>WNWU01000146.1:0-15973 GCA_012654045.1 Ptyas mucosa
CAACCAATCAAAGCACACCTCCACCCAATCAGAACACAGCCATGCTCCCACCCAATCAGCTCCCACCCCCACTGGCAGTTAAAAGGAAGAAACAGCTGCGATCACACACTGCTCCTGGAAGCACGAAGTTGAGCACACCAGCCTGAAGATGACGAATGTGACTTCGTCGAAACGTTGCCAAGATACCTCCAATTTTACACAGGAGAAAACCCAAATAACCAAAGACCTACATACAAACACCCGCGAAAACCTCAGAAAACAAATATATATATTTCTTTTTTTGTAGGCTTCGTATGCTTTTCTATCTAGCCAGGTTTTACCTACGTAAACTATGTTGTTCTGCAGCCCTTGTACAGTGTGTGTGTGTGTGTGTGTGTGTGGTGTGTGTGTGTGTATGGATATGGATATATGGATGGATGGATGGATGGATGGATGGATGGATGGATGGATGTTTGTTCAAGCATAACTCTGGAATGCCTCAAGCAATTCCAACCAAATTTGGTACATCGATGACTTGCCCTCTGGAGACAAACACTGTGGGGGTAAGACACCCCTAAAGCCCCTCGGGGGGGAGGTGAGTGTGTGTTCCAGCATAACTCTGGAACACCTCGAGCAATTCCAACTAAACTTGGTACATGGATGACTTACCCTCTGGAGACAAACACTGTTTGTTGAATGTGTGTGGCTCCTTTTCATCCCAATTCTCAGCTGCCTCTGTCCTGCTGCCAGCTCAACTGGAGGTGTCCAGAAATCAAGGGGGGAATTTGGCTTTGGAGGCGAGGCTGACCTTCCTGTGTCAGGCAGAGACTGACACAGAGGCTCTGTTCAAACCCCTTTTTCCCGTTGTCTCATTGAATGCAGTTTGCAAAGCTGATACTAGCCAGGGGAACGCGTAGAATGGAGATCAGGGCAGACTCTGAATGGGGAATGCCCCCTTGAGAGGGGGGAGTGTGTGGACATGAAAGGGATCATATAAAAGGCTGTTCCTCCCTGGTCAGAAGACCCATGTGTGAATCTAAGATAATCACAACAATCTACACAGGAAAAGAGAAGACCGACATGAACAGAGATCAATCAGTAATCTGAAGGGGAAATTTAAGAATTGCTGGAAGGAAGGGCAAAGGGGTAATTTGCAACTCAAGATGTCCGGGGGGGGACTTCTGCTGTGGTCAGGAAACACAAATTTGGATCATGAGTGGTTAAATATATAAAGCAATGGAAACAGTCCCACTCAGTGGTCAACCTGTGCCTAAGGAAGTGGACCAATCCACCGGAGGGTCATGGGAGGAGAGGCGGTCGCAATGAGGCTCCTTTTGACTCAAAAGTCTCTTTCATGGAGAGAAAAACTTACCAGCACAAACTTCCTTTAAGGTGACTGTCCTGGATGTCATACTATCCTTGCTTCTTGCCTCGCAGGTGACTATTAGTTCAAGGTCTTGGGAGGTGAGCTCCATCACAGAACTCCCTAAGGACTCATACGTGGCACAGAAATCTGAGATCCATCTGAAGTTCACCTCAGGTTTCCAGGTCTCTTGAGAGCAAATCAGCTGCCAAGTTCCATTTCCCTTGGAAATGCAGGTCAGTCGTAACTCAGAGTTTGGCAACCTTTCTGAGCAGGAGATGGAGAGACACATCACATTGTGAGAGACCACAAAATCACAGTGAGGCCAGAGAGGAAGGAGAAGCAGCAACGGCATGGGTCAATCAATAGATTTGCTTAGATTAGAGCAAGGAAAATACATCTCATCCATTTCTGTCACAAGTAACAACACCACAACAATCCCCCTTCTCACATCTGACACATTATGGCCACCATGATACAGGAGGGCAGGCACACACACACACACACACACACACACACACACACACACACACACCCTCTGCCTTCCAGCAAGCCCTCCTTATAGGAAACCAGGGATTGAGGGCAAGATGATAACCTTCCAGGCTCAGGGACCCTCAGGGACCCCCTGACTCTTCCCCAAAGACTTTGTGGTTCCAACCAGTCCCACCAGATCCACAGACAGACTCCTAAACTGCCTCTCTGGAGATCCCAGCCTCAAAGCACACCAGCCTCTCCCTGCTGCCCCATCTGGGAACCCACATGGTCTGGCCAATCCAGCCTATGCCCCGTGGGGAGGGAAGCCTGGAGGGAGCTGCAACAGATCCCCATGGTCCCACTTCCAGAGGGAAGAGCCTGCAGGACACGGCTTGAACTCCATTTCTGGCCCATCGTAGAAATGCAAGTCCTCAGCTGAACCAAATCTCCTGGGGTGGAAGATGGTGGACAGGGTGGGACAGGGAGCAAAATGGTAGATTTGTGGAGGAGTGGGAATATAAGCAAGGCTCGGCCTGATCATAACATCTTGAACTAATTTTGACAGATTGACTACTACAATGCTCTCTACATTGAGTGGCTGTGGATACCGGCATCCCAATATAGCCAGCTGGTGCCATCGCTGGCTATTGGGGGCGAGTTATTGGCCCCTACAGAGGGAGCTCGCAACTTGGGCATCCTCCTGGACACACGGCTGTCTTTAGAAGAGCACATGACGGCCGTGGCCAGGAGGGCTTTTTATCAGGTTCGCCTGATATGCCAGTTGCGCCCCTTTCTGGATCGGGACTCCTTATGCACGGTCACTCATGCCCTCGTTACATCTCGCCTGGACTACTGCAATGCTCTCTACATGGGGCTCCCCTTGAAGAGCACCCGGAGGCCCCAACTGGTTCAGAATGCGGCCGCGCGGGTGATTATGGGAGTGAAGGGGCGCTCCCATGTAACGCCTCTCCTGCTCGAGCTGCATTGGCTCCCGTTGGTCTTCCGGGTGCGCTTTAAGGTATTGGTTCTCACCTTTAAAGCGCTCCATGGCTTAGGGCCAGGGTACTTACGAGACCGCCTGCTGCTACCGATAACCTCCCACCGGCCAATACGCTCTCACAGAGAGGGCCTCCTCAGGGTGCCGTCGGTCAAGCAATGTCGGCTGGCGGCCCCCAGGGGGAGAGCCTTCTCTGTGGGGGCACCCGCCCTATGGAATGAGCTACCTGCTGGAATAAGACTGATCCCGGACCTTCATACCTTCCGCAAAGCCTTGAAGACTTACTTATTCCAGCAAGCCGGCCTAGCTTAAATGGTTTTAAATTGGGATTTTGAATTTTATAGACTTGGGGTTTTAAATTGGGAGGCCGATCGATTTAATATCTTTTAATTTATCTTAATTTTTGTATTGTATGTATTTTAATTCTGGCTGTCCACCGCCCTGAGTCCCTTCTGGGAGAAGGGCGGGATACAAATTATATTATTATTATTATTATTATTATTATTATTATTATTATTATTACATGGGGCTGCCCTTGAGGACCACTTGGAGGCTTCAGCTAGTGCAAAATGCAGCCCCCCGGGTTGGGATGGGAGAATCCCGATACTTCCATGTTACACCCCTCCTGCGCGGTTTGCATTGGCTACCGGTTGCCCTCCGGGTGAGATTCAAGGTGCTGGTGATGACCTATAAAGCCCTACATGGCTTAGGACCAGGATATTTGGCGGACCACTTAGAGCCAGCAACGATATCCCATCGCCCCGTTCGCGCCCATAGAGAGGGCCTATTCAGGGTGCCGTCGGCTAGAGAGTGGCAGCTGGCGGCCCCCAGGGGTAGACCCTTCTCGGTGGGTGTGTGCCCACCCTCTGGAATCAACTCCCCTTGGAGCTCTGATTAGCGCCCGACCTTTGCACCTTCCGCCGTGAATTAAAAACTTGGCTTTTTAAATCCCTCGACCTGGACTGATGATGGGGTTTTAAGGGTTAATTTAAAAAATTTTAGATTTTAGTCTTATTTATATTGTGGCTTGTGTTTTATTGTTGTGAGCCGCCCTGAGTCCATTGTGAGATAGGGCGGCATATAAGCCGAATAAAATAAATAAAATAAAATAAATAATTTGCATTGCAAAAAATGGACAAAGAGCTATCCAGAAATCAGCTCTGGGCTCCCTCCAAAAAGTTCATCTCTGCAGAAACTGGACACCTAAAGACCACCCCTCAAAAGAAAAGCCCCCCCCCCCACCCTTCCACATCAGCCTGGGCAAAGGAGGGAGGCCAGGAATTTGCTGCCATGGCTGGGATACTTACTACGCACCTGAAGGTCAAAGGACTCCTTTGCAGTTGTGTTTTGTCGAACAATGTCTGCCGTGTATGTGCCAGAATCCTCTTTCTTTACATAGTTGAGAGTTAGTTCTTGGCAGTCCCTAGAGACCCTCAATTGGTTTTCATAGGCTGCGTGGGAGTGCTGGAGACAACATGGCTCCCAAAAGTTCACCACAGCAATCTTTACGGAGTTGTTGCCGATACCTTTACTCCAGGAAATAGTTTGATACGGTGGAGGTTCCATCAATCGGAAAGTGACACGGTACCCCACAATGCCATACAGTTCTTCTCTTCCACAAACTCCTGCAGGGCCACAGAAAGCGGTCAAAGTTGGACCACAAATGACTTTCCAAGAATCTCATTTCTGACCCTCAGACTCCCAGAAAACCTCCAGGATAGAGGACTGTTGATGCATTGCCCCCCATCTTCACTCACATCTTTAATAAATCACTAGAGATGTCTTATGTTCCTTCTTGCTTCAAATGCTCTGCTATCATCCCAGTACCGAAGAAGCCCTCCATCAAGGAACTGAATGACTTCAGACCAGTTGCTCTGACATCCATAATTATGAAAACATTTGAAAGGCTAGTGCTGGCCCACCATCACAGATCCGCTGTTAGACCCCTTGCAATTTGCCTATTGAGCAAATCCTACAACATCTTGAATCTCCAAAGACCTATGCAAGGGTCCTCTTTGTAGACTTCAGCTCAGCGTTCAATACCACCATTCCAGATATTCTTCTAATTAAACCTACTCAGCTAGGTGTGGCTGACCTTGTAAGTGGATCACAAGCTTTCTATCAGACAGGAAGCAGCAGGTGAAGTTAGGCAAAATCACATGAGATACCTGTACAATTAGCACAGGAATTGAACTCCTGACAGTGTTAACAGAGTTAGCCTGCAATACTCTTTCTAACCACTGCCCCACCGTGGCTCAACCAAGCTCAGAGAGCACCAAGGATCCCACAGTTCAGCCCTGACTTATGAATATTCTCTATGTCTCTGTACAATTATTGAAATACTCATTGCCTGTCTTTATAAATCAGCAGGATTTTGCTTTGAAAAACAGTGACAGAAGTATTGTTTCATTGCAACAAAAAAATTACATCAACAGAAAATTATACCAGAGATTGATATTTTTATTTACATGCTCTGGATTTGCATTATTATTACAGCTTGGTCTGACATTGGGTTTTTAGTCCTATTAATTGAAGCTGTACTGTTGAGTAATGTATTAAATCCACCTGTAACTTAAATCATAGTATTGTCTTTATGTTTCTTGTGTTTTATAATGAAAAATTGGGAAAATATCTTCTAATTCTTCTGCTAGAGCTTGTTATTTCAGTCCTATCTGCCTTTTTCTTGAAGTTCTTCTCCAATTCATCTTGTTTGGGTGGGAATCATGTCCCCCCAGAATTTTATATCTATTCCAGTAAAGATCTTGCTGGGCTCCAGGGAACAAACTGTCTTTTGAGCCCCAGATTTCAGTGCTGGTTTGAAACGGCATCTAAAACTAGAAATACAGTGGGGGGAAAAAACACAACTTACCAGCTCCTAAAAGAAACACTGAGAACCACAAGCTGAGCATGTTATTGTATGACATGTCAGCGCCTTGCGTGTCAAGAAGGAATGAAGTGAAACAAACTCTAATTTCTGCAAAGGATAAACAGGTTAACTTGTGTAACATTCTAATGAGGAACTTTACTATATTGGAAGAGCTACGGGTTCCCTTTCCTCCATGCTTTCAGTGTGGTAGACTCAAGGACTGCCTCTTCGGTGGAAGGGAGATTGCAACTGCACAATTCTGGGAAGCGTTTCATTTATTTGCTGGATTGGGTAGCTTACATCAATTGGAACATAAACAATACTAAAACAAAAAAAGCAAAAGATTGAAAAAACATTTAAACCATTTTTTAAAATATGGTAGAAAAATCCAAGGAAGAAGATCTTGCCCCACAGCACAACTGAAGGCACAGGTGAAGCATTGAAGAGAGAGAGATTGTAGGTCTTTGAAGACAGTAAAGATCCTCATTTAAATATTATGCAAATTAACCTGACTATCTTTTGCAGACATTGGACTTTGCTTCCCTTTACATTTTGTTGATGTCCCACGAGAGCATGCTCGGATGTGCTGCTTTTACTGTGTTTCTAGAGCTAGATGTACTTTCAAACCAGGATTAAAATTTGGGTCTCAAAACATGGTTTATTTCTTTGAACCCAGGCAGGATCTTTCCAGGGATAGATATAAAACTCTGGAGGGATCTTATTTCCTGCCCAAAAGAGCTTCAGGAAAAAGGAGGAGAACTTCAGGAAAAAGCCAGATAATACTGAAATTACAAGCTCTAACAGAAGAAATAGAAGATATTTTCCCCATTTTATTTTATAAAATATAAAAAAGCATAAAGATAATACTATTGTAGGAAGTTAACACCCACCCCTTTCCTGGAAGAATGAAATATTTTAGGAAATATTAAAAAGGCAGAATGTTATGTTTCCCTGAAATGGAGAAACATGGTTGAGAAATGGAGAAACAAAGTTGAGAAATGGAGAAACAAAGCAACTCCCATCTTCCTGCCTCCCCCCCCCCTTTGTTAATGGGCCAGAGGCAGAAACTCAATCTTTGACAATAGGACCCATCTGCAACACAATAGCAACAGAAGCTAACACAATGGGACCCATCTAGGACAGAAATTCACCACATGGCACCACATGGCACCTTACATCAACCAGCAAGGCTAGCTAAGACCCCCACCCACTGGCAGTCTGACAACCAATGAGGATACTCTTTCGGGGGGCCAAGAAGTTCAAAGCCAGAGAAAGCATAAAACTCGGGGACTGTATCTCGCCCCTTTTCTGTTCAGGAACTCAAGCCATGCGATCCTGTCCACCATTAAACCATCTTTCCAAGCAGTCTCCATGTTTCCAGTGTCATTTCGGCCCTCTAAAGCAAGAGAATGCAGGTCAATACACTGCACAAATCATTTCACGAAACAAAATGGTGGTCCTTTGATCTGCGGGTTTTTAGTAAGTATCCCAGCCATGGCAGGGAATTCCTGGCCTCCCTCTTTTGCCCAGGGTGATGTGGACAGGTAGGGAGGGCTCTTTTGGCAGGTGTCCACTTTGGGTGTCCACTTTCAGAAGAGACACTGGATGGAGCCCAGAGCTGCTCATCTGTTGCTCTCACCTTAACGTCTGTTTAAGCAGACTCACCCCATCTGACGTTTGGGCAGAAGTTTGTCAGTTTCAGTTGTTCAGTTGTTCAAGATATTCTGATAGAGCTAGCCTTTATATTTGCCCCTTCCCTTAAATTCCACTATTTTCTACTGACCATCTTCCATGCCAGGAATTTTGGCACAGCTGAGGACTTGCCAAGCCCAGAAGCAGACTTGTCCCTTCGCATTGGTTGTCATCGGAGGTGGGATTGTTTGTTCTTTGTGACAGAAATGGGTGAGACATATTTTCTGTGGTCTAATCTAACCAAATCCATTCGTTGAATCACCACTGTCGCCACTTCCCCTTCCCCTTTGGCCTTCCGGTGCTTTTGTGGTCTTTCACAAAGGATGCCTCTCCCTCTCCTGCTCAGGACGTTTGTTAGACTCTCAGCTGAGAGTGACTTGCACTCCTGCTGCCTGTGAAAATGGAACTTGGCAGTTGAATTGCACTCCAGGGACATGGGAGGATGGACTGAAATTCAGTTGGACCTCGGATCCCAGCAAAGATCCCATCCTCAGCAATTCTGTGATCAAGTTCATTTCCCAAGGCTTTAATCTCAATGTTACCTACATTAGCAGAAAACCTGGTTAGCAAATCATCCAGGACAGTCCCTTTAAAACAAGTTTTTCTGTCCTTGGGAACAAAAATAGGGCTCCAAGCAGGCCGATTCTGTGGGATCTGACGGGATGAGAGAAGCAGTCAGGGAGAGGCATAGGAAGACACGATTGGCAGAAGTTATATGTCAGGGTTCCAAGTAACACCCCCAACAAAAGAAAACTCCGAGGCTTGAATTTCCTTGAAGTTCCATTTTATTCGAGATGTCATATTGGCACATCTGGGAAAACCCGAATCTGAAAGTTTCCAGGTTTTCCCCACCCAAAGAAAAGTTCAAGTCCCTGCCCAGCACCCACATATCCATCACATGGTCCAATCAAACGTTGTTCCAACTGGAGATGCCGCTCAGCTCCAGCCTTCTAGGTGCAGGGCGAGATGTCCTTGACTCTCTGAGAAAGGAATGTTATTATGACTATATATCACCCTGGCTCCATACAATCCCCCCTCCCAGTTTCCCACAATTGTAAACGTGGCAGGTCTGAAGGCCTAATACAAAAGATGGCTTCCAGGCCTGACAATATATTTGTTAAAGACATTAAGTTCTACTACTTGAGCCACTGAAAATGTTCTTAGAATCTATTTGTCAGCCCTTTAAGGCTGCCATAAAGAGGAGGAGATGAGGCTTGAACTTTTACCTACTTATTTTTCTCTGTGGATAGGGTCGCTTGGAGATGGGATGGGAGGGGGGAATTCCTGGGATTGGAGGCAGGAGCTGAAAAGATTGAGCTGGAAGACAGCCAATAAGAACATGAGGTTTGGGAGAACGGAAGGGGAAGGTTTTGGGGTAAGAGGGCTAGTATTGGCTTTGACAAAGTTGGGATCAGAACTGTCGTTCTTAATAAATGAAATATTTCAGCAAAGACTAATTGCTTAGGAGTGCAATTTATTTGAGATGACATCAGAACCTGACACTATTGTTGAAAAACGTTGAAAAAACCTTATGTTATGTAGCCCCGTAGATTCCCACAGCAGGGGACTTCATGTCAAGCATCAATTAATAAAAAAGGGGGCGGAATCTAGACACCAATGCAGCACTCATAAGATAAAACCCACCAATAGAACGTTTTTCCCTGGGCACATTCTTGCCTCTGTGGCTGAAGAAGCACCGAACATAATGTTTAATTGGGACAGCTTAGCATCTGAGCTTCAGTTCCATTTCATTTGATAATCCCACTCATTTTAACAGAATAAAAAGAGTTGGAAGGGACCTTGTAGTCCAACCCACCCGCCCAAGCAAGAGAACCTACACCATTTCTGACAAATGGCAGCCCAGTCTCTTCTTGGAAGCCTGCAGTGGTGAAGCTCCCACAAATTCTGAAGGCAACTTCTGTTCCCTTGGTTGATTGTTCTCACTCTCAGAAAATTTACCAAGACATTCAGGATGAACCACCTTGTGTTGGGATCAGCCTTTGAATACCAGGCAGGAGCTTCAGCTGGTCCATTGGGGCATCAGCACAAGCAGCTGTGGGCACATTCTTGGCAGATGGAATCTGAGTGGGATTCCAGGCGCTGTTCCTCTGCCTGAGCCCGGTATCTCTTTTGCTGCAATGGGGCCAGGCACTGGTGATTCTCTGGAGATGCTGAAAACATTAACAGGGTCTGCTGCTCTTTTTCAGGTCAGAACCTCTCCAGGTTGCCTCTCTGGGTCCTGCTGTGCCTTAGCAAAGTGGGAAGTCTTCTCTTTCTTGGCTGTTTTGGGCTGATTCTAATCATGAAATCCAGGAAAGGTACCGTCTTAAGGAAGCCCTCTGAGAAAATCAAGTCTTCCCTCTCTTTTCCTGCTCCTTTTGCCCCAAAGGAGATTATGGGTTGTCCAGAGGAACAGGGTGAAGTTCCTTTGTTTGCCTGGCTGCAGAACCACTGACCACCAGGACATGGACAGGTCCTAAACCTAATGGTCCCTATCTAGTCATCTGAGCTAAGGGCAGAGGTCCATGGGTTCAATTCCTGATAGACGGTTTGATGTCCAGAGAATAGGATCTGGCCATGTATGTCAGGTGATTCCTAGTATGGATAATACTGATCTAATATTGCCTCCTGATGAGTCCAAGAAGACAGCCTGGTCAATGGTATCAAAGATGCTAAGAGATCCAGCAGAACCAGGAGAGCTCCTCTTCTTCCATCCTGGTCCTACCAAAGGTCATCAGTGTATGACTAGTGTGGTTTCAGTCTCATACCCAATCCTTGAGTCAAAGGACTCAACAATTTTCTCCATCCAGGGCTCTGTCTAACTGTGGTCCAATCAACATCTCATGCATCCAGCTTCCTAGCACTTTCCTGGTCATCAGTAGGATAAGGAGTAAGAGGAGGAGAAAGAGGAAGAGGAGGAGATTGATTCAGTCATGTCCAACTCTTAGTGATTCTATAGGCCAAGTCTCTCCACATGTTCCAATCTTGCACTGCTTCTTTGAATTTTTCCATGCTCTGGCTGGTGTCAGCTTTGATAGCGTCCTGCCACCATGTTCTCAAGGCAGCCTGCTTTCCTTTTACCACTAATTCTTCTCAACAGAATTGCTTTCTCCAGTGAATCCCACTGCATGACATGGCCAGAATAAGTGATATGCAGTTTTGTGATTTTGCCTTCTGGTGACATGTCTGATGCTGTGTACTTGCTTGTTGACAACAACTACTTGCTTGCTGTCAACCAGTAGGACAGGAATCTAATCTACAGGTGACACATCTAAGAGCAGAGAAGATCTATATTTCTCAGGACTTGAAGCTTTAGACTGATCCCAAGCAGCTGCACAATAAAAAGCCAGATTTGCCCAAGATAGCACATCCAGAGAGGCCAAGAAGAGCAGTGGCACCAAGTCATTCTACAGCAAGGGTCTCCAATGTTGGCATCTTTAAGACTTGTGGACCTCAATTCCCAGAATTGGCTGATTGATGAATTCTGGGAGTTGAAGTTCACAAGTTTTAAAGTTGCCAAGATTGGAGACCCCTGCTCTATAGGATCAACATTTTTTTTTTAATTTGATTTATATGCCGCCCTTCTCCGGAGACTCAGGGCGGCTTACAATGCGCTAAGCAATAGCCTTCATACTTTTGTATATTTATACAAAGTCAGCTTATTGCCCCCACAAACTGGGTCCTCAATTTACCTACCTTAGAAAGGATGGAAGGCTGAGTCAATTTTGAGCCCACCACCTTCACAGTAGCAGGAAAATACAATGAATGAGTGAATGAATGGTTGAATGAATGAATGGTAGAATGGTAGAATGAAGGAAGGAATGAGGGAAGGAAGGAAGGAATGAGGGAAGGAAGGAAGGAAGGAAGGAAGGAAGGAAGGAAGGAAGGAAGGAAGGAAGGAAGGAAGGCTGCATTGTCCCTTTTTTCCTCTTGCACCATCTCTCCTGTTCCACCTGGCAACCCCTTGAACCTCTGCCTTCTGGCGCCTTCCGGCTCCTAAAGCTGAACCATCTCCTTTGTTTTCTTCCCAGCAGATGGAAGAGGAAGACTGCTGGCCTAATCCTTGCCAGCTTCCCAGAGGAGCCCATCACCACCTCCTGGACCCAAAGTCCATGTCAGACCCAACTGAAAATACCTGCCCCTTCCCTTGAGATGCCCATGGTCTTCCTCGCCAGCTTTTAAGAGGAGTCTGGAACAAGGATGCTTCCGTGGCCAACCCAATGACATCTATTTTCAATCTGACTGTGGGAGGGCTGGAAGGGTGGGTTCATATTGCTTCTCTGCAGCTGTTTTCCCTGTTGCCTTGTCTGCCCCCCCCCCACCCTCCAAAGAATTCCCAAGCACCACATTTGCTTCTCTATAATACTCTAAAATATTCAGGAATTGAAGGGTGAGACTGAGAAGACAGGCATGGAAAACGGAGAAGATTTGCCCATGAAAGAGCGAGGGCCTGACTGTGGCATCCTCAATCCACATGAGATAATTGCACAAGTAGGATAAAGCTACTTGAAAGAAACCAAAGGAAAAATTGTCTTATTGTTTTCTAAAAGTTTGTAATTTTTTCAAATCTGGGTGACTCTTGTCTATCAATTTGTCATAGGGTTTCTGATGGTTTTATGTCAATGGGAGTTAGGGGTAATTAGTATAATGATTTTAATCTTTTAATGCTTTGAAGTTTGAATGTTTTTTAAAAAATTTATTACAATTTTCCTTTACGCAACTTTAGTACATAATCAACAGACTGTGTCATTTTTATATACTTCGGATCAACATTCCATACAATATATACATTATATACATTCAATATCTAATCCTCAATAGCCTTATGTCTATTTCCAATTTTTATTTATTTATTTATTTATTATTTATTTTTAAACAAAATAAATAAAAACATAAAAATATCTTCAGTTACACACAGTGTGTCGGTTGGTTACAAGTCCTTTGTGCATTTTCACCATATTCATAGCTTACAGTTTACCTAAATTCTTATATTATCAATCTAATATATATCTACCATATATACTCGTGTATAAGCCGAGTTTTTCAGCCCGTTTTTCAGGCTTAAAAATGCCCCCTAGGCTTATATGCGGGTCACTAAAAAAATGACTTTTCCCCTGCAAACTAGGAAACAGCGGGAGAACGGGGTTTGCTTACCCCGCCCACTCCCAATCTATTGGGACTGCCTCCTGAGTTCCAGCTGATGGCTAGAGGAAAAAAAAACCTTTAAATTCTTGCCTGGGGCTTCAAAGGCCCCACCTACAGCTGATCAGGGTTAAAAGAAAACAAATGAGAAGATCCGTGCGGGCTGCAAAAAGGTGCCTGCTGCAAAGAGCACTTTTTTTTTTCTCCTTGTCCTGAAACCAAAAGCGAAACTAAAACAGCTTGTTGCCTTTGCTGTTTGCTAAGGCAAATTTCTTTTCTTTTTCCTCATCAAAAAAGGTTGGTGCAAACAATGGGAAATTTATGGCAAATGGCAAAAGGGGGGAGTTCAAGATTTTAAAACACAAAAGAAAAAAAAGCTCTATTTAAATAGGGGATTGTAATAATTGAGATATTATTAATTGTATATTGTGTTGAAAGCAGAAATGGTTAAGTTGTGGTTTGGAAGAATATTGGGGGAAATTATTTGGTTTATTATTATTGGTAAATATAATTAATTGATTTGTAAGAAATTGGATTGCATGGAAATAATTGGAATATTCATGTTCATATTGATTAATATACAAAAAAGATAGTTATATAACTAATTGGTTTATATTAAAATGTTGAATTTGTATTAAACAACTGTAATATTACATAATTAAGCAATGTGAGGATTGATATAAAAATAGATGACAATGGGAAGGGGTATAATATAGAATAGAAGTGAAAAATTGAATTTGATTAAGATTAGAGATGAGGATGAAGGGTAATATTGGTTTTTTAAAAAATAGATGAGGAATAAATATGGCAAAAAGGAAATATAGAAATTGTAAATTTAAGTGAAATGACTAAAAACTGTTTAAATTTGTGAACCGGCCAAATATTCTGTTCAAAAAAAATACATTGTATGTTTGTATGTGTGTTTCTAATTATTGCTATTTATTCATATTTGTTCTCTTTTATTCTTTAAAGTTTAACAATTCATTCTTTATCTTAATATCTTTATATGTGTTTGGGGTTGGTTTTCTTCCCTTTCATCTTTTTTATTGTACAGCAATCTTTCTCCTCAAACCTACCACCTCTTTTCTTTCCTTCTTATTTTCTCTTCCCCCCCTTCTTCTCCTCCCCACTTCCTCTTCCTTTCTTCTTCTCCTCCTCTCTTCCTCCCTCTCCTTTTAT
Organism: Ptyas mucosa; assembly: GCA_012654045.1. Classification (NCBI taxonomy): domain Eukaryota; kingdom Metazoa; phylum Chordata; class Lepidosauria; order Squamata; family Colubridae; genus Ptyas; species Ptyas mucosa. The sequence goes on from WNWU01000146.1 coordinate 13,693, forward strand.
GCACATGGACTCCTTTTATGCACATGGACTACTCAGAGGGCTGAAAAAGTTATTTTTGACTGGTCCTCGCACTTGTGACCAGTCCTTGAACTTACGACTGTCCTCACATTTTACGTTTTGGCCCTATCTTGTCACCATAGTGAAGAGAAGCAGTTGTGAAATGAGTGACACCGTTTTTAAGAATGCTACAATGGGCATAAATGATGACCAGTCATAAGTGCGAAGACCGGTCAAAAGTGCGAGGACCTGTCAGAAATCACTTTTTTCAGCCCTTTGAGTAGTCCTTTTGTGCACATGGACTACTCAGAGGGCTGAAAAAGTTATTTTTGACTGGTCCTCACACTTGTGACCAGTCCTCGCACTTCTGACTGATCCTCACACTTATGACCATCCTCACATTTATGCCCGTGCAGCATTCTTAAAACCATGTCACTCATTTCACAACTGCTTCTCTCCACCATGGTGACAAGATAGGGCAAAAACGTAAAATGTGAGGACAGTCGTAAGTTTGAGGACTGGTCACAAGTGCGAGGACCAGTCAAAAATTACTTTTTCAGCCCTCTGAGTAGTCCATGTGCACAAAAGGACTACCCAGAGGGCTGAAAAAAGTGATTTCTGATAGGTCCTCGCACTTTTGACCAGTCTTTTTTTATTTTGAAATTTACAAGTAGCTGCTGCATTTTCCACCCCCACCACCCCCCGGCTTATACGCAAGTCAACAAGTTTTCTCAGTTTTGGGGGGTAAAATTGGGGGGGTCGGCTTATACACGAGTATATACGGTATGTATTATTGTTCTCATTGATCATTTATTTGACTATAACTATTCTCCCCTCATTTTGTGCAAAATATTCTAAGATTTGAGTTAATTTATATTATAACATTCATTTCATCACTAAATCAATCCAATAATAATATATCTTTATATTATATTTTATATAATTCTACAATTCTTGTATTATGAAAATCTCTTACCTTCTTTCATTTCCATATTTTTTTATCTAACCATTGATAAAATAAGTCCCATATCTCATAATATTGTTTATCTTCTTGTTCTCTAATTTCAAATGTCGATTTGCTCATTTCAGCACATTCCATTATTTTCTTAATAACTTGATACCAACTTCATCTTGCGTTGGTATTTTCTCATTTTTCCAATTTTTAGCAAACATAATTCTAGCTGCTGTTACTACATTCACAATCAGATATTTCAATTCTCTATTATATATTTCAGGTACAATCCCCAATAAAAAAAAATCTCTGGTTTAAAATCTATGTGTTTTTTTATCATTTTTTCCAACCATGTGTAGATTTTAGTCCAGTATCTTTTGGCTTCTGCACATGTCCACCACATATGGTAATATGAAGCCGGTATCTGATGACATTTCCAACATTTTTCAGATTTATTCTTGAACATTCTGGCTATTCTCGTCGGGAGTAAATGCCACCTGTAAAACATCTTATACAAATTTTCTTTATATGCAGTTGACATTGTCATTTTATAATTTTGCGACCACAATTTTTGCCATTTCTCTAAGTCAATCCCATGTCCAAAAATTTTCCCCCAAGCAATCATTGTTTCTTTAATTTGTTCTTCTTCCAATTTAACCTCTAATAAATCCAATTTTTATTTCTATTATCTATCCAGGTGTACCATTTTTCCAAAATCGTGTAAAATTCCGAATCATCTTTTTCTTTTTCTTTTTTCTAGGGTAAGTTTATCCATTTCAGCACATTCATGAATCTTTTGTAGACTTTCAAGTTGTTTAAGAACTTGACAAAAATTTGTCATCTTCTGTAAAACATACAGGAACTGGGCATGTAATGAAGAGAAGGACCAGGGGAAACATGATAGCAGTCTTCCAATATTTGAGGGGCTGCCCCAGAGAGGAGGAAGGGGGTCGAGCTATTCTCCAAAGCAGTTCCTTTGGAGCGGTTCCTCACTTCGTGAGAAAATCAGCTAGACTGCAGACAGTGAAATCACAGAGGCACAAAACTCAACCCATGAAGAGCTAACAGAAGCAGAAGCAGTTGGACTCTTCCCTTTCATAGAATATAGGATTATCTTAGGTCTGGAAGGGACCTCAGAGGTCCAGCCTCCTGCTCAAGCAGGAGAACCTCTAGCATTCCAGACAAATGTTGTCCAATCTTTTCTTGAAGACCTCCAGTGATGGGGCACCCACAACTTCTGAAGGCAGGTCGTTCCACTGGTTAATTGTTCTTACTATGATGAAATCTCTTCTTAGTTCTAGGTTGTCCCAAAAGTGCTTTTTCAAGAAGCTT
>WNWU01000146.1:15983-42355 GCA_012654045.1 Ptyas mucosa
GCTTCTTGTCCTGCCTTCAAGGTGCTCTGGGGAATAGGTTGACTCCCTCTTGTTTGGGGCAGCCCCTCAAACACTGGAAGGCTGCTATGCTACCATCCCAGGTCCTTTTTCCCCCGAGGCTAGACATACCTAGCTCCCGCAACGGTTGATCATTTGATTCCTATTCTGTCTTCCAATGCATCATTTTAAAAGCTTTAAGACACTTTTCAATACCATATCCTTGGTTTCTAAAATTGTTCTCTCCTCCCTCGTGTAGTTAATGTTGAAATAATACTCAAATGTTAGTATTTAGCACCCTCTTGTGGCTATTGTTGAAGTAAACTTTAAATGTAGCACATTGAAGGCAAATCAGGTCTCCTTCAAGATGTAGTTTGTAATCCAGGGAGGGATGAAGCAAAAAGAATAAAAGGGAAAAAATTCTCCATTTGCAATGATTGTGAAAAGTATAGAAAAATAGTAAATTCTCTATTATTTCCAGTAGTTCCAGGTCAGTCTTGGGTTTCTTAACAGTATTTCTAATTATCAGACTGCCTCAAACTTGGGCTTCTAAGTAAAAATGATCCTTAATTTCTTTGGTGAGAAAGGTAGAGTTTACTAGAAGTCAAGTGAATTACAACAGTACAAAGCTAGAACTAAACGTTAATGTGGCATTTTCCCCCAGTTAACTCTCCTCCCTTAGACCCTTTCCATTGTTTGTCTCTCATTGTCCAATCAATTTTAAAAGATCTTTTGGAAACAGTCACTCCGTGTCAGCATTCTGCTCCCAGGGAAAGGACCTTGGAAACTTGGTGGCTTCTCACAGAGACCTGGTCTCTGTTCCACTTTCACTCTCCCTTCCGGCCTCCCCCCACCCTCCCCCGGTTCATGGCAGGCTGAGAGTGAGGGGGCAGTCCTGACCCCAATTTTGTGTGAAATTTAGAAGCCTCGGGGTCTTTTAAAATTTAAGAAGACTTAGAGATTTTTTAAAATTTAAAAATGTATTTAATTTTTTGTGTTTCTTTCTTTCTTTTTTTAAAACAAATTAGTTTTATGAAGGGTTTAATTTTTTATTCATAAATTGGTGGGGGGGTTAGAATTTGGGTCTCTTTTTTCTTTAATTTTAAAAAATTCAAAAAATTCAAAAAACCTTAAAAAATTAAAAAATTTAACATTTAAAGAGGTATCTTGTTATATTATTCTGTTGTTCTTTTTTCCCGATAACAAATTATTGTGTTAAACTATTTCTGTCAGACCTGCCGCAGCTTCAACATCTTAAGTAAAGATGATCCTTTTTGGGAAAGGTGTATTTTTTTTTTATTAGAGAGCACGTGTATTGCAGGAATGCAAAGCCAGAACTGAGATTTCTGTGCCAAAATCACTAAGTTCTACTCCCTCCCCTCTTATCTCCCTTGACCAACCCAGTTCGTGCAAGATGTTTTCGTAACAGTCAGTCTGAGTGCAGGTTGGTAAGATCTCCCGAGTCCTTCCTCCAGTTATGTGACCTTGGAGCAGCTTCCAGAGGCAGCTCAGCTTTCGGTTTCCCCAAAACATCCCCCTCCCATCATTCGCCCTCCCTCCAGTTCCTGGCAGGCTGTCGCCCCATGGCAGCAAAGCACAAGCAAAGGATAAGGTGGCAGCTGACAATTTCTCTTTTTTACTGTAAAGGTCAGTCAAGGACTGTAAAAAAGATAAAGTAAAATAAAGATAGTGATTTGATTTGATTTGATGTTCATCTTGCAGCATCTTTTCTCACTCACAATTTTTTTCTGCCTTTAAATAAAACATATGAGTCCAGAATAACAGAGTTGGGAGGGGGCTTGTAGGTCATCTAGTCCAACACCCCCCCCCCCCCGCAAGCAGGAGACCCTACACCAGGGGTGAAATGCTCCTGGTTCGGACCAGATCACCCGATCCGGTAGCAATGGCTGCAGTGGTTCAGAGATCTCTGCCCCCCACCCCCATGCCCAGCTGAGCATGCCCAGCTGTTAGATCAGGCACAGGGAAAGAAGACGCAACCAGCATCGATCCATTCAACACTTTATTTCAGCTCAGAATAAAGACGAACGGCTGTGCTGCCGGAGCTCTTTTATAGCGCTCTGGCAGACTCAGCCATCCAATGACAGTTGTTTAAATTTCCCGCCGGTGGATTAGCCAATCCCCGGTGGATGTCCTTATAAGGACATAACACCCCTCCCCTCCTAGTTCGTAATCTGTCCATCAGAATTAATGAAAGTCACGTAATCACGCAGCTAGGCAGGACATCTGGTAGTCCTGGTGGACCTGGGCAGTTCCATTTGAGCTTCGCCGCCTACCTGAGCAGGCAGAGCTCCTGTCTCCTCCGGCTCCCGTCCTGGGACTGTCCGGACCCCGGCCATTGAGTGAGCGGGCCCTGTCTCAGCACCTCCGGCCGCATCGTTCATCGCTGGTGAAACTGGTCCTCTCCCTGACCTGGATTCTGGATACCTCGTGGCTGGACATCGCTGTCGATCAGTGGGTGATGCCTGATGTCTGGTAAATCCATTGGTTTTTCTTTTGACTTTGTGGCTTTTGATGATGTTGTCGCCTTTGTTGTTGTTGTTGCTGGTGTTGTTGTCATTGTCTTCGCTGGTGGCCGACCCCGCCGGGGTGTTGCTCGTCTACCCTGTCAGGCTGGTGTTGGTCGACCTTGCCAGGTTGGTGCAGGTCGATCCCGTCGGCGCATTGTGTGTCTGGTCTCTCCCCTCATTGTTGGTGTACCTTGTCGGGGCGGTGGAGGTCTCCCTCACTGGGGTGGTGCAGGTTGACCTCGCCTGGTTGTTGCGAGCCTCCCTCCGTGGGTTGTCCCCGGTCTACCTCGTTGTGGATGGGGAGGTCTCCTTTACTGGGATGGCACAGGTCGGTCTCGCCAGGGCGTTGCGGGCCTTCCTTCCCGGGTGTCACCGGTCTACCCCATGGTAGAGGGGGAGGTCTCCCCCGCTGGGGTGGTGCAGGACTTCCTCGCCAGGGCAGCACTGACTCCTCTCGATCACAGGGTACCGGTCTACCCCTATGGAACGCCGACAGCTCGCTATGCTGGGGATGTGTAAGCCTACCTCGTCGGGGTATTGTAGGCCTACCTCGTTGGGGTGTTGCAGGCCTACTTCGTCGGGGTGTTGCAGGCCTACCTCATCAGAGTGTTGCAGGCCTGCCTCATTGGGGTGTTGTAGGCCTACCTCGTCGGGGTGTTGTAGGCCTACCTCATCTGGCTGGTTTCATTCCGCTTCCCTCCACCTTTTCCGGAGCTGGTCGATGTGATGTCTACAGACCTGTCCATCTTCCAGCTCTACTCGATAGGACTTCGGGCCGGTTAAGCTCTCAATCTTCCCCTTCAGCCATTTCGGAAACCTGTGAAAGTTGAGAACGAAAACCGGGTCTCCTATGGCAAAGGTGCGGGGCGGGCATCTGGCATCTGGCATCTGGTGGCACCTCCGGGTTGTACTGGGGGTGCAGCCAATCCAGATGTGATCTCAGTCTTCTGCCCATCAACAGCTCTGCCGGGCTCTTGTGAGTTGCCGCGTGTAGTGTGATGTGCTGGGTGAGAAGGAATCTGTTGATTCTTTCTTGCCAGTCACCGGTGCCCATCTTGGTGAGAGCCTCTTTGGTGAGCCTCACCATTCGTTCGGCTTGCCGATCTGTAAGGGGCAATCAGGGCATGGTGAATGCCCAGCCCTGCCAGGAACGTTTCCATGGGCTTGGATGTGAGTTGGGGCCCATTGTCGGAAACCAGGACATCCAGTAGCCCGTGAGTGGCGAACAATCTCCGGAGTGCCTTGATTGTTGCCTCTGTCGTAGAGGATGCCATGGGCACGACTTCCAGCCATTTCAAGAATGCATCCACTACAATGAGGAGGTACTTCCCACTCATTGGACCTGCGAAGTCTATATGGATCCTCGACCATGGGCTGCTGGGTGTCTCCCACTCTGTTGACTGGGCACGAGGTGGCGCTGGCCGGACTTCTTGGCACGGGTCACATCTGGCAACCCATTCTTCAATGTCTTTATCCAGGGTTGGCCACCAAACGTAGCTTCATGCCAACCCCTTCATTCGCACTATGCCTGGGTGGCTGCTGTGAAGTGTCTCTAACATTTTTTGTTGTAGGGTGCAGGGAATCACGACCCTGTCACCCCAGAGGAGGCAGTCTTTCATGGTAGACAGTTCTTGCTGCTTCCTGGTGAATGGGCTGAATTCTTCTGACATCTTCCTCGTTGGTCAGCCCCGCAGAACCCATGAAAGTACCTGTTTGAGTGTCTTGTCCTTCTGGGTCTGCGTTGCCATGTCTGCAGATGTTACCAGGAAAGCCAGGTCATCATCGATGTGGAAAAGTCCAAGTGTGGGGGCTGGATCTTCCACTGGCTCTTTGGATGGGCATCTGCTCAGGGCATCCGCATTTCCGATAGTCTTGTCGGATCTATGGGTCAGAGTATATGAGTACCCGGCCAGGAAAATTGCCCAGCGTGTCATCCTGGGGGACATGTTGGCTTATCACCTGCAAATAGTCCCAACAGCAGCTTGTAGTCAGTGATAACTGTGAAGCTCCTTCCGTAGAGGTACTCATGGAAATGCTTGATGCCCGTGACGATGGCCAAGGCTTCTTTGTCCAGCTGGCTATAATTCCGCTCTATGCTGGACATTGTCTTTGAAAAATAAGCGATGGGTGCTTCTGTGCTATTGGGGAGTTGGTGGCTGAGAACTGCTCCAATCCCATAAGGTGACACGTCGCAGGTTAGCAATAGTGGTAGCGTCTCATGGTATTGCATGAGCACGCTGTCTGAAGAAAGTAGTCCCTTGATGGCTTTGAATGCTGCTTTCTCTTCCTCCTCTCATCTCCATGGAACCACTTTCCCCAATAGGCGATGGAGTGGTTCAGCAGCTGTGGCTTTCTGTTTCAAAAAGACACTGTAAAAATTCAGTAGTCCTAAGAAAGCCTGAAGCTCCGCTTTATTTTGGGAGGCTGGAGCTTTGTGGATAGCCTTTACTTTGGATTTGTGGGGTGGATGCCAGTTCCATCTATGAGATAGCCCAGGAACTTGACCTCCTGGACTCCAACGATGCACTTATCTCTCCTGACTCTTAAACCCTTCTCCTTGAAGTGCTGCAACACCAGCCTCAATCGCTCAAGGAGTTGGCTTTTAGAGTGCCCGGAGATTAAGACATCATCGAAGTACGGCACCACCCCTGGAATGCCTTGGAGAAGGCGTTCCATCATGGATTGGAAAATTCCTGGGGCTGTGCTGACTCCAAATTGGAGGCGGTTGCATTTAAATGTGCCCCTATGGGTGACAATTGTTTGTGCCTCTGCAGTTTTTTCATCCACTGGCAATTGCTGGTAAGCCTGAGCCAGGTCCAGTTTTGCGAATATTGACCCACTCCTGAGTGAGTGCAGCAGATGTTGCACCAATGGAACTGGGTATGCGCTCTACTGTAAAGCCTTATTTATTGAACATTTATAGTCAGCGCAGATGCGCACAGATCCATCATGCTTCATTGGGGTCACAATGGGAGTCTCCCATGTCGCATGATCAATCGGTTCCAACACGCCTTGGGCAATTAGTTTGTCTAACTGGGCATCAGCTTTGGGCCGCAAGGCAAATGGAACTCTGCGAGGCTTAAGTCTAATTAGAGTAATTGTTTTGTCTAAATTGAAGGAAATGGGTTTTCCCACAAATTTCCCCAGCTTACCATCGAAGACTTCCTTGAACTCTTCGATGAGGTTGTCGAGTTCATCCTGGCGGATTTGGTGGATCCCTCCAATTGAGAGCCCTAATTTTATTTATTTATTTATTTATTTCCAATTTATATACCGCCCTTCTCCCTGAGGACTCAGGGTGGTGTACAGCCAGAAATAAAAACATAAAATGCAAATATTAAAACAATTAAAACATATATAAATTTGGCTCCAGAATTAAAACTAACAAACCAATTAAAATTTAAAAATTTCTTCTTAAGCCAGCCCGGCTTGTTGGAAAAAATGTGTTTTAAGGGCACGGCGGAAGGCATTGAGGTCATGAATTCTCCTAATCTCCAGGGGCAACTGGTTCCAGAGGGTGGGTGCCCCCACAGAGAAGGCTCTCCCCCTGGGGGTCACCAGCCTACATTGTTTGGCTGATGGCACCCTGAGGAGGCCCTCTCTGTGGGAGCACACAGGTCAATGGGAGGTCATCGGTGGCAGCAGGTGGTCTCGGAGATAACTAGGCCCTATGCCATGGAGCGCTTTAAAGGTGATCACCAGCACCTTGAAGTGCACCCGGAAGACCACCAGAAGCCAGTGCAGCTCGCGCAGGAGCGGTGTTATGTGGGAGCGCCATGCTGCTCCCGTCACTACCCGCGCAGCTGCGTTCTGGACCAGTTGGAGCCTCCGGGTGCTCTTCAAGGGGAGCCCCATGTAGAGAGCATTACACTAGTCTAGGCGAGAGATGATGAGGGCGTGAGTGACTGTGCACAGGGAATCCCGATCAAGAAAGGGCCGCAACTGGCAAATCAGGCGAACCTGACAAAAGGTCCCCCTGGTTACAGCCGTCAGATGTTCCTCCAAAGACAGCTGCCTATCCAGGAGGACTCCCAGATTGCGAGCCCCTTCCGCAGGGGCCAAAGACTCGCCCCCGATAGTCAGTGATGGAGTCAACCGACTATATCGGGATGCCGGGAGCCACAGCCACTCCGTCTTGGATGGGTTGAGCTTGAGCTTGTTTCTCCCCATCCAGATCCGCACGGCTTCCAGGCACTGGGACATCACTTCAAGGGCATCGTTGGGGTGGCCTGGGGTGGATATGTACAGCTGGGTGTCATCAGCGTACTGATGGTATCTCACCCCAAAGCCACGGATGATCTCACCCAGCGGCTTCACATAAATGTTGAACAGAAGGGGCGAGAGGACCGACCCCTGTGGCACTCCACAAACAAGAGGCCTCGAGGTCGACCTCTGCCCCCCTGTCAACACAAACTGTGACCGGTCGGAGAGAAAGGAAGAGAACCACCGTAATACGGTGCCCCCCATCCCCAACTCTTCCAGCCGGTGCAGCATGATACCATGGTCGATGGTATCAAAAGCTGCTGAGAGGTCTAATAGGGCTAGGACAGAGGAACATCCCCTGTCCCGAGCCCTCCAGAGATCATCAAACACCGTGACTAATGCCGTCCCCGTGCTGTGCCCAGACCTGAAACCCGACTGGAACGGATCCAGATAGGATGTTTCCTCCAGGAATTGTGGAAACTGTCACGCAACCACACTCTCAACAACCTTCGCAATAAAGCGGAGGTTGGAGACAGGATGATAATTTGCTAATACTGCTGGGTCCAGGGAAGGTTTCTTGAGGAGAGGCCTCACCACCGCCTCTTTCAAGGCGGCAGGGAAGTGACCCTCACTCAAGGAAGCGTTGATAATACCCTGGAGCCAGCCTCGTGTAACCTCCCGGGAGGCCAGTACCAACCAGGAGGGACACGGGTCCAATAAACATGTGGCCGCACTAAGTCTCCCCAAGATCCTGTCCACATCATCAGGAGTCACAGAGTCAAACTCTTCCCAGATAACATTCTCAAGACTGTTCCTCATCACCCTGCCCAGATCTACCCAGTTGGAGTCCAAATCCCCCCGAATCTGAGCGATTTTGTCATACAGGTATTGTCCGAAATCCTCCGCCCTGCCTTCCAAGGGATCCTCCCGCACTCCCGGATAGAGCAGCGAGCGGGTCACCCTGAACAGGGCGGCTGGACGATTCCCTGATGATGCAATAGAAGCGGAAAAGTAATTAAACTTTGCCGCTTTTATCGCCACTAGGTAGGTCTTAATATGCGACCTTACCAGTGTTCGATCAGATTCAGCGAGACTGGCCCTCCAACCACTCTCCAGGCATCTTTTCCGGCGCTTCATCTCTCTCAGCTCCTCGGTAAACCAGGGAGCCACTCAAGATCCGCACCGGGTCAGAGGCCGCAAAGGCACGACTCAATACAAGGCTCCGCCAGCCGCCCGATTCCAGGCAGCTACCAGGTCCTCGGCCGAGTCGTGTGCCAGATCCTCAGGAAACGGCCCAAGCTCCATCTGGAACCTATCAGGATCCATCAGGTGCCTGGGGCAGACCCATCTAGTTGGTTCCGCCTCCCTGCGGCGGGGTGTAGCGGTTCGGAGATCCAGGCGAAGGAGCGAGTGATCAGACCATGACAAGGGTTCTATGTCTATATCCCCTATAACCAGATCACTCAACCACTGGCCAGAGACAAAAATCATGTCCAGAGTGTGCCCCCCCCCTATGAGTGGGGCCATGAACTAATTGGGTCAGGTCCATGGCCATCATGGAAGCCATGAACTCCCGAGCCACCTCAGACATTTCACCAACGGAAGGCAAGTTGAAATCACCCATGACCATAAGCCTGGGTGTATCCACTGCCACCATGGCTATCACATCAAGTAGTTCGGGCAGGGCTGTTGCCACGCGGCAGGGAGCCAGGTACGTAAGCAGCAAGCCCAACTGAACCCCATGACCCCATCTCATAAGGAGGGACTCACATCCGGCAATCTGTGGCACAGTGGTCTCCCTCGGACCTAGATCTTCGTTAATAATAACCGCCACCCCCCCTGCCCCTCCCCTGGGCCCTTGGCTGATGGAATGCTCTGAAGCCTGGTGGGCACATCTCAACCAGAGGGACCCCTCCCTCTGGACCCAACCAGGTCTCAGTAATACCTGCCAGGTCCGCTCCCCCCTCCACTCCACTCCACTCCCAACTCCCAACAGGTTCAGGCGGCTGTGCTCGATGATGATGATGGGCAGGTCGCCATGGAAGTTGCGGTAGGCAATCTGGAGTGAGGTTCTTCCCAGGACTCCAATGGGGTTTCCTCCAAAGTCAACGAGCCTCGATCGTAGGGGTTTCAGGTCCTTTTTGCTGAAGCCGGGTTTTAAATGCTGCAGCTGATTCCAGTCCATTATGGAGTAGATCGATCCCGAATCTACCTCCATAGAGCAAGGAGTCCCTTCCACGTGCACGGTCACGTGGTATTTGGTGGTGCTGTTGTCGTGAGTGTGAGCGATGGTCATCTGGTGGACTGCTCTGTTCTTGGCGAATTCGTTCTCACCTTGTCTGGGTTGGTACGAGGACCGTCTAGATGATCTCTGGTAGTCTTTGTGATTTTCACGCAGATGGTGGACGATTCTGGGGCTTGATCCTCGGCTCTGCAGGCTTCTGCGATGTGACCCCTCTTGTGGCAGCGTCTGCAGGTCGCATTTGTCCCTGGCATGGTCTCCTCTGCAGCTGGCACAGCGCTCCCCCCAGTTGCCATTTTGAACGGTTTCCCGCCTTGCATGTCTGGAGACCTTGTGGACGGCCATTTCCTCATCCGAGTCAGATCCAGCAGTTGATTCATCAGTGGAAGTTTGATGGGCCCTTTGGATCTTGTGAACCGCTTTGGCTTTCATCATTGCAGCTGCCGCTTTTTCAGACGTTTCCGCAGCCATGGCTTCCTCGACGACTTCCTTTAGTGTAATCTTCTTTCAGCTCAGGATTTTTTTTCTGAAGAGCCACGTCCTTCATACCAAATACAATGCAGTCTCTGATGGCATTGTCCACATTGTCAAATTCGCAGTTGGCTACAATTTGGCGAAGGGCTGCTACAAAGTCTCTGATCGGCTCTCCGTCCTGCTGTTGGAAGGTGAAGTGGTTGGCGATCGAAGTTCCTGTTGGGGCATATGCTCTTGAAGCACTTCCTGGAGATCAGCCCAAGACATTTCTTCGATGTCCCTCGGTGCCACGAGGTCGATGGCCATCTCCAGGACTTCGGAACCGCAGTGGGCAAGGAAGAGGGCTCTTTTGCGGTCATCGTTCAGGTCCTGGTAGTTGTTTCCTCTCAGGAACTGGCAAAACCGGACCATTTCTCCTTTTCTGAGTTGAATGCGGCTAGCGAAACTAGCGGAGCTTGTGATGTCGCCATGGCTTCGGTACTTCAGCTCTAGTGACTTCAGCTCAGTGACTGCTCTTGTTGGTTGGCATCATGCCACGAGGTTCGTTGCTGTGGTTCTTTCTGTCCTTCGTCGCCAGTGTTAGATCAGGCGCAGGGAAAGAAGACGTGACCAGCATTGATCCATTCAGCACTTTATTTCAGCTCAGAATAAAGACAAAAGGCTATGCTGCCGGAGCTCTTTTATAGCGCTCCGGCAGACTCAGCCGTCCAATGACAGTTGTTTAAATTTCCCGCCGGTGGATTAGCCAATCCCCGGCGGATGTCCTTATAAGGACGTAACACACACGATCATCAGAGGCTTTTTTTTTACTTTTAAAAGCATTTTTTCTTTGGCCGAAAAAATGTTTTTAAAAGTTAAAAAAAAAAAAAAAGCCTCTGACAATCCGGCAACTCAGCTGGGATTGTCAGAGCCTTTTAAAAGCATTTTTCGGACTTCCGCTGTTGCCGTCAGCTGTTGCGGACGGTCCTTTGAAGACTGCCAGCCCGATCGCTCGTAAAAGAGTCGTTTCGGCAATTGAAACGGCTCGAAAGACTCCGAGACCTGAGGTGCTTGTGAGGAGAGCCGGCGGCTGCAGGTAGAGTCCCCTGTGAGACCCCCAGAAAGCTTTTCCTGCTTCTGGGGAGTTAACAGGGTGGGACTCCCTATCCACCCCGCTGAAGCTCCGGACGACTGGGAAACTCTGCTTTAAAGCAGAACAAGACAGCGCGGCAGCATTACCAATAACAACGAAAAATAAGGAAGATCTCAAACTTCTCACTAAATAGCAAGTATTGGAAGCTTCTTGGACTATTTTAAAGAGTTCTTAAAGTGAAAGTAATTTGGCTCTGAGAAAGGGGGGAAAAAATGGCGTTTGTTTTCAGTGAAAAAAGCTGAAAGCGAAAGTAATCTGATCATTGTATCCGGTTACATTTTAAAGTAACAAATCCGGCTGGAAGAGGCAGAAGTATCCAAAAAACAAAATAAAATAGAATAAAAAATACCAATTGACTTTTATAGACCTGACTGAATCTGGAGAACTTTTTGGGAAAACTTGCTAGAGTTTGTGGAAAAGGAAGATCCTTAAGAGGTAAAATGGCAACAAAGCAACCGGGGGGGGGGCTCCCCCACACATAAACAGAAACAGCCTCAAACAGCGCAGTTGCAATCTCAGACAAAGGAAGAAAGTCAATATGACCTTATTATTAAAGAAATTCAAAGATCAGAGAAGGAGGTTAAAGGAATGGTTCAAGAGAAATATGATGCAGTTAAACAAGATATTCAAACAGTGGTTAAAGGCCTGTCTGAGGTAGTGTTGCAGATTGATAAAAAAGTGGAGAATCTTGCCTCAGAGATGGAGACCAAATTTAGAGCTTCTGACTCAAAAATTATAGAAATTGAAGAAGTTACACAAAAATGCAAAATGAGATTACTATGATGCAATTTCGATCAATGGAATATGCTATCAGACTGAGAGGTGTAAAAGAGAACACCAGGGAAGATCTTAGGAAAATTTGTGCAGAGGCTTTGGCAGTTATGTTGAAAGTGGAACCAGATCTGGTCTTGTTTTAAGTTGAACTTAAAAAGCATTTAAAGGAGTTTTTTAAATTTAACCTGAACAAAGGCACCCCTATTGAAACAGTTTGGGATGCAGGTAAAGCATATATGCAGGGAGTACTAATCCAAATGAATTCTAAACACAGGCAGAATCAGCAGAAGAAAAGACTACAATTGGAATCTGAGATAAAAAAGAAAGAACAACAATTGATACAAAAACCAACAGATGGAAAATTACAAATGGCTATAAAACTTTTGAAGGATCAATTTCAAATGCTTATAGCAGACCAAATGGCAACTAACTTACAATTTGCAAAGCATAATACCTTTTCCAATGCTAACAAACCGGGCAGGTGGTTGGCGTATACTTTGAGGAAACAAGCATCGACACGAATTATTGACAGTACTGAATATGCTGATAAAGAAGTTTATCAACAAGATCTAATTAAAAAAGCCTTTTTGGAATATTATACTAAGTTATATGCTAAAGATGACATACAGAATATTACTATAGATGAATATTTAGAAAACAAGAGAATTTCAAAAATTTCAACGACTCAAAAGAAAAGCTTGGAACAATTGATAACAGTGGAAGAGATCAGTTTTGCTATAAAACAATTAAAAACAGCTAAAGCTCCAGGGACGGATGGCTTAACTGCAATTTATTATAAAACTTTACAGGAAGAAATGATTCAGCATCTTAAAGATTTATTTTGTAACATGCAATTAGGAGGTAAGATACCTTCCTCATGGAAAACAGCTTTTGTTTCATTGATTCCGAAAGAAGAATCAGGTCCTAAGAAACCAGAAAATTATAGACCAATATCTTTATTAAACACAGACTATAAAATCTTTGCAAAAGTATTAGCCAACAGATTGATGCCAGTTATTCAAAAGATAATTCATCATGATCAAGCAGGATTTATTGAAGGCAGATATATGAAGGAGAATGTTAGGCAAGTTATAGATTTAATGGACTATCTAGATAAGAATAAACAGATCTCTGCAGTGCTGGTTTTTTTGGATGCGGAAAAAGCCTTTGATCGAGTGAATTGGAACTTTATAATTAAGATTCTGGAAAAAATGGATTTGGGGGAGAGGTTTATACAAGCGATTGGTGCAATCTATCAAGAACAATATGCACAACTTATTATTAATGGATGTTTAACATCGAATTTCAACATACAAAAAGGCACCAGACAAGGTTGTCCATTATCCCCGTTATTATTTATTTTAACTTTAGAAGTCTTACTCAACGCAATACGGGATTCGAATTCCTTGACTGGAATAGTTATAAGGCAAGAGGACTACAGAACTAAGGCATTTGCAGATGACCTGGTTGTTACCCTATCACAACCTATGAATTCAATAATCCAGATGAAAAATATCATAGAAGATTATGGCATGGTATCTGGTTTTAGGTTGAATCAGAAGAAAACTAAAATGATTGTCAAAAATTTGACAGAGAGCAAAAAAAAGGAATTGGAAAGAACGGCAGGTTTCGAGATTGTTTCAAAGGTCAAATATTTAGGAGTACAAATCACAGACTCCAATGCTAAACTGTTTCAAAATAACTATGAGGTTCTGTGGCAAAAGATACAAAAAGATATGCAAAACTGGAAGAAACTGCAGTTATCACTGCTTGGAAGAATATCAGCAGTAAAGATGAATGTTTTACCTAGACTGATCTTTTTATTTCAAATGATACCGGTGCTTAAATCAGATAAACCATTGTTAGAATGGCAAAAAGGACTGAACAAATTTATTTGGAATGATAAAAAACCAAGAGTTAAACTGAAAATAATGCAAGATACTCGTGAGAGAGGTGGTCTTAAACTCCCAAACCTTCGACTATATTATGAAGCAACTGCATTGATACAATTAAGTGATTGGTTTGGGAAAACTAAGACTGATTTGTTGAATATAGAAAGTCATGACCTGGTTTGGGGATGGCATGCATATTTGTTTTATGATAATAAAGTGGACAAAGTGTTTAACAGTCATCTACTTAGAAATGCCTTGCTGAGAGTCTGGAGAAGGCACCGAACTAATTGGGATTATAAGATTCCGTTTTGGCTGGATCTCGCTGATACCATGTGGAATACAAATATTAAGTCACTCGGGGGTTTCTTATATAAAGAGTTACTTTACTCTGAAGAGGGCAGGTGGCGATTGAAGACTTTGGATATGCTGTTGGAAGAAGGGAAATCGTTGACTTGGTTGCAGTATAATCAATTACAGATGAGATGGAAAGAAGATCAACAAACTGGTTTAATGGAATATGAAGTAGAATTGGTTGAACAGATAAAGCGGACAGGTCCAATGCATATTAAGAGAGTTTATAATGTTCTGTTAAAAAGAGACTCAGAAAATGAGCTAGTTAAAGATTGTATGATTAAATGGGCACAAAATTTCTCTCAACCAGTTATGTTGGAAACATGGGAAAAAATATGGGTTCAGAACGTTAAATTTACTCAGTCACAAAATTTACGAGAAAATTTTTATAAAATGTTTTATAGATGGCATTTAGACCCCAAGAAATTGTCTTGCATGTACCCTAATGTGCAGCCAAAATGT
This sequence comes from Ptyas mucosa, assembly GCA_012654045.1. Classification (NCBI taxonomy): domain Eukaryota; kingdom Metazoa; phylum Chordata; class Lepidosauria; order Squamata; family Colubridae; genus Ptyas; species Ptyas mucosa. The sequence continues at coordinate 30,039 of WNWU01000146.1, forward strand.
TGGAGATGTGATTGCTTAGATGCTACATATTATCACATCTGGTGGACTTGCAGGAAAGTGAGGGCTTTTTGGATAAAAATCTGGTGGGTTATGCAAAATGTTTTAAAGAAAAAAATACAATTTTCTCCGCAATTTTTTCTATTGGGTATAGTTAAAGACTTTACACTGGGTGAAACTAAACTGATTTTGTATATGGTGACAGCAGCTAGGTTGTTGATTGCCCAACACTGGAAGAGTGACGTCTTACCGACTGTTGACCAATGGACCCAGAAGATGGCTGGATTTGCAGAAATGGCAAAGGTTTCAGCTTTTTTAAAAGACCAGGCGCATGAGAAGTATATACAGGAATGGAAATTATGGATTGAGTATGTACAGAATAAGTATCAGACTAGAAAATATTATATCGCTTTTAGCTGAGATGATTATGTTAGTATGTTAGTAAATATAGAAAAAAAGATATGGAAGTTTGAATAACATATATATTGTTTGGGAATATTAATATTGCGTATAATGGAAGTCAAGGGGGGGAGGGAAGAGGGAGGAGGGGGAGGGTTAGGGTGGGGACGGGAAGGATTTATATATTGTTTTTATATGTATTTTACAATGTGTGGCTGGGGGGGGGAAAGGGGGAAAAATTTGTATTGTTAAAACTTTTTCAATAAAAAAATAAATAAATAAAAGCATTTTTCATTTTCAGCCGAAGAGGTTGTAGAAAAAATGCTTTTAAAAGTTAAAAAAAAAAGTTGGCCATGCCCACCCAGTCACAGTTGGCCATGCCCCCCCAACCACCACCAAGCTACACCCACAGAACTGGTAGTAACAAATTTTACATTTCACCACTGCCCTACACTGTTTCTGATGGATGACAGTCCAGTCTCTTCTTGTAAGCCTCCAGTGATGAAGCTCCCACAACTTCCAAAGGCAACTTCTGTTCCATGGGTTGATTGTTCTCACTGTCAAAAAATTCCTCCTTATTTCCAGGTTGAATCTCTCAATCAGTTTCCATCCATTGTTCCTTGTCTGGCCTTCTGGTGGTTTGGAAAATAGCTTGACCCCCCCTCCTCTTTGGGGCAGCCCCTCAAATATTGGAAGACTGCTGTCATGTCCCTTCGGGGAGAAGGGCGGTATATAAATATAATAAATATATAAATAAATATAAATATATATGTCTTCCCTGGTCCTTCTCTTCACTAGACTAACCATGCCCAGTTCCTGCAACCGTACATCATATGTTTTAGCCTCTAGTCCTCTAATCATCTTTGTGATTGATATGATTATATCGGGTGAAATCCAGCAGGATCTGACAGGTTCTGGAGAACCGGTAGCCAAAATTTTGAGCAGCTGAAAGAACCGGTAGCGGAAATTTTGAGTAGTTCAGAGAACCAGCAAATACTACCTCTGGCTGGCCCCAGAGTGGGGTGGGAGATTTTGCAATACCCTTCCCCTGCCATGCCCACCAAGCTACACCATGCCTACCACGCCACGCCCACAGAACCAGTAGTAAAAAAAATTGGATTTCACCACTGGATAATATGATATGAGATATGATATGATATCAGAACCTACCTTTCTATCCAAGTCATTATAAGAATATTATGGAGTAGCTGAGCCCTCCCAAGGTCCCCACTTCCTCCCAATTCATCTTGAGAAGATTAACCAAGGGTGGTGTGGAGGGCCTTGGGAGAGACAGGAGGAGAAAAATGTACTTTGGGACTTGCAAGATTTCATGAATGCAATAAAAACAGATCTTGTACTCCTGGTTGTGCCTCTTGTCTGGACTACCTTGCAGGGCTAACAAGGACGATTAAGATGACGAGCTTGAAAAATGGAGAAGTTTTGACCACAAAAGAGGAAGGGTGTGATTGTGACTATCCTACTTGAGAATTGCACAAGTAGGATAGGGTGGGAAGTTTGGAAGAAATCAAATGGAAAATTGTTTTATTGTTTTCCAGAGTTTTCAAATCTGGGTGACACTTTTCTATAAAGTATCACCCAATGTGTAATGGGCTGTACAGCCTATACAATGTATGTAATCTCTTACATATATACAGTAAGCAGAGGAAGGGATTACAAGAGAGTAAGCAGGCACACACAGGCTGTACAACTGGCTTTATTGCATTTCTTTCAATGAGTGTTCCCTATATTCCTTTTAATATAAGGAATTATATTAAATTTTAATTGGCAGGGGGGCAGAGATCGACTCCTAGGCCCCTTATATGCGGGGTGCCACAGGGATCGGTTCTCTCGCCCCTCCTGTTCAACATTTATGTGAAGCCGCTGGGTGAGATCATCCGTGGTTTTGGGGTGAGATATCATCAGTACGCTGACGACACCCAGCTGTACATCTCCACCCCAGACCACCCCAACGATGCCCTTGAAGTAATGTCCCGGTGCCTGGAGGCCGTGCGGATCTGGATGGGGAAGAACAGGCTCAGACTCAATCCATCCAAGACCGAGTGGCTGTGGTTACCGACGTCCCGATATAGTCAGTTGGTACCATCACTGACTATTGGGGGCGAATCATTGGCCCCTACAGAGAGGGCGCGCAATTTAGGCGTCCTCCTGGACTCACGGCTGTCCTTAGAAGACCATCTGACGGCTGTGTCCGGGAGGATTTTTCATCAGGTTCGCCTGATCCGCCAGTTGCGCCCCTTTCTGGATCGGGACTCCTTACTCACGGTCACTCATGCCCTTGTCACCTCCCGCCTGGACTACTGTAATGCTCTCTACATGGGGCTCCCCTTGAGGAGCACCCGGAGGCTCCAGCTGGCGCAGAGTGCGGCCGCGCGGGTGGTGATGGGAGCGACGTGGCGCTCTCATGTGACACCGCTCTTGCGCGAGCTGCACTGGCTTCCGGTGGTCTTCCGGGTGCGCTTCAAGGTGTTGGTTACCACCTTTAAAGCGCTCCATGGCTTAGGACCTGGGTACTTACAGGACCGCCTACTACCTCCAATAGCCTCCCACCGACCGGTACGCTCCCATAGAGAAGGACTCCTCCGGGTGCCGTCGGCCAAACAATGTCGACTGGCGGCCCCCAGGAGGAGGGCCTTCTCTGTGGGAGCACCCACTATCTGGAACGATCTCCCCCCAGAGATTCGGCGGATCCCGGACCTTCGTGCTTTCCGCCGTGAGTTAAAAACTTTTTTATTTCATCAAGCGGGCCTGACATAGTATCTCCCTTTTTATAAGAAAATTTTAAATTGTATAATCCAAATTTTTAGATCTGGGATTTATATATATTTTTTTTAAAAAATGGGTTTGAATGGTTGGGCAATTGTTTAATTTGGTTTTAATTCGGTTTTAAATTTTGTATTTATGTTTTTTATCTCTGCCTGTTCACCGCCCTGAGTCCCCTCAGGGAGAAGGGCGGTATATAAATCAAATAAACCATAAACCATAAACCATAATCCCTTTCTCTCCAATGAATGTGGACACAATTCATTTTCTTTTTGACAATTACACCAGCATTCAGATAAGCATTCAAAGGGCAACAGTAGACTTCACTTGCAATCATGTGATCTCCCATTTAGTGACCAGCTTAATGACAGAGCTACTGTCAGGGCTATCTCCACTCAAACCCTAGGAAAGAAAAACTCTTGACTCCAAAAATCAGGGAAAAGGTACTTTTACTACAAACATGTTGAATATAGCAAGGTCAGGCAAGATCTGAAGAAATTTTGAGCGAAGTAACAAACTGAAGCAAACCCCTCAGTAGCTAGGCAACCAGAGTTCAATTACTGGCCAGAGAGATGTTTTAGGAAAGCCTCTGGTTCAGGTGCACCAGTCCTCCTTCCCACATTCCAATGTCTGGACAGGGGGGCTTGGAAATGTCAAATAACCCAAGCTGGCCTCCCCGAGGCCAGGCCTCTTCACCTCCTTCATGCTTCCCTTCCAAGATACCCTTTGCTTCCTCCCCACCGAACCGCAACGATGCCGGCTGATCCCAGCTATCAATCCCAGTAGCAATCTGCAGTCTAGGCATGTTCTTTGTCCACTGCATTCCTTCCTCCTCCGCCACAGAGTCATCAGGAATCTAACAGCAGCTGATGAATACAGCAAAACCAACCATTACAGGAACTGAGTATGTCTAATCTAGTGAAAAGGACTACGGAAGACATGATAACAGAGTTCCAATATTTGAGGGGCTGCCACAAAGAAGAGGAGGCCAACCTGTTTGCCAAAGGACCAGAAGGCAAGGCAAGAAACGATGGATGGAGAGAAGCAGTCTAGAACTAAGGAAACAATTTCTGGCAGTTAGAACAAGGAATCGGTGGAATGGCTTGCCTTCAGAAGTTGTGGGTACTCCATCACTGGAGGTTTCCAAAAAGAGATTGGACAACCATCTGTCTGAAATGGTCTGGGGTTAGGGTTAGGGTTCCAACTCTATTATTCTATCTTCTATTGTGCGCCATCCAGCCCAGCTGCAAGATTAACAGTGGCACGTATCTTCTGAAGCCACCACTATCCAAAGGTGTGCTGATTTCACATTGACAGAAGAAAAAAATACTGATAAAGCATTATTTCTCAATAAAATCAAGGTTTAACATTTTGATTTTTCCCTCTTTGTATGTTGTACAATTTGAATATTTATATTATCTAGGTGTTTTTCTCCCTTTTTCTTAATTTCTTACTTCATTTGTTTATTTTCCATGATGTTTCAATGCCTTTTGTTCTCTTTTCCTCTTTTGTATATTAAACACAATTAAAACAAGCCTTGAATATTAAGTGTGATGAGGATCAAGTTTGAAGCCAGTCAGATGTCTACTCCTGTGGTCAGAAGAAACCTCAACTCGGATATTCATCTGTTTTGGAGTGGAATTGTGCACCTCAAAAACACGGGTGTGCCTCCGTGGTGGGTTTCAAAAATTTTTACTACCAGTTTTGGCTTGGTGGGCGTGGCATGGCTTGGTGTGCATGGCTTTGTGGGCGTGGCAGGGGAAGGATACTGTAAAATCTCCATTCCTACTCCAATCTAGGGGAAGGTTACTGCAAAATCCCCATTTCCTCCCAATCAACTGGGACCTGGGAGGCAGAGAATAGGTGGGGGCGGAGCCAGTCAGAATTTTTACTACCAGTTCTCTGAACTATTCAAAATTTCCACTACCAGTTCTCCAGAACTGGTCAGAACCTGCTGAAACCCACCTCTGGTGTGCCTCCATTGAGGGCTCCATTCTTAGAAGTCCTGGATTTGCAGGTGGGAGTTGTAGTCAGATAAGTCTTGTGTTTTGTCTCCAGGACGTTGCCACAGATTTGCTCTGGCTGTGAGTGCTTGGTGGTCACCCAGCGATGGGTATTTCCATGGGATTCACCTCTTCCTCCTTGTACAACCTCAAGACCATTTGCCAAGCAGAAACTTCCTTTCTGCAGAAGGGGATCCATTGAACTTCCTCATCTGGTGCACAGAAGAGGTAGAACACAAGCCACTGTGGGAGAGAAAGATCTGACACTATCTTCAAGCTCCTGCTCCATGCTCCTTCTTCAAGCATGGCAGTTGGACAGCAGACTGGACAAAGGAGCCAAAACAGAGAACTACCATGCCAGGAATTGCACTACATAATGGAGGCCAGAGAGAGCTCTCTCCAGGTTTCCCTTTTCATGGGAAACAGGCTGCGCTGGACCAAGTGGGTTCCCAGGTGAAACAGCAAGAAGAGAGAGGCAGGTGTGCTTTGAGGCTGGATCTCCAGAGAGATGGAGTGTGATCACCACAAAATACCACAATTTTCCTCCCTGTTCTACCCAGCCCACCATCTTCCATGCCAGGAGGGTTGGCACAGCTGAGGATTTGCATTTCTATGATGGGATAGAAAAAGATCTCAAGTCTTGTTAATCCCCCCCCCCCACCTTGAAAGAGGGCCCAGTCCAGTTCTGTCTGGTTTCCCTCTCCTGCTGCTCCACGTAGGGCCAAGGCCCAAAAAGACAAAAGAAAAGGAAAAACCCACCTTTGGCAGTCCTGCTGACCAAATCCAGAAGAGCCAAGCCACGCAATACAAAACCATACAATCCACAATGTGGATCGTCAGAGAGACTTTTCAAAGCATTTTTTAAAACCATCAGGCAACTCAGCTGGGATCATCAGAGAGACTTTTAAAGCATTTTTTTCTGCAACCTCTTCCGGGGAAGAGGTGGTTTAAAAAATGCTTTGAAAAGCATTTCTGACAATCCCAGCTGTGTTCCTGATTGGCAGAGGCTTTTCAAAGCAATTTTTTGCATTTGCAGAAAAAATGCTTTTAAAAGTAAAAAAAAAGCCTCTGATGATCATGCAGCTCAGCTGGGCATGGGGGGGCGCGATCCAGTCCGAACCAGGAGCATTTCACCCTTGGTTCTCTTCCTAACCCTGGACAACAGAGAATAAGTCCAGTTTTTCTTCAGCTCTTCAGATATTGGAAGGTTGCTCTCATTATCTCCTCTTGGTCATCTTTTCCGTAAATACTAAGGTCCTTTGTTTCTTGAGCCTTCATCATCTTGGCTTCCTCACAACCTGCTCCAGTTGGTTGTTTTCCTTTTGGAACTGCTGTGCCCAGAACTGGACCCCAAACAGGGTCTGACCAGAGCAGAGGTGAGAAGAAAGGAACAATTTATTTATTTATTTATTTATTTATTTATTTATTTATATACCGCCTTTCTCCCATAGGACTCAAGGCGGTGTACATTTTAAAAGATCATTCACATGTTCATGTTTAGCCCCGCCTGTTGGAACATCAGGGTCTTGAGGACATGGCGGAAAGCACGGAGATCAGGGATATTTCGTATCTCTGGGGGCAGTTCATTCCAAAGGGTTGGAGCCCTCACAGAGAAGGCCCTCCCCCTGGGAGTCGCCAGTCAGCATGATTTGACTGACGGTACCCTGAGTAGTCCCTCCCTGTGAGAACGAACTGGTCGGTGGGAGGCTATTGGTGGCAAAAGACGGTCTCGTAGGTACCCAGGTCCTAAGCCATGGAGCGCTTTAAAGGTGATGACTAACACCTTGAATCGCACCCGTAAGACCACCGGAAGCCAGTGCAGCTCGTGCAGGAGAGGTGTTACATGGGTGTAACGAGTTGCGCCCATAATCACCCGCGCGGCTACATTCTGGACCAGCTGGAGCCTGCAGGTGCTCTTCAAGGGGAGCCCCATGTAGAGAGCATTACAATAGTCCATACGGGAGGTGACTAGGGCATGAGTGACTGTACGCAAGGCATCCTGATCCAGAAAGGGACACAACTGGCGGATCAGGCGAACCTGATAAAAGGCCCCCCTGGCCACGGCCGTCATGTGCTCTTCTAAAGATAGCCGTGAATCCAGGATAATACACCGGAAGGTAATTTTGGCCTTGGGGCAGCTGCAGCTCACAGTTGACACATTAATGATGTGATTGACAAGGGCAACCTTGCCTGGATCATTCTGAAGGATGGGCTGGGCCAACAGAGAGGTAACTGGATTTTTTAGAGTCTCGAGGTCCATCTTTGCATCTAATGTTGTCAATAAACCAATATATGCTTCCCTCTATCTGTCTCCTGGTCTCTGGTTCAAAGGTCACCTGGGAAAATTCTCCTGCAGGTGCAGCCACTTCTCTCTGATAGAAACAAGCCCCACACTGCATTTTGCTATCTTCTTTTTTGGATTTTTCTATTCTATTTTTTTTAATGTTTAAGTGTTGTTTCATGCTTGTGTGGTTATTTTAATTTTTGTTCTTTCTTTTGGTATTATTTATGGAAGCTACCCAATCAAGCAAATCAATTTTGCAATCAATCAATCAGTCAGTCAAGGTTACAAGAGCTTTTTTCCCACAATTGTGCAGTTGCGATCTCTCTTCCACTGAAGAGGCAGTCCTTGATTCCACTACACAAAAACTATTGAAGGAAGAGAGCCTGTCGTTCTTGGAGCACAATAAAAATCCTCATTAGAATATTATGCAAATTAGCCTGACTATATTTTGCAGAAATTACACTTTGCTTCACTTTACATCTTGTTGAAATGCCAGTCACTGACATGTCACACAACCGCCTACTCCGATTGTGGTTTCCAATTCTTCTCTTAGGAACTGGTAAGTTGTATTTCTAGCTTCAAATGCAGTTTCAAACCAGGATTGAAATTATGCGCTCGGAACATGGTTTGTTTCTTTAAAATCCAGGCAGGATCTTCACTTAAATAGATATAAAACGTGAAGGCACCCAATCCAAAAGGGTTGAGTTGGGGAAGAACTTCAAGAAAAAGGCAGGTAAGATTGAAATTACAAATTCTAGCAGAAGTAGTAGAAGATATTTTCCCTGTTTTTCTTCACAAAGTATAAGAAACATAAAGACAATACCATTATCTATGTTTCATATGGATTTGATATGTTAGTCAACAGTACAGTCTACATTAACAGGACTAAAAACCCAATTTCAGACTAAAATGTAACAATAATGCAAGTATTGAAAAAATAATCCCTGTGAGAGGTTGTCCTATAGTGGACAATCATGCTTGTGGGCTAGCAGTGTCCTGTAGCAGCCAAAAAAGCTAATGCAGTCCTAGCTTGTATCAAGACAGGTATAGGTATTTCAAGATCACATGAAGCATTAGTACCTCTTTATACTGCACTGGTGAGACCACACTTGGAATACTGCGACCAGTTTTGGACACCACAATACAAAAAAAGGATATTGAGACTCTAGAAAGAGTGCAGAGAAGATTAACAAAGATGATAAATGGTCTAGAGGCTAAAGCATATGATGAATGGTTGAAGGAACTAGGTAATCTCTAGCCTAGCAAAGACTGGGCGAGACCCAATTGCAGTCAAGGATTATCTCAGGAAAAAGGGGGATTGACTTTCCAGGGTTATTTGTGTGGAAGAACCATGGGAGCTGGAAACAGGTTGGGCGGCAACAGCTATCCAATAGCCACTTGTGATGTTCCTTACTATCTTCCTTGGGTCACCTGGCCTCTTTGAATCTCAACTATCCTCTTTCTGCACAACAACTATCTGTGTCATTGTGGTCTTTTTAAACTCTACATAAACTCTAAAACTCTAAAAACCACTTTGGTGCATATTTGTGTCTTTGGAACTGGAATCCAGGGACAAGTGCTGGATTTTTCCAGATGCTGAGTCCAGCATCTGAGTCCAGCATCTAGGAGCATACAATTGTAGAGCGGGAAAGGACCACAAGATTGTCTAGTCCAACCAGGGGTGAAATGCTCCCGGTTCCAACTGGATCGTGTGATCTGGTAGCGATGGAGGCTGGTGGTTCGGAGAACCGGTAGCAAAAATCCCTGCCCCCCCCCCCCATACCCAGCTGAGCCGCACAATCATCAGAGGCTTTTTTTTTTTACTTTTAGAAGCATTTTTTCTACAACCTCTTTGGCCAAAAAAATGCTTTTAAAAGTTTTTTTAAAAAGCCTCTGATGATCGCACGGCTCAGCTGGGATCGTCAAAGGCTTTTAAAAGCATTTTTTCTACAACCTCTGAAGAGGTTGTAGAAAAAATGCTTTCAAAAGGCTATGACGATCCAAGCTGAGTTGCCTGATTGGTAGAGGCATTTTTTCTTTTAAATGCCTCTGACGATCAGGCAACTCAGCTTGGATAGTCAGAGCCTTTTGAAAGCATTTTTTTTACAACCTCTTTGCTGAAGAGGTTGTAGAAAAAATAGTTTTAATAGTAAAAAAAAAATTGGCCATGCCCACCCAGTCACATTATCCCCTCCCCACCAAGCTACGCCCACAGAACTGGTAGTAACAAATTTTAGATTTGAGTCCAACCCACTGAGTCCAACCCTCTGCATTGTGCAGGAAAATCAGTTAAACCATTCAAGTACCCCCAACTTTCCCCATTGGCCTTGTTCCTATCATCCTGGTTGAGGGGAAAAATTAGATTAAAAGCAGCAAAAATAACAGGGGCATCACAGAGGGTTCCCAGTTGAAGGGGACCAGCCTGGTGGCAGAACACCAGAAATACCAGTACATCAAATGAGTGTCCTTCCAGGTGAGTCCTTCCAGGTGAACTGAGGCTTGGTGGTCTCACTGGTGGGGCAGATCCTCTTTTCAAACCACAAGGGAAGGTCTTGGCTCCCACGTAGGACATTTGAACCCCTCATGCTTCCCTAAGAAGGAAAGACCAGAAAGTACTCTACCTTGGAGCAATTTAGTATTTCTTCATAAAAAGTTTTCTGGGAATCTGAGGCACAAAAATGGGATGTTTGGGAGGGTCTCTTGTAACCCAATTTTGAAAGGCTCCTTTCTCTGGCCTTACAGGAGCTTCTGGAGCAGAATATCTGAATGGTGTTCTGGGGGAGTCTGTCACATTCCAAGTGAAGATCTCCACACGATTTGAAATGATTTCCTGGACTAAAATTGTTGATGGCGAGTCTAGAAATATTTCTCTGGTGACCTTTGGGAAGCCATGTGGCCTCCTGGTTCCCCTCCAAGACTTTCAGAAGCGAGTGAACATTTCCAAGGACTGCAGCGAATTACTTCTCAGCCATCTAAAGAAAGATGACGCTGGTCGGTATCATGCAAAAATAATTTCACAAAACAATAAGGTGGAGGATGTGTCCTTTGAACTCCATGTTTACAGTAAGTATCCCAGCCATGTCAGGAAATTCCTGGCCCGCCTCCTTTGCCCAAAATGATGTGGAAGGGGGGGGCTCTTTGGGGGAGGGGGCTCTTCTGAGTGTACATTTTCTGAAGCAACTCAGCTTCTGGATGGAGCCCAGAGTTTGGACTTCGGTCCCAGCGTGCTCTGCCCATTAGATGTTTCTGCAGAGTTTTGTCCATGTTAGCAGTGCAAATTGGTTCAAGATGTTCTGATCGTATGCATGCACGTACATACACATGCATGCACACACACAGACACCAAATACCACCAAATACCACTATTTCTCTCCCTCTTCAAGCCCAACCACCATTTTCCACACCAGATGCTCAGGACTTGTCTTTCTACAAAGAGTTAGAAGTGGAGCTCAAGGTCTTAGTGGAAGGCAAAGGATGAGGAATGCCTGCTGCCTTCTACCATGATGGGCCTCTCCCTTCACAATGAGTGAGAGAGGGGATAGTTGTGGAATTGTTGTGACAGAAATGGATGGCACCTACTTTCTCTGCTCTCATCTAAGCAAAGCCATCCATTAAGCCTCAGCTGCTTGTCCTTCCTCTTTGGCCACCCTGAGATTTTGTGGTCTTTCACAAATGGCGCCTCTGCATCTCTTCCTCAGGACGTTTGCTGGACTCTCAGCTGAGAGTGACCTGCATGCCTGATGCGGCTGGAAGTGGAACTTGGCAGCTGCTTTGCTCTACAGAGACCTGGGAGGAGGGGACTGAATTGAGCTGGACCTCAGCCACCCAGAACTCGGATCCCACCCTCGGGAATTCTGTGATCAAGCTCATCTACCGAGATGGGGATCTCAATGTCACCTGCACAGCAAAAAACCGGGTTAGCCAGGCATCCAAGAGAGTCTCCTTAAAGCAAGTTTGTGCTGGTAAGTTTTTCTTTCCTTGAAAGAGACAATGGAACTAAAGTTATTACTTACAGATGGAAATTTATCAAGGAGAGTTCCAATCTAGAACTAAGGAAAATTTTGTGACAGTGAGAATAATTAATCAGTGGAATGGCTTCCCTAGAGAAGTTGTGGGTGCTTCAATATTCGGAGGTTTTTAAAAAGAGTTTGGACAGTCATTTGTCCAGAATGGTATGGAGCCTCCTGCTTGGGCAGGGGGTTGGACTAGAAGACCTTCCATTTTATTCTGCATGAAGCTGACGTTTCGTTGGGAAAATAAAGGTCCTAGGGAAGGTAGAGCTTCCTGTGGTTATTTGTGCAGAAGGACCGTGGGAGCTCTAAAGGATCTGGGCTGCAAGCAAAATACGGAATTTCTTCATTTATTTAATTCAAGTTATAGTTACATCATATTGTAAGGGTTGTGGCTGGCTAACAGCAATAAAAAACAAAAACAGCACAAAACAAAACACAATCAGTTGTTAAAGTAAAACAAGAACGGTAACAGCAATAAAAAACAGCATCTTGTGTTCCCAGGACACAACCAAGCACCGGTCTGTGGCAGTGATGTTCCCAAGGGCCCAACGGAACCGGTTCACCTCCTGGTCCCACCGGATCACATTCCCAACTTGACAGGGCTCCAAGCAGTTCGATTCCGCCAGATTAGTGGGATCCACTAATGCCTCAGGAGAGGCATAGGAACACAACTGGAGGAAAAAATATGAATTAGGGACATTAAGCTCTACTATCCAGAATTACTGACAATATTCTTAGCGTCTACTTAGTCTCATGTTGTAAAAAAAAAAATAGAATCTCATGTTGATCTCTGGATTCCCACAGCAGTGGGTTCATGCCCAGCATTAAGTGGCTGAATCC
>WNWU01000146.1:52355-68857 GCA_012654045.1 Ptyas mucosa
AGGATTAACCAATCCCCGGCCGGATGTCCTTATAAGGACATAACACTCCTCCCCCCCTAGATGAAACATGGTTCAGCTCGTGTCAGTCAACAGACGTAGTCACGCAGGTAGGCGGGACGTCTGGAAGCCCTGCTCGACCTGCGCAGTTCATTCTGTTCTCCGTCGTCCGTCTGGAAGGTGGCTGCTCCGGTGTCCTCCGACCCTCGCCCCTGGGATGCCTGCCGCTGGGTCGTTGAAGGTGCCGGCCCTGTCCGTGCGCCTCCGGCCTTGCTGCTGGGCTGCGAAGTGGTCGTTGCAGGTACCGGCTCCGGTGTGCCGCCTCCCGACCCGCTGTTGGAATATATCTGCTGGTCCGGTTGGTCTCTTCCCTGTCCTGGGTGTCGCCCGTCGTGGACCGGTAAGTCCCTTGGGTTTTTTATACTTTTTTCAAATTGTCCGTATTTTTTAGACTTGTGTTGGTCGACCCTGTCTGGGTGGTGCAGGTCGACCTGGTCGGGTCGTTGTTGCTTGGGACGGGGGTCTGCTGGGCGGAGGATTTCAGACGGGTGGTGTAGTTCTTGCATGCAGGGGTGTCGTAGGCCTCCCTCACCGGGTTGTTGTTGGCCCTCTCGGTTGGGCATGTCCCGGTCTACTGGCGTTCCCTGGAGTTCCCTGCCGTCGGGGTGGCGTTGGGTCGCCTTGCCGGGGAGGCGTGAGTTCTCGCTGCCGTGGAGTCCCCTGTCTACTCGGCAGTTGCAGTACGGTAGCTGGTCTGCTGGCTGGCCGGTCATGTTGTGGTGGTACGGCCCTTCCTCGACTGGGTGTTGCAGGGCTACCTCGCAAGGGTGGTGTTGTCCTGCCCTGCCCGGGTGGCGTTGCCCTACCTCGTCGGGGTGGTTTTGGCCTGCCCTGTAGGGGTGTTGTTGTCCTACCTCGTCGGGGTGGTTTCGGCCTGCCTTGTAGGGGTGTTGTTGTCCTACCTCGTCGGGGTGGTTTTGGCCTGCCTTGTAGGGATGTTGTTGTCCTACCTCGTCAGGGTGGTTTTCACCATCCCCTTCCCACCGCTTCCGGAGTTGGTCGATGTGACGTCTACAGACCACTCCGTCTTGCAGTTCGACAGTGTAGGACTTCGGGCCGGTTGAGCTCTCGATTCTCCCTTTAAGCCATTTCGGCAGGCCGTGGAAATTAAGCGCGAAAACCGGATCTCCTGCGGAGAAGGCTCGGAGGGGGCGGCTCGCGGTTGCGGTGATCTCGGAGTGGTACAGGGGGTGAAGACGGTCCAGGGGTGACCTCAGCTTCCTGCCCATCAGCATTTCGGCCGGGCTCTTTCTAGTGGTGGCATGCGGCGTAATGTGCTGGATCAAGAGGAAGTTGTCGATCTTCTCTTGCCAATCGCCCGGCCCCATCCTGGCAAGGGCCTCTTTGGTGAACCTCACCATCCTCTCGGCTTGTCCGTTGCCAGCCGGTCTGTAGGGGGCAGAGAGGGCATGGCGGATGCCCAAACTGGCCAGGAACTCCTCCATTGGTTTCGAGGTCAGCTGCGGGCCGTTGTCGGAAACAAGGATGTCCGGCAGCCCGTGGGTAGCGAATAGTCGCCGGAGGGCTCTAATAGTGACTTCAGTAGTGATGGATGCCAGGGGAATGACCTCAAGCCACTTGGAAAAGGCATCCACCACTATTAGCAGGAACTTCCCTTGCATCGGGCCCGCAAAGTCTATATGTATTCGCGCCCACGGGTTGCTTGGTGTTTCCCATTCCGCAACAGGCGTTTGCGGAGGGGCGGGGCGGACTTCTTGGCACGGATCACATCTGGAGACCCAGTTCTCAATGTCTTTGTCCAGTGATGGCCACCAGACGTAGCTCCGTGCCAGTCCCTTCATGCGCACGATGCCAGGGTGCCCCTTGTGCAAAGTCTCCAATGTCTTTAGGCGCAAAGCCTGGGGAACCACAACCCTGTCACCCCACAGTAGGCAGCCCTTCATGGTTGACAGTTCCTGCTGCCTCTTTGCAAACGGCTTGAAGTCGTCGGTCATCGGTTCTGCAGGCCAGCCGCGCAGCACCCAAGACATCACTTGCTTCAAGGTCCGGTCTTTCTGGGTTACTGCCGCGACGTCTGCGGATGTGACTGGGCAAGCCAGGTCGCCATCGATGTGATGCAGTCCCAGGGTGGGGGCTGGGTCCTCCACTAAGTCCTTTGACGGGCATCTGCTCAAGGCGTCAGCGTTGCAGATGTTACTGCCCGGCCTGTGGCAAAGTTCGTAAGAGTACCCGGCCAAAAAAATTGCCCAGCGTGTCATCCTGGGCGATGAATAGTTAGGTGTAGGCTTGCTTCCCGACAGAAGACCTAACAGGGGCTTGTGGTCTGTGATGACCGTGAACCTCCGCCCGTATAGGTACTCGTGGAAGCGCTTGATGCCCGCAACGATGGCCAGGGCCTCTTTGTCCAATTGGCTGTAATTTCTCTCGGCGCTGGACAGCGTCTTTGAGAAGTAGGCGATGGGGGCTTCCTTCCCGTCCGGGAACTGATGGCTGAGGACTGCTCCGACGCCGTAGGGGGATGCGTCGCACGTCAATAGCAGGGGGAGCGTCTCGTGGTATTGGATGAGGACACTCTCAGAAGAAAGTAGGTTCTTGACAGCTCTGAATGCTGCGTCCTCTTCCTTCCCCCACCTCCAGGAAACCGCCTTCCCCAGCAAGCGATGGAGCGGTTCAGCCACGGAGGCTTTCTGTTTCAGGAAAACACTGTAAAAATTCAGTAGTCCCAGAAACGCCTGAAGCTCCGTCTTGTTTTGGGGGGGTGGAGCTTCATGGATAGCCCTAACCTTAGATTTGGTGGGGTGAATGCCGTTCTTATCAATGAGATAACCCAGGAACTCGACTTCCTGGACCCCGATGATGCACTTGTCTCTCCTGACTCTCAAACCCTTCTCCTTGAACCGCTGTAAAACCAT
The DNA here is from genome assembly GCA_012654045.1 of Ptyas mucosa. Taxonomy (NCBI): domain Eukaryota; kingdom Metazoa; phylum Chordata; class Lepidosauria; order Squamata; family Colubridae; genus Ptyas; species Ptyas mucosa. Next base: position 55,286 of record WNWU01000146.1, read on the forward strand.
GCGCAGTCGCTCAAGTAGTTGGGTTTTGGAGTGGCCGGAGATCAAGACATCATCGAAGTAAGGGACCGCCCCTGGAATGCCTTGAAGAAGGCGTTCCATAAATGATTGAAAAATACCTGGGGCTGCGCTGACCCCAAATTGGAGGCGCGTGCATTTAAATGCCCCTCTATGCGTGACAATGGTTTGTGCCTCCGCAGTTTTTTCATCCACTGGCAATTGCTGGTAAGCTTGGGCCAGGTCCAATTTTGCGAATATTGATCCGCTCCCAAGTGAGTGCAGCAGATGTTGCACCACTGGAACCGGATATGCGCTCTGCTGGAGGGCCTTATTTATGGAACACTTATAGTCGGCGCAGATGCGCACAGACCCATCATGCTTCATCGGGGTCACAATGGGGGTCTCCCATGCAGCATGATCGATCGGTTCCAGGACCCCCTGGGCGACAAGCTTATCTATCTGGGCGTCGACCTTGGGCCTCAGGGCGAACGGAACCCTGCGGGGCTTAAGCCTAATTGGGGTGACATTTTTGTCCAAATTGAAGGAAATGGGTTTTCCCACAAATTTCCCCAGCTTACCATCGAAGACTTCCTTGAACTCTTCGATGATGGCGTCGAGTTCGTCCCTACGAATTTGATGGATCCCGCTGATAGACAGCCCCAATGGCTCGAACCACTCCATCCCCAGCAGGCTCGGGCGGTTTCGCCCCACGACAGTGATGGGTAGGACGCCCTGGAAGTCGTGGTAGGTGACCCGGAGCGAAGTCCTCCCCAGGATCTCAACTGGGTTGCCGCCGAAATCGACAAGACGGGCTCGTAGGGGCTTGAGGTCTTTCCTCGAGATGCCCGGTTTCAGGCGCTTTAACTGGTGCCAGTCCATGATGGAGTAGTTCGATCCCGAATCAACCTCCATAGAGCAGGGTGTTCCCTCCACGATCACGGTGGCATGGAACTTTGCGGCCGCATCGTCAATGGTGTGGATGCCGGAGGACAGCTGCTCGGTTCTGACCGCCGCGTAGCCGCCGCCTCGTTGCTGAGACTTGACAGAGGACCGTTTGGATGGTCTCTGGTTGTCTTGCCGTTTCTCGCCCCAGCCGGGGGGAAACGGACCCGGGGTAGGTGCTTCGGCCCTGCAGGCTTCAGCGATGTGCCCCCGCTTGTTGCAGCGTCGGCAGACAGCGTCTCTCCAACGGCACTTGGCTCTGGCATGGCTTCCTTTGCAGCTGCCGCAGGGCTCGATCCGGGCGCCATCTTGTTTGCGCTCGCGACGGTTTTGGCGGGAAACCTTGTGAACGGCCATTTCGTCGTCGGAGCAGGAGCTGGTAGACGACTCCTCAGACGAGCTCTTGGGTTGGCGGTGCAATTTGTGCACCCCTTTAGCCCTACTCATGGCGGCAGCCGCCTTTTCTGAGATCTCGGCTGCGATTGCCTCCTCAACGACGTCTTTCAACGCAATCTTCTTTCGGCTGAGGAACTTACGTTGCAGTCCAATGTCCCTCATGCCGAAAACAATGCGGTCTCTGATGGCGTTCTCAACGTTGTCAAACTCGCAGTTTGACGCGAGTTGCCGCAGAGCTGCCACAAAGTCCTTGATGGGCTCCCCTTCCAACTGATTCCTTTGCTGAAAGGTGAATCTGTTGGCAATGGGAGTTCCAGTGGGAGCGTAGTGCTCCTTCAGCACGTCTTGCAGATCGGCCCAAGACATCTCCTCGATGTTCCTTGGGGACACGAGGTCAATGGCCATCTCAAGCACCTCGGAGCCGCAATGCGCTAGGAACAGGGCTCGTTTCCGTTCATCGGAGAGGTCTTGATAGTTGTTTCCCCGCAGAAACTGGCGGAAACGAACCAGATAGGAGGTCCATTTCTCCACTCTGGGGTCGAATTTGGAGATCGGAGCCATCGCGGCTTGTGACGCCTCCATCTTCAGTGACTTCAGCTCAGTGAGAAAACTCTCGATGAGTGACTTAGCTCCGCGTGGCGGTTCTTTTCAAATCCTTCGTCGCCAGTGTTAGATCAGGCGCAGGAAAGAAGACAAGACCAGCGGGGTCTGCTCAACAAGTTTTATTCAGCTCTTAACTAAGTCAGAACAGACGAACGGCTGTGCTGCCGGAGCCCTTTTTATAGCGCTCCGGCAGACCAGCCGTCAAATGACAGCGGTTTAACTTTCCCGCCCGGAGGATTAACCAATCCCCGGCCGGATGTCCTTATAAGGACATAACACTAATAAAGGAGAATATTTATAGCTCAGGGTTGAATGCAGTGGCGAAATCTAAAATTTGTTACTACTGATTATGTGAGCGTGGCTTAGTGGGAGGGGGGGGTTAATGTGACTGGGTGGGCGTGGACAATTTTTTTTTTTACTTTTAAAACCATTTTTTCTACAACCTCTTTGGCAAAGACGTTGTTAAAAATGCTTTCAAAAGGCTCGGACGATCCCAGCTGAGTTGCCTGATCGGCAGAGGCTTTTAAAAGAAAGAAAGAAAGGGTTTTTTTTCTTTTAAAAGCCTTTGACAATCCCAGCTGAGCCACGCAATCATCAGAGCCTTTTTTCTTTACTTTTAAAAGCATTTTTTCGGCTGAAGAGGCAGGGATTTTTGCTACCGGTTCTCCGAACCACCAGCCTCCATCGCTACCAGATCGGGCAATCCGGTCCGAACAGGAGCATTTCACCCCTGCTTGAATGATGGGTCCTTGTTGCTCTCTGAGCTTTGTGGTTTTCTTATAAACATTTCATTACCCAAACTAGGTAACATCAGTGGTGATGTTACTTAGTGTGGTAATGAAATGTCTGCAAGAAAACAACCAAGCTCAGAGAGCATCAAGGGCCCCTCACTTGTGAGCCCACTTTGGTTCACCCTGCTGACACCTGCTTTGGTTGCTGGGTAGACTCTGGATTGGTTTCCAGGTTCTGTCTTCCGCCTGGGGCTGCTGGCTCTTCTGCAGTGATGGGGCCGGGCACAGTGGCACCATGGTTAGAATGCAGTACTGCAGGCTACTTCTGCCGGCTGCCTGCAATTTGGCAGTTCGAATCTCACCAGGTTCAAGGTGGACTCAGCCTTCCATCCTTCCGAGGTGGGTAAAATGAGGACCCAGATTGTTGGGGGCAAGAGGCTGACTCTGCAAACAGTTTAGAGAGGGGCTGCAAAACACTGTAAAGTGGTATATAAGTCTAAGTGCTATTGCTATATATTCTCTGGGGCCTCCTGAAAGGATTAACAAGGGCCACTGCTCTTTTTTCAGGACAAACCGATGACCTCTCTGGGCTGCCTCACTGGGCCAAGGTGTTCCTTAGCATAATGGGAAGTGTTCTCCTTCCTGGCTCCGCAGGGTTCATTCTCATGATAAAACTGAGAAGAGGTATGGATGATCTCTGAGGAAACCAACCCTTCCCTTATCTTTTCTTGCTTTTCCTGCCCTGCAGAAGATCGTGGCGATGCAGTGGTTAGAATGCAGTACCATAGGCTTCTCTTTTTGCCCCCACCCCAGCTTGCCCCCCTGGACCTCTGCCTTCTGGCATCTTCTGTCTCCTAAAGCTCAGTTGATTTATTCCCTGCAGGTGGAGGAGAAAATGCTCTGGCCCGATTCCTGACTGCCTCCTGGAGAAGGCAACCGTCCCATCCTTACACTGAAGGCCACATTAGACCTCACTGACGGATGCCTGAAATGAGTCTTCCTCCTGCCCTTCACTTCCAGATGACTATAGTCTTCCTTGGTGGCTTTTAAGAAGGTTCTTTGGGACAAGGATGCCTCCGTGGGCAACCCAATGAAGCTGATTACCAGTTTGGCTAGTGGGAGGGTCTCTGTCCATGTTGCTTCTCTGTAGCTGCTTTCACTTCTGCCTTGCCTGGCCCCAAAGAACCCCACCTCCACCTTTGCTTCGTTATTTAATATTCGGGAGTTAGGGCTAAAATATTAGAGCCCTATCATTAAAAAGGCACAACAAAGAATGTTCTTCCTGTGTTGATTCAGAAAGCTCAGACTGCCCAAGGATCTGCTGATACCATTTCACAGAGTTATTTGTACCACAATAATTGTCTGGTTTGGCACTGCAACCAAACAAGACAGACACAGACCTCAGAGGATATTTAGAACTGAAGAAAAAACAATTGCCACTAGCCTGCCTGTGCTTCCCCATTCTACCACACACACACACACACACACACACACACACACACACACATATGGCAAGATTTCTACAGGTGTTTATTGAACCCCCCCTCCCCTCCCAAACAGGTCCTTGGAAAGCACCCCTGTCACACAGGTCCAGATTCCAGGCTCAGTGTAGCAAGAGTCCCTGGGTAACCGAGTCCAATGGGCACACACAAAATCCAGGGAAGCAGTCTAGGAATCAAACAGACCAGAATATAAGGCATCAACACACAAGGCCGGAACTGGGTACTTTGCTACAGCAACATTCAGGTCCTCAGGGCGAGGTTAAGTAGGCAATCCTGGCACAGCCTTTCATGAGAGATGAAGTTGCCTCCTAGTTGGCCAGCATTGTGCCTGCTCTGGGTGTCCTTGGATCAGGTGGAGGTGTGGACTCCAACTCCTTCATCCATTATCATTTTAACAGATTAACAGAGTTGGAAGGGACCGTGTAGGCCATCTAGTCCAACCCCTCACCCAAGCAGGAACGCCATTTCTGACAGAGGGCAGTCCAGCCTCCCCTTGAAAGCTTCCAGGGATGAAGCTCCCACAACTTCTGAAGGCAACTTCTGTTCCACGGGTTGATTGTTCTCACGGTCAGAAAATTTCTCTCTTATTTCCAGGTTGAATCTCTCCTTGGTCAGTTTCCATCCATTGTTCCTTGTCTGGCCTTCGGGTGCTTTGGAAAACAACTTGACCCCCTTCCTCCTCTCTGGGGCAGCCCCTCAAATATTGGAAGATGCTCTCCTGTCTCCCCTGGTCCTTCTCTTCCCTAGACTAGCCAGGCCCAGTTCCCACAACCCTTCATCGTGTGTTTTAGCCTCCAGTCCCCTCATCATCCTGGTTGCTCTTCTCTGCACTCTTTCTAGAGTCTCAGCATCTTTTAAGACTCCAAGATCCCTCTCACAGTCACTGCTATTAAGCCTGGTTTCACCCAGTCTATATGTGTACTTTTGGTTTTTCTTGCTTAAGTGTAGGGCTTTACTTTTCTCTACATTGAATTTCATTTTGTTAGATAGGGCCCAGTCTGTCAAGATTCATCTGGATCTTGAGCCTATCATCTAGGACAGTGATGGCTAACCTTTTTGCCATCACGTGCCAAAAGTGGGGGGAGTACAGTGGGGTCACACGCACGCGTTCCCACATCCATAATTCTACATGCCCCGCCCCCCCTGTGCTCCCCCCGCTTTTGGCACGTGATGGCACGGTGGGCCCATTTTTTGCTCTCCCCAGGCTCCAGAGTCTTTCTAGGAGCCTGGGGAGGGCAAAAATGCCCCCTCAGAGCCCCTCCGGAGGCCGGAAACTGTGTGTTTCCTGACTTCTGGTGGGCCCAGAAGGCCTGAAAATCAGCTGGCTGGCGCACGCATGCGTGCCGGAGCTGGGCTCGCGTGCCCACCGATATGGCTCCGCGTGCCACCTGTGGCACCCGTGCCATAGGTTCGCCATCACGGATCTAGGATGTTGGCTATTCCTGCCAGCTTAGTATCATCCGCAAATTCGGTACATTCCCCTTCCTCCTCATTGCTAACGGGCAGCAGTTGCTCCCATCTGCTGAACCTCCTGGATAATTTGCAGCAGCTGTGGCTTGCTTCCCACTCAAACTCACCCTCCTCCTCTGAACTCACATCTGGAGAAGAGTCCAGGGACAGATCCATGACACTGCCTTCCATTGAGGTTCTGTACACTGCACCAACGAGAAAGACGGCTGAGAAAATATCTGCAGATCCCTCACATGAACTATTTCAACTTCTTCCCTCTGGATGCCACTATAAATTAGATATATAATCCCCCACAGCCCCTGCATCATCACTCTGCTAAACACCTAATTGCCACAGCACCATCTCAGCCCTAAAGATATTTACCCATGTAGTAGCTGCATTGCTATTAACCTTCTCATCTCGTTTTCTTTTCTTCTCTTCTTTCTCGTCTTCTCATCTTTCCTACTGCATTCTCCTATTGGTATCTATGATTTATCACTTGTTGTGATATCTAATGATTAATGAGTGTAACTATGATTTTATGATATATGATCTATCATTTTATTGTTGTTGTTGTATGTGTGCACACTGAGAGCTTATGCACCAGAGGCAAATTCCTTGGGTGTCCAATCACATTTGGCCAATAAAGAATTCTATCTTCAATAAAGAACTCTATATTCAGGAGTTGAAGGGTGAGATTGAGAAGATGGACATGAGACATGGAGAAGGTTTGGCTATGAAAAAACGAGGGCATGACTGTGGCCATCTTCAGTCCACGGGGGATAATTGAGTAAATAGGATAAAGTGGGAAATTTGAAAGAAAATGAAGGAAAAATTGTCTTATTGCTTTCCAGAATTTTCAAATCTGGGGTGACTCCCCAGATTTGTCATAGAGTTTCTAATGTGTAAATGGGGGGAATTTAGTCCAATCTATGAATCTGCCCAATCTGACTAATTTGTTTTTACTTTTTAATGCTTTTGAGATTTTAATGTTTATAAACTTTCCAGTTTTTTGAGAGCTTGATGGTCAACAAACCTTTCTCATTTTCTTCTATAGCATATATTCTTTCAGTAAAAGGGAAATCATTTTCCTTTTAAAAATGCTGTGTGTGTTCCTTTTTTGTAACATGTAACATTTCATAGCATCCCATAATATTCTTAGAATGAACTTGTTAATGCTCATTCTGAATATCCTTGAATATCCATCCTTGAATATGCAAGAGGTGTTTTTCTCGCATTACTATGAGTTTGCGAGTTACTAAATTTCAAATCTATCTGCAATTTGTCCTTGGCATATTTGAACCAGTTCTTATCCAACTCTACATTCCACATGAAGAACTTGCTTTGTTGCTTCAAGGAAGTAAAAACATCAATCTAAGAATTCTTAGTTACTGAAAACATTACTCAGAGATGCCGCCCCACTTATGCTTCCATCACTATTCCTGGTCAACCAGGAGGACAGCCTGGTCAATGGAACTGAAGATGCCCAGAGATTCAGGAGAATCAGGATAATTGATCTCTATCCATCCTGGATCCACCAAAGATCATCATCACCAGTATAGTTTCAGTCCCACACCCAGTCAAGCTAAATCTTGACTGCAAAGATCTGAGGCACTGGTTCATCCAGGGCTCACTCTAACACCTAAAAACAAACAAAGCCGTTACCTAGAAGCCAACATGGGTTTGTCAAAAACAGACCATGCCAAGCAAACTTTATTGCCTTATTTGACAAAGTGACTACAGTAAATTATGGTCCTGCAAAATGCTGTGAATTTACCAGTATACTTGACTTCAGTAAGGCATTTGATAAAGTATTTGATAAATACAGTCAAGAACAAGGGAGGTCCTACTACCACTCTACAAAGCCTTAGTAAGACCACACCTCTCTGCATCCAATTTTGGTCACCACACTGTAAAAAAGAGGTTGAGACTCTAGAAAGAGTGCAGAGAAGAGCAACCAAGATGATGAGGGGACTGGAGGCTAAAACATAGGAAGAACAGTTGCAGGAACTGGGCACGGCTAGTCTAGTGAAGGACCAGGGGAGACACGATAGCCGTCTTCCAATATTTGAGGGGCTGCCACAGAGAGGAGGAAGGGGATCAACGTGTTTTCCAAAGCACCTTTGAAAGTCAGAGAAGGAATAATGGATGGAAACTGACCAAGGAGAGATTCAAGCTAGAAATGAGGAGGAATTTTCTGACAGTGAGAACCATCAACCCATGGAACAAAAGTTGCCTTTGGAAGTTGTGGAAGCTTCATCCCTTGAGACTTTCAAGAAAAGATTGGACTGCCATTTGTCAGAAATGGTGTAGGACAGTGATGGCAATCTCACCATATGCACATGCGCATAACTTTTGTGCCCGCAATGCGCATGTACAAATGCTATCTGTACATGCACGCACAATCTTGCACACATGCGCAAACACACACGCATGTGCAGGAGAGCTCTGAAGACCAGCTGGGTCCCCTGAATTGCATGCATGCGCGCCAGACGTGCGCACATGGGCAGTTTCAGGTGAGCTTGGTGACGGTTCGCATGCCTGGAAAAATGGCTCTGCGTGCCACTTCCGGCACACGTGCCATAGGTTCGACAACACAGGTGTAGAGTCTCCTGCTTGGGCGGGGGGTTGGACTAGATGACCTACAAGGTCCCTTCCAACTCTGTTAAATCTGTTAAAGTAGACTCCTTCTTGATAAGACAGAACAATGTGGGATAGACAGCATCACCACCAGATGGATTTATAACTGGCTGATAAACCACAGTCAATGTGTAGCCCTTCATGAAACTACTTTTACGTGGAGGGAAGCACGCAATGGGGTAGCCCAGAGTTCTGCCTTGGGTCCAGGACCCTTCCACATCTTCACAAATGAGTTGGATGAGGGAATATTTGAGGAGCCGTCACAGAGAAGACAGGACTAACCTATTCTCCACAGCATGAGAGGGCAGGACCAGAAGCAACTAATGGAAATGAGAGATCCAACCTAGAACTAAGGAGAAATTTCCTGACAGTGGGAAGAATTAATCAGAGGAACGGCTTCCCTTCAGAAGTTGTGGGGGCTCCATCACTGGAGGTTTTCAAGAAGAGATTGAATAGCCATTTGTCTGGAATGATGGAGGTTCCCCTGCTTGGACTAGGAGACCTCTGGGGTCCTTTCCAAGTCTGTATTCAGTTGCTCATTCGGGGGCACTTCAGCCCAGATAGACCAGAGCAATACCCCACCCAAAGACCACCAAAGGGACCAGAAGTTGTAACAGGTATTGCTTACATTCTAATTTTGTATGCTGCCGAGATGACAAGCTCAATATTGCCCTAGATCAGTCATGGCTAACCTTTCTTTCTTTGGGTGCCAAAAGTCTGTGCACACACATGGAACAGAACACACACGTGCTGGCACCTATAATGCAATGTGTGCACCCCATGCATGCACGCACACTCCCCCCCCCACATCCCACACATGCACATGCAATCCCCCCGTGACCCCCACCCCTCACGCATGCAAGGGGTGGGATTCAAAAATTTTAGCAATCTGCACCAGGGTGGGGGCAGGCATTTTCAACCTCCCCAGGCTCTAGAGGTTTTCCCCAAGCGTCCAGGAGGGCGACAACGGCCTCCTTTGGGCTCCGGAGGCCCTCCAGAGGCTGGAAATGGGCCTGCTTCCGGCCTTCCACTACTTCTGTTTTTTGCCCTCCCCAGGCTTCAGAGGCTTTCCATGAACCTCCAGGAAGGGGAAAATAGCCACCCCCAGGCTCTGGAGGCCCTCCGGAGGCTGGAAACAGGGCCGTTTCCACACTTCCAGGACATGTTCACTGCCCCCTCCGCACTCTCCCCCAACCCCCATTTTTGTGCTCATGACCCCCACACACACATGCGCACCAGGGGTAGGTTCTACTTACCTTTATTACCAGTTCACAATGGGGCTTGCTTCACTCGCGCATGCGCAGAAGCGTTTTGATGACGTCGGGGTCAGTGGGCGGAGCCTCCTGCCAGTTTTACTACCGGTTCTATAGAACCAGTGCGAACCGGGGGCAACCTTCCACTGATGCGCACGCATCTCCCTCATGCACCCCCAAAAATCAGGTGGTCGGTGGGAGGCGTGCGCGCACATGCACAGTGGACGTGATCTGGGTGACAGCTCGTGTGCCAGCAGAGAGGGCTCTGCATGCCAGCGGTGGCACGCGTGCCACAGGTTCGCCATCACGGCCCTATATCAAGCAAATCAAAATTGCCAAAAAATGCACATATTGTTTCACATAGTACTAAGATAGCTGCACAATTTTGTAGCTGAATCTCTCTCATAGCAAAGAGGCAGTCCTTGTATATTTGCAGAAGTTGCCCTAAGCGTCTCCTCACTTCTTATTGAATTGCCAACTGCTCACATGTCGCACAAGATTATTCTCAGCTTGTGGTTCCTTCTCTTAGGAGCTGGTAAGTTGTTTTTCTATTTCCAGCTTTAGATGGAGTTTCAAACCAGGATTGTAATTGGGGGCTCAAATCATGGTTTGTTTCCAGGCAGGATCTTTACTGGAATAGATATAAAACTCTGGAGGAACTTTCTTCTCACCCAAAAGAGAAGAACCACCTCAAGAAAAAGGCAGATAAGATTGAAATGACAAACTCTAGCAGAAGAAATAGAAGATATTTTCCTCATTTTTCTTTACAAACATTAGAAACTAGGCAACTATAAAGCCATCATTTAAAGACTAAAACAATTAATATGATTAATATGCTATTAAAATATAACCCCTATCTAAAAAGTTAGGGTCATGGATGGAGGAAAGCTCTAAACCAGGGGTGGGTTCTAATTTTTTTTACTACCGGTTCTGTGGGCGTGGCTTATTTTGTGGGCGTGGCTTGGTGGGGGGCGTAATGTGACATAAAGTGGGTAGCCAACTTTTTTTTTTTAACTTTTAAAAGCATTTTTTCTACAACCTTAAGAGGGTAAGTGAGCAACGACTGGGCCAAGGACCACTTTGGGGGCGTGGCCAGCCAATGTTATTACCGGTTCTCCAAACTACTACAAATTTTTACTACCAGTTTTGCGAACCAGTGCGAACCAGGAGCAACCCACACTGCTCTAAACCAACGTTTCTCAATCTTGGCCAGTTGAAGACGTCTGAACCGATTCCCAGAATTCCCCAGCTAGCACAATGCCTGGGGAATGAGGGGAGCTGACGTCCACCCATGCGCTGAAAGAACCAGAAGGATCATCTGGACCAAGCCTCAGCAATGTGCACAAAACCCAGTTAAACCCCTGGGCTGCGGCCCATTCAGAACCCGGTCTGCACAAGGGTGGGCGAGTGCACATGTGTGTGCATGCACACAGCTCCACTTGTGCAAATGGAGCTGCACATGCTCACGTGCCACTCACACGAAACCATCCTCACCCCGGCCTCCAGTCTGCCAAGCCAGAAAGGTTGGCGACTGCTGAGTTAAACCGTTCAGCGCCCCCATCTACCCTCACTGCCCTTGCTCCTGCCATTCTGGTTGAGGGGAATGTTTTTTTAAAATGGTGGCAGCAAAGAGGAGGGCGACCTGTGGGGTTCCCAATTGAAGGGGTGCAGCCTGGGGGTAAGGAGAAGGTCTCCACTAGGTGAGTCCTTCAGGTGGCCTGATCAACCTGAGGCTTGGAGGAGCTTTGGGGTCTCTGATGGGGCAGATCTTCCTTTGAGCCCCAAAGTGAAGAACTTAGCTCCCAGATGTGGGGCATTTGAACCCCACTTTCTTCTCTAAGAAAGAAAGACAATCTCCCAGAGAGCCCCCCAACTTCTCCTCTGGCCTGGAGCCCTTTTGTTCCTTCTCAGAAAATATTTTCCTGGAATCTGAAGGTCAGAAATGGGATGCTTGGAAACTGCCTTGTGACCCAACTCTGATGGCTTCCCCTCTCTCTGGTCTTTCAGGAGCTTCTGGAATAGAAGAACTGACTGGCATCCTGGGGGCATCCATCACTTTCCAGGTGAAGACCTCTCCACCATATGAAAATATTTCCTGGAGTAAAATGGATGGGAACAAGTCAATCGATATTGTTAAGGTGACCATTGCAGAGCCATGTGACCTCCAGGTCTTCCTCCCAGCCTTCCGAAACAGAGTGAACATCTCCAAGGACTGCAGAGAATTGTATCTCAGCCACCTAAAGCAAGAGGACGCCGGCCGATACTCTGCACAAATTGTTTTACCAAACAAAAAAAAGGTGGTTGAGTCCTTTGACCTGCAAGTTTCTCGTAAGTATCCCAACCATGCCAGCAAATTCCTGACTTCCTTCCTTTGCCCAGACTGATGTGGGGGGAGGGGATTTCTGTTGTGGGGGCTTCAGGCATCCAATTTTTGAAGAGACCCTCTTTCTGGATGGAACCCAGAGCTGCTCACCTTAATGTCTGTTGAAGGTTGATCTGCCCATCAGAGGTTTCAGCAGAGTTTTGGCATTTTAGCAATGCAGATTGGTTTGAAAAATTATGATCAGGTCAAGCCTGGCTTGCATTTGCACGTACACACACACCACAAATGCCCCCATTTTCCTCTGGGTTCCACCCTTCCCCCCCCCATCTTCTCTGCCAGGAGCTTTGGCACAGCTCAAGACTTGCATTTCTCTGAGGGGTTAGAAGTGGAGCTCAAGCCGTGTCTTGTGAAACCTTGGAAGGGAGCAGGGGGGGGCTATCCCAACTCTCCTTAGCCTCCCCTCTCCATTTGGCCAGGCCAAAAGGGGGTTCCCAGATGGCGGGCAGGAAGAGAGATAGGCGGGTTTGCTTTGAGGCTGGAATCTCCAGAGAGGCATTTCGGGATCCCCTCTGTGGATCTGGTGGGAGTGGCCGGACACACAAACTCTTTGGGGAAGAGTCGAGGGATCCTTGAGGGGTGAGCCTGGAGGGTCAGCCTCTTGCCCTCAATTCATGGTTTGGTATAAAATGGAGGAAGGGAGAGGATGAGGGGTCCTACTGTTCTCTACCATGCTGGGCCTCTCCCTTCACTCCCTTCACAGGTGAGGTGGGATTGTTATTTGTGACCAAAATGCAGAACATGCTATTTTCCCTGCTCTAAGCCATTCATTGAGCCTCATCTGTTGCTGCTTTTCCTTCCTCTTTGGCCTTCCTGTGCTTTTTGTGGTCTTTTGCAAATGGTGCTTCTCCATCTCCTGCTCAGGTTGTTTGCTGGACTCTCAGCTGAGACTGAATTGCACTCATGATGCTTGTGAAAATGGGGCTTGGGGGCTCCTGAGAAAATGAAGTGGGATTCGGCTGGACCTCAGCCGTCCTCCCCCCCCCTTATCGCTCCTCTGAGGGTTCTATGATCCAAGTCATCTCCTAAGATCTTGATCTTAATGTCAACCAGCAGAAAACCCGGTTAGGCAGCCACCCAGGATGGTCGCCTTAAAGTATGTTTGTGCAGGTAGAACATAGAACACAGAATCCTAGGGCTGGAAAGGACCTCAGAGGTCTTCCCATCGATCTCCCTGCTCAAAGCAGGAAACCCTCTACCCTTCCAGACAAGGGGCTGCCCAAGTCTCTTTGTAAAAGCCTCCAGGGATGCAGCACCCACAATCTCTGGAGAGAAGCCCTTCCACTGGTTAATTCTCACTGTCAGGAAGTTTCTCCTTAGTTCTAGGTTGGTGGTTATAACTCTTCAAGAAGTAGAACAGAATCTTTATAAAAGGTAGAAGACATATAAAAAAGAAAATCATGAACTATAGAAAGGTGCAGGCAGTTCTTATACTTTACAAGAAGTGGGCTGCTAAGAGCATTTAAGCAATGGTGAAATCAAGACCAAAGGGGAAAGAGAGGGTTTTTAAAATCTGATAGATTAGGCATTTGCTCCCTCTTGTGGTTAAGGTTGAAATAACACTAAGTATAACTAAACTTCTGGCTGGAATTTGGCAGAATAGAGAAAGAAAGAGAGGGAGGGAGAGAGGGGGGAAGGAAGGAAGGAAGGAAGGAAGGAAGGAAGGAAGGAAGGAAGGA
>WNWU01000146.1:68867-101453 GCA_012654045.1 Ptyas mucosa
GGAAGGAAGGAAGGAAGGAAGGAAGGAAGGAAGGAAGGAAGGAAGGAAGGAAGGAAGGAAGGAAGGAAGGAAGGAAGGAAGGAAGGAAGGATCATTCACAAAAGGGTAATCATGGATTTATAGCCTTCAAAAAGAGATTCTCCTTCTGCTGCTCTTGCTTTCTTACTCTCTCCTTTCTTCTCTTTAGCAGTCACTGCTTGAGGAAAAGTGGCAGAGAGCCATGCACCTCACCACTCATTCTCATCCTCATCCTCATCCTCATCCTCCTCTTCTTCATCTCCTCCTTGTCTCTTTTCTGCTCCTCCTCCTTGTCTGTCTTCTCCTTCTCCTCCCTCTCCTTTCTTAGGAAAATTAGCAGGCTCCTTAGGGGGAAAAGCAGCAGGTTGTGGGGCAGCATTCAGGAACCGCAGGGGATGGAAAGTTCACCAGAGCTTAAGGGGGAAGAGCGGCATGGAAGATCCTTCCATTTACTGGCATTTAAGTGGGGCGGGGACAGGGGTGAAATGCTACCAGTTCGCTCTGGTTCAGGCAAACCGGTAGTGATAAAAACTACCAGTTCGGGCAAACTAGTAGTAAAAAAATGCTTTAAAAAGTGTTTTTTAAAAAATAAGGTCCTGACAATCGTGCAGCACAGCTGTGATAATATGAACCTTTGTTTTACTTTTTTAAAGCATTTTTTTACTACCGGTTCGGGCGAATAGGTAGTAAAAAATGCTTTAAAAGTAAAAAAAACAAGTTGGCCATGCCCACCCAGCCACATGAACCCCCCCCCCAAGCCACACCCACAGAGCCAGTAGGGGAAAAATACATTTCACCACTGGGCAGGGAGATCCTTCAGCTTCTTACCAGTGCTTAATGATTTACTGGCAAAGCTTCTCGGCTGGGGAATCCCTGGATTGGGAGCAGGCAGGCAAACTCTCCAACAGCCCTCAGGATCCATGCAGGATGTGTCCGCTCCTGGTCTCCATCTTCCAGGAATTTTTTTCTCAGGTAAGTTTCCTCTCTCTGAAAGAGGCCTGGAGAACTGCCCATCCAGTTGTGGTGACTCTGGATGGCTGACAGCAATTAAAATTGTGGGAGCTTCATCACTGGAGACTTTTAAGAAGAGACTGGACTGCTATTTGTCAGAGATGGTGTAGGGTCTCTTGCTTGGATGGGGGGGTTGGACTACAAGACCTCTAAAGTCCCTTCCAGCTCTATTCTGAAGGCATGAATGACTGAAAAACAAAAGCAATACCAACACTAAAATACACAAAACCAGCAGCCAAGGTAAAACAACAACAGCTGCAGTAACAGCCATTAAGACAACCATCTCACCTACCCAAGACACAAACCCCTTCTGGATGGGCCAAACATGGCAGTGATTTGTCTCAGGGGGCAGAACAGAAACAGTCGCTGGCCCACCAGATCATGTTCCCGAATTGAGGGGGCTCCAAGCAGGCTGATTCTGCCAGATCTGATGGGATGGGATGGGGAGACCCACTCAGGGAGAAGCGTACGAACACAGGAATGGCAGAAAAGAGATGAATTCTGGTCATTAAGCTCTTAGATTCTAAGATAGATTCTAAGAACTGAGAACATTCTTGCACTCTGTCTTGTAACTCATGCTGATAAAACCATTAGAATCTCATGTTGACCTTTAGATTCCCTCAGCAGGGGCTTCACGTCAAACATTAAAGGTTAAGAAGTGGCTTATGGAAAGGATTAATGGGGGTCGCTGCTCTTTTTCAGACCAGAGTTGCTCCGGGTTGTCTCTCTGGGGCCTGCTGTTCCTTAGCAAAGTGGGAAGCCTTCTCCTCCTTGGCTGTTTGGGGCTCATTTTGAGGATGAAATCCAGAAAAGGTACCCTCTTAAGGATGCTCTGTGGAAAAAAAACAACCCTTCCTTCTCTTTTCTTGCTCTTTCTGTCCCAGAAGGGTCCATGGGTTGCCCAGAGGAACAGGGTGCTGCAGAACCACTGACCACCAGGACATGGACATCTCCTAAACCTAATGATCCCTATCTAGTCATCTGAACTAAGTGCAGAGGTCCATGGGTTCAGATCCTGGTAGAAACTTTGAAGCCCGGAGAACAGGATCTGGCCATGTATGTCTGATGGTTCCTAAAATGGATAAAACTGATCCCATATTACCTTCTGGTCAATCCAAGTATAATCTCAGTCCTCCATCCTGATCTCACCAAGGTCACCAGCGCATGACTGGTGCAGTTTCAGTCCCACACCAAGATCTAAATCTTGATCCAGGGTTCTGTCTGATTATAGTCCAACCACGATCTCTGCATCTCCAAAGGGAATTTGGAGAATATCTCTTCATTTACCACTGCCTGCATCCTAGCCCCTCCCTGGTCACTCTGGCCAACTAGTAGTGCAGAGATCTAATCCACAGGTGGCGCAAGTGAGAACCGAACCCTCTTTATTTCTCAGGATCTATAGGCTGAGAATGATCTCATGTAGCTCCACAAAAACAAGGCCTCTGTAAGGTTTGCCCTGTCACTGCGTTCTTGTATTTTCTTAATGTATACTTTCAAGGAAAGCCACGGTCCAAACCTCTAAACCAGGGTGCGATTATCCCAGAGCCAGGATGGGATCAATCAACGCCCTGACATGCCCAACTTAAGATACCATGTCCAGGGGGGCAAGGAAAGAGATTGACATAAAGTGATCCCATAGGATCAATGTGGGTTTCCACTTTGAGCCTACCTCCTTCATGGGAGCAGAAATACAATGAACTCATTCATTCATTCATTCATTCATTCATGAGTGCTCCTTCTCCTTTTTCCCCTGCTGGCCCCTTGGACCTCTGTCCTCTGGCACCTTCTGTCTCCTAAAGCTCAACCGTGGCCTTGCTTTTCTTCCCAGCAGATGGAGGAGGGCGTCTGCTGGCCCAATTCCTGCCAGCCTTCCTGAGGAGCCAACCACCACCACCTCCGTGGGCCAGAGCTTGCGACCATCCGAGCTCCACGTTGGACCCTGATGGACGCCTCCCTCCTGCCGCTCCACTTCCAGACAGCCATGGTCTTCCTCAGCGGCATTTGAGAAGGTTCTTTGGGACAAGGTCGCTGCCATTCCACAAGGGCACAACCCAGTGAGCTCTATCCCCAGTTTGGCTAGAGGGAGGGGCTCCGAGGGTGGTCCGTGTTGCTTCCACTGCTGCCTTGCCTGGCCCCCAAAGACCCTCCCCAGCAGCCCCTGCTTGCTTCCTTACAAATAGTCCTCAACTTACAACAGCTCATTTAGTGACCGCTTGAAGTTACAGCGGCTCTGAAAAAAGGGACTTATGGCCATTTTTCACCCTTACGACCGTTGCAGCACCACCACCACCCCGAGGTCATGTGATCAAAATTCACACGCTGGACAACTGGCCTATATTCCTGACGGTCCCTGTTTCCCAGGATCAGGAGATCTTTCCTGGCACTTTCTGGCAAGCAAATTCAATTGGGAAGCCAGGTTCACTTAACAGCCATAGTGATTCACTTAACAACTGTGGCAAGACAAGTCATAAAATGGGGCAAACACACTCACTGCCTTGCTTAGCAACAGAAATTTTGAGCTCTGTTGTGGTTGTAAGTCGAGGACTACCTGTACCTAATAATCAGGTGTTGAAAGGCGAGATTGAGAAAACGGCCATGAACAACAGAAGTTCAGCCACAAAATGGCATCCTAACCCATCCTCAGTCCACATGGGATAATTGCTGAAGTAGGATAAAATGGGAAATTCGAAAGAAACTGAAGGGAAAATTTGATTGTGCTCAATTAAATGATACATTCATTGATTGATGGATTGATTGATTCGGTCCATCATTCATTCATTCATTGTTTGATTCATTCAAGAAAGCTGCCCATTTCGCAGTTAGAACCAAAGCAAACCTCCACTTGGGGGCTGGGAAAACATAGCAAAGGGTTTCTGGGGAGGGGGAGCGGCCCTTGCTGATCTCCCCCCATTCTTGAAAGTTCGGACCTCTTGCAGGACAACTGAACACTGGACACCGCTGGTCCCAAGTGGCCCTGAAGATTTATTGCTTTCTGGAAGTTTGTAAACTTTTCAAACTTTATCTTACCTATAAATTTGTCATAGGGTTTCTGATGGACTTTGCACAAGTGCATAAGGGAAAATTGGAAAGATGATGGGAAATGATGTTTTACTGTATAACAATTTTGATGCTTTGCATTTTAATATTTATAAATTTTGTAGTTATTTGAAATTTCATATTCAACTAACATTTGTCAGTTTCCTTCTATAGTGTGTATTCTTTCAATAAAGAAACATTTATTTTCCTTTCAAAAATACTCTTTCCTTTCTGCAAACCAAAACCTGAGCCCTCTCCTCCCCCCCCAGCAAATGACCCCTCCCCTAACACTAGTCAGCTGTTTTCATGGCTGTTTTTAAACTGTTTTATGTTCAGACTTAGCAAACTTTCAGAAGATTGTTTTAAGCAATTTGCTTACATATTTTTGATTTGTTTACTTTGTTATTGTGCCCGCAACCCACCTCAGCAAGGCTGGGTCATCCTTTCTGGGCCTCTGCAAAGTTCTTCAACAGTAGAAAACAGGCTTTGCAGTGACTAGATGCCGACTTCTGAGCTCAAATGCCCAATGGAGCAAGTCGCCCAATCTCAGAAATCCAGAGAGCTCTGCATTTTTTATTTTGAATTTGGACAGATTCGGGGTAATGAAAGGCATTTAAATCTTAAAACAAACGATGGGAAATTCAGATTTGTTTATTGCAGGCCTGATACACGCAAGATATTAAATAAAATATTACATCCTATGGAGCCCTTGGTGCTCTCTGAGCTTGGTTGTTTTCTTGTAGACATTTCATTATCCAACTAGTAACATCATCAGTGTCGAAGGGAGTGGGTTTACTCTCTCTCTATATAAAAGTGACTTGCCCTGTCAGTGTTGGTTGGAGTGTGGGTTTCTTCATGGTGGTTCCTTGATTCGCCTGTTATTTACTGTTAGCTACTTTTCCCCCCTTTATTGGGGGGAAAAGAGCAAATTCCAGGGGACTTCTGGTGTTGCCGCGGACCATCGCTGACGGTCCTTTGAAGACCGCCAGCCCAGCCGCCTGTAAAGAGCCGTTTTGGAGACTAGAAACGGCTCGAAAAACTCCGAGCCAAGAGGACGTCGTGAGGAGAGCCGGTGGCATAAGGTAGAGTCCCCTGTGAGACCCCCAGAGCGGGTTTTTTTTGCATTTCTGGGGTGTTAACAGGGTGGGACTCCCTATCCAAGCCGCTGAAGCTCCGGACAGCTGGGAAACTCTGCAAACCGCAGAGCAAGATAGCGCGGCAGCATTTTCACCACCAAACAACAAAAGAGAAAGTTTTGGACTTCCTATCAAATTGCAAGTATTTAATGTTTTTTTTCTGAAATATTTGGAGGATTAAAGCAACTTGGAATTGAAAAGGAAAGTGGGGGGGGGGAAATGGTGCTTGCTTTTAGCAAAGAGCAGCTGAAAGCGAAAGTAATTTGAACTGTGTATCTGGCTACATTCTAACAGTAACAAATCTGGCTGGAAGAAAAAGAAAAGTAGCAAAAATAAAATAAAATAGAAAAAAAAAAGCAGCAATTGATTGTTTTAGACCTGATTGAATCTGGAGAACCTTTTGGGAAAAGTTGTTAGAATTTGTGGAAAAGGAAGATCTGTAAGAGGCAAAATGGCAACAAAGCAAGCAGGGGGGGATTCCCCCACTCACAAGCAGAAGCAGCCTCAAACAGCGCAGCTGCAAACTCAGACAAAGGAAGAAAGCTATTATGACCGTATTATCAAAGAAATTCAAAGATCAGAGCAGGAGGTCAAAGGAATTGTTCAAGAGAAATATGAAGCAGTTAAACAAGATATTCAAACAGTGGCTAAAGGCCTGTCTGAGGTAGTGTTGCAGATTGATAAAAAAATGAATAATCTTGCCTCAGAGATGGAGACTAAATTTAGAGCCTCTGATTCAAGAATGGTTGAAATTAAAGAAATTACACAAAAAATGCAAAATGAGATTACTATGATGCAATTTCGATCAATGGAATATGCTATCAGACTGAGAGGTGTAAAAGAGAACACCAGGGAAGATCTTAGGAAAATTTGTGCAGAGGCTTTAGCAGTTATGTTGAAAGTAGAACCAGGAGTGGTTCTGTGTAAGATTGACAAGGCATACAGAGTTAATTCTCGTGTGGCGGTACAAAGGCAATTGCCTAGAGATGTGGTGATATACTTCACAGACAGAAGAATGAGAAATGAAATCTTGCAAAATTCCTTTGTTACAACTGTTCAAGTTGATGGAAGTGAGATTGGAGTCTTTAAAGAATTACCACCCAAAACGTTAAGAGATAGAAAGGATTTTGGATTTTTGGTGGCAGAACTGAAAAAACAGAATATACAATTCAGGTGGGATGCCCCAATAGGTGTAATATTGAGGCTGCGAGGAGTGAGATACTGCCTTAATACTATTGCAAAAGCAGAAGAATTTTACTATAATGTTTTGAAAGCGGGCTCTCCTCCTCCATGCACATCTTCACCAATAGACAAGGAGGCTCAATTACAAGCTGAGTTTGATCAAGAAACAGAAGCAAAAATAAAGCAGTCGCAAAAGGAGGCAAGAGAGACAATGGGAGCTGTAGGTGGTGTTGTGGTTGATCCTTTTGCACCATTTGAAGCTTCTCCTTTGGAAGAAATGTCTAAAACTATTACAGAGGAGGCGTTGGCTCTTGAATTGACAACATCCAAAATGGAAGAGCAACGTATAACTAGAGCGATGTCTAAACAAATGAAGGAACAGCAGCAAGAATATTATAAGCCACAACGTGAAAAGAGAGTCAAAGAGAAGCAGCAAGCTGAAGTCATGGGAGGAGCTAAACCGAAGATTACTTCTGTAGAAAAGAATCTTCAACAATTGCTCTCAAAACTTCAGACAGGATCAAATGGCACTTAAATTTTTGTCTTGGAATGTTAATGGACTGAACTCTCCACAAAAAAGAAGGAAGATATTTCATTATTTGAAACAATTTCATAATGATGTTATTTGTTTACAGGAGACTCATATAAAATTGCAAGATCAGAAATAATTGATAAATTCAAGATTGGTTTGGTTTATGGTTTATGGTTTATTTGATTTATATACCGCCCTTCTCCCCGAGGGGACTCAGGGCGGTGAACAGGCAGAGATAAAAAACATAAATACAAAATTTAAAACCGAATTAAAACCAAATTAAACAATTGCCCAACCATTCAAACCCATTTTTTTAAAAAAATATATAAATCCCAGATCTAAAAATTTGGATTATACAATTTAAAATTTTCTTATAAAAAGGGAGATACTATGTCAGGTATCTATGTCAGATTGGGAATGCAATTTGTTGCTTCAAATTTGGAAAAGAAGAATGGAGTGGTGATATATATAAATAGAAGACTTGTAGCTAAAACTATAGAAATAGACAAAGATGGAAGATATATTGCAATTGAAATTATTACAGATAATGGACCAATCTTGTTGGTCGGAATATATGCTCCAAATCAGCAGCAGGAAAATTTTTATAAGTTGTTTCATTTAAAAATTTTGGAATGGAACTATTTAACTATTATAATAATGGGTGACTGGAATGGAGTAATTCAACCTAAAATCAATAAAAAAACTACGGCCAAATTAGGGATTAAATTACCACAAGCTTTTTTTGAACTGAAAGAGGATTTGGAATTGAAAGATATTTGGAGAGTTCGAAATCCAAATGAATTGGATTTTACTTTTTACTCAGACAGGCATAAATCCTTTTCCAGGATAGACTTTTTCCTTTTAACTACTAACTTACTTTCTAAAGTAAAGAAAATAAAGATATTTCCTAGGACTTTGACTGACCATAGTCCGGTCTGGATGGAAATCGAGATGGGCAAAAGAGAAAGAAGATCCTGGAGATTAAATGAGAACTTATTTAGATATGAAAAAAATATAATTGAACTTAAAAAGCATTTAAAGGAGTTTTTTAAACTGAATTTGAATAAAGGTACCCCTATTGAAATAGTCTGGGACACAGGCAAAGCATATATGCGGGGAGTACTAATTCAAATGAACTCTAAACATAGACAGAATCAGCAGAAGAAGAGACTACAATTGGAATGTGAGATAAAAAAGAAAGAACAACAACTGATACAAAAACCAACAGATGGAAAATTGCAAATGGCCATAAAACTTTTGAAGGATCAATTTCAAATGCTTATAGCAGACCAAACGGCAACTAATTTACAATTTGCAAAGCATAATACTTTTACTAATGCTAACAAACCGGGCAGGTGGTTGGCGTACACTTTGAGGAAACAAGCATCTACACGAATTATTGATAGTACTGAATACGCTGGCAAAGAGGTTTATCAACAAGAATTAATTAAAAAAGCCTTTTTGGAATATTATACTAAGTTATATGCTAAAGATAATATACAGAATATTTCTATAGATGAATATTTAGAAAACAAGAGAGTTTCAAAAATTTCAACAACTCAAAAGAAAAGTTTGGAACAACTGATAACAGTTGAGGAGATCAGTTTCGCTATAAAACAATTAAAAACAGCTAAAGCTCCAGGGACGGATGGCCTAACCGCAGTTTACTATAAAACTTTACAAGAGGAAATGATTGAGCATCTTAAAGACTTATTTTGTAATATACAATTAGGAGGTAAGATACCTTCCTCATGGAAAACAGCTTTTGTCTCATTGATTCCGAAAGAAGAATCAGGTCTTAAGAAACCAGAAAATTACAGACCAATATCTCTATTAAATACAGATTATAAAATCTTTGCAAAAGTATTAGCCAACAGATTGATGCCAGTTATTCAAAAGGTAATTCATCATGATCAAGCAGGATTTATTGAAGGCAGATATATGAAGGAGAATGTTAGGCAAGTTATAGACTTAATGGACTATCTAGATAAGAATAAACAGATCTCTGCAGTGCTGGTTTTTTTGGATGCGGAAAAAGCCTTTGATCGAGTGAATTGGAACTTTATAATTAAGACTTTGGAAAAAATGGATTTGGGGGAGCGGTTTATACAAGCGATTGGTGCAATTTATCAAGAGCAATATGCACAACTTATTATTAATGGATGTTTAACATCGAATTTCAACATACAAAAAGGCACCAGACAAGGTTGTCCATTATCCCCGCTATTATTTATCCTAACTTTAGAAGTCTTACTTAATGCAATACGGGACTCGAACTCCTTGACTGGAATAGCCATAAGGCAAGAGGACTATAGAACTAAGGCATTTGCAGATGATCTGGTTGTTACCCTATCACAACCTATGAAATCAATAATCCAGATGAAAGATATTATAGAAGATTATGGCATGGTATCTGGTTTTAGGCTAAACCAGAAAAAAACTAAAATGATTGTTAAAAATTTGACAGAGAGCAAAAAAAAGGAACTGGAAAGAATGGCAGGTTTCGAAATTGTTTCAAAGGTCAAATATTTAGGAGTACAAATCGCAGATTCAAATGTTAAACTGTTTCAAAATAATTATGAGGTTCTGTGGCAAAAGATACAAAAAGACATGCAAAATTGGAAGAAACTGCAGTTATCATTGCTTGGAAGAATATCAGCAGTAAAGATGAATGTTTTACCTAGATTTATTTTTTTATTTCAAATGATACCGGTGCTCAAATCAGATAAACCACTGCTAGAATGGCAAAAAGGACTGAATAAATTTATTTGGAATGAAAAAAAACCTAGAGTTAAACTGAAAATAATGCAAGATACTCGTGAGAGAGGTGGTCTTAAACTCCCAAACCTTCGATTATACTATGAAGCAGCTGCATTGACACAAATAAGTGATTGGTTTGGGAAAACTAAGACTGAACTGTTGAATATAGAAAGTCATGACCTTGTTTGGGGATGGCATGCATACCTATTTTATGACAATAAAGTGGATAAAGTGTTCAATAGTCATCTACTTAGAAATGCCTTGATGAGAGTCTGGAGGAAGCACCGAACTAATTGGGATTATAAGATTCCGTTTTGGCTGGATCTTGCTGATACCATGTGGAATACAAATATTAAGTCACTCGGGGGTTTCTTATATAAAGAGTTACTTTATTTTGAAGAGGGCAGATGGCGACTGAAGACTTTGGATATGCTGTTGGAAGAAGGGAAATCTTTGACTTGGTTGCAGTACAATCAATTACAGATGAGATGGAAAGAAGATCAACAAACTGGTTTAATGGAATATGAAGTAGAATTGGTTGGACAGATAAAGCAGACAGGTCCAATGCATATTAAGAGTGTTTATAATGTTTTGTTAGAAAGGGATTCAGAAAATGAGTTAGTTAAAGATTGTATGATTAAATGGGCACAGAATTTCTCTCAACCAGTTATGATGGAAACATGGGAAAAAATATGGGTTCAGAACGTTAAGTTTACACAGTCACAAAATTTACGAGAAAATTTTTATAAAATGTTTTATAGATGGCATTTAGACCCCAAGAAATTGTCTTGTATGTACCCTAATGTGCAGCCAAAATGTTGGAGATGTGATTGTTTAGATGCTACATATTATCATATATGGTGGACTTGCAAAAAGGTGAGGGCTTTTTGGATAAAAATTTGCTGGGTTATGCAAAATGTTTTAAAGAAAAAAATACAATTTTCTCCGCAATTTTTCTTATTGGGTATAGTTAAAGATTTTACATTGGGTGAAACAAAACTGATTTTGTATATGGTGACAGCAGCTAGGTTGTTGATTGCCCAATATTGGAAGAGTGATACCTTACCGACTGTGGACCAATGGATTCAGAAGATGGCTGGATTTGCAGAAATGGCGAAGATTTCAGCCTTTTTAAAAGACCAGACGCATGAGAAATATATACAGGAATGGAATAAATGGATTGAGTATATACAGAATAAGTATCAGACTAGAAAATATTATGTCGGATTGATGATTATGCTAGTAAATATAGAAAAAAGATATGGAAGGATGAATAACATATACATTGTTTGGGAATACTAGTATTGCATATAATGGAAGTCAAGGGGGGGAGGGAAAAGGGTGGAGGGGGAGGGTTAGGGTGGGATTGGGAGGGAATTATATATTTTTTCTATATGTATTTTATAATGTTGGGTAAGGGGGGGGGAAAGGGGGGGGAATTTGTATTTGTAAAACTTTTTCAATAAAAAAAAAAGAGCAAATTCCAGTACTGATGAACCCAACAATATTCAATCATGAGAAGAGTAAGGTCCTGGACTTAGGCAGGTATAGAATCGGAAGTACTGGTTCAAGAGTAGTAAGAGGGACCTTGGAGACCCAGTGGACAACCATTTAGATAGGAGCCAGCCGTGTGCTGCAGCTGCCAAAAAAGCCAACACAGTCCTAGGCTGCATTAACAGAGGGATAGAGTTAAGATCACGTGAAGGGTTAATACCACTTTATAAGGCCTTGGTAAGGCCACACTTGTGTGTATGTCGTTCCTCAGTTCCTCAGTTCACCTGGCCTCTTTGAATCCTAACCCTTATCTTTATGCCCAACAACTATCTGTGTCATTCTGATCTTTATAAACTCTACATAAACTCTTGAACTCTAAAAACCACTTTGGTACTTATTTGTTGGACAACTGGAATCCAGGAACAAGGCCTGGGCTTCTCCAGATCCTGGGCTTTGTAGGAGCATACAATTGTAGAGTTGGAAAGAGCCACAATCATCACCAAGGCCAACCCTCTGCCATATGCAGGAAAAACAGTTCAACCGTTCTAGGGTCCTTCTCCTTCTCCACCACCTTTCTTCCTCCTTCCAACCTAGTTGAGGGGAAGAAAATAAATTAGTGGCAGCAGATAACAGGGGCAACACGTGGGGCCCCAGTTGAAGGAACCAACCTGGTGGCAAAGGGAGGCTAAATAAAGTACCCCATCAGGTTCCCTCCAGGTGAGTTCTCCCGATGGATTGATCAGCCAGAGTGTCAGAGCTGCCAGCCTTCGCTTGCAACTATGTTTTGCTAGATGCCAGTCTTTCATAAACTATGGGGGCAGGGAGCTAAGGGGGAAGACAGGGGAAGGGGAAACCAAAAGCAATCTTCATGCCGTCCTGAGACATCACAAGGTTGTGGTTCTGGGAGCGTAAACCACACCCATCCATCTCTCCAATCATCAGAGGGACAGTTACAAAAACATCTTTTTCGAATGTGACTGGACAATGGAAGGATAACAGGGGTGGAATACAAAAGGGAAAGTTAATTAGGGAATCTTTGTGCACAAACTCTTAGTTCTGGCTTTGCATAACTGTAACCGCTTGGCTTTTGGTAAAAGTAACCTTTTCGTTACAAATGGAGTCGAGGGTGTTTCTTTGCTGAAAGACCAAGTCGGGCCAGGCTTGACACTGAGGTTTGCTGGTCTCTCAGGTGGAATGGGACAATTAGCTACAGTCACATGGCTGCACCCACTTCACTTCAGCCCCCCCCCCCCCCCCCCCAGCTGCCACCTGCCCCCCCCCCCCCCCATGGGTGTTCATCCTCAGCTGGCCCTCTGCCAGCACTCCTCCAGTACACCCTTCTTCCAGGCAATTTGCCCAGGGATCCTTGTCCCGGTCAATTTGCAGTGCAGGACAAGTAGCTGCATATCCCAGCAGCCAATCCACATGCCAACGGGTGGGCCTCTACATTCCCTTTGGATGTGATCCTGCCAGCTTGGCTTCCTGAAGTGGAAACTGGAGATGTTGAAGGTTATTTCCCCCTGCAAAGTGCTGCTTCCCAACTTGCTGTGCTTTGTGCATTGCCTTCCCGTCACTTGCAGCCTGCTCAGAGCTCAAACTTTTTTGGTGAGTCACTCCTGCTTGTGCACACACAAAGCGCAGCAGGTGGTATTGTTCTGCTTCTTGCCAGGGGAAACAACATGCTTGCCCCCCCCCCCCACCTTTCCAGTTTCCACGTCAGGAACCTGAGCCAGTGGGATGGTGTCCAATGGGAAGGTAAGGGCCCAACCTTTGGTGTGCAGATTGGCTGCCTTGTCCCGCACTGCGAATTGGCCAGGACAAGTATCCTCAGCGAATCACCCAGGATGAGGGTGCAGGGGAGGAGCTGACATTGAATTGGGACAGAAAAGGTCCTGGAGAAGATAGAACTTCCCACAGTTATTTGTGCAGGAGAACCATGGGAAATGGAAAGGGGCGGGACTGTAACAATAATAAAATGGACACCTTTGTTGGTCCTTTCTATCATTCCTTGGTTCACATCACTTGGCCCCTTTGAATCCTAACCCTCATCCCAAGCCCAACAACTATCTGTGTAATTGCGGTCTTAATAAACTTTAAGCCTCAAAAAATTATTTGGGAAGGAAGGAAGGAAGGAAGGAAGGAAGGAGGCCCAGATGCTGGACCTTCTAGGAACATAAAATTGTAGAGTTGGAAAGCACCACAAGGATCATCCAGTCCAACCCTCTGCCATATGGACAAAAAGTAATTAAACCATTCAAGGACCCTCATCTTTCCCCATTGGCCTTGCTCCTCCCACCCTGGCAGAGAGGAAGAAAATTAATTAGTGGTGGCAAATAACAGGGGCACCACATGGGTCCCAGATAAAGGAGACCAGGCTGGTAGCAGAGAGAGTCTAAACCCAACTGGTACTTCAAATGACTCCATCAGGTCTTCTCCAGGTGAGTCTTTCGCCTGGTCAGCCTGAGGCTAGGTGGAGCTCTGAATCTCTCTGGGGGGGCAGATCCTCCTTTTGAGCCCCAAGGCTATGTAAGACATTTGAATCCCTCTTGAGAGGCCATCACCAAGGCAGACCACCACCCCCTCCATGTCCTCCCTCCTGGAGCCATTTTGTCCTTTCTCAGACAAGATTTTCCTAGAATTTGTAGATCAGAAATGGGATGTTTGAAGGGCCTCTTGTGACCCAACATTCTCTCTTCTCTCCAGCCTTGCAGGAGCTTCTGGAACAGAAGAACTCCAGGGGAGTCTGTCATGTTCCACATGAAGACTAATCTATCATTTGCATCAATTTCCTGGAGTAAAATTGTTAGCAGCAAGTCTGAAAATGTTTCTGTTTTTAGTAAGTATCCCACTGGCCAGGCCAAGCGGGTTCCCATTTGGGGTATCAGGAAGGGAGAGACAGTTTGCTTTGCGGCTGGACTCTCCAGAGTTCAGGATCTTCTCTGTGGATCTGGTGGGACCGGCTGGACCCACAAAAGGTTCACCTGATTCGCCAGTTGCGGCCCTTTCTTGATCGGGATTCCCTGTGCACAGTCACTCACGCCCTTGTCACCTCTCGCCTTGATTACTGTAATGCTCTGTATATGGGGCTCCCCTTGAGGGGCACCCGGAGGCTCCAACTGGTCCAGAATGCGGCCGCGCGGGTAATGATGGGAGCAACGTGGCGCTCCCATGTAACACCACTCCTGCGCGAGCTGCACTGGCTCCCAGTGGTCTTCCGGGTGCGTTTCAAGGTGTTGGTTATCACCTTTAAAGCGCTCCATGGCATAGGACCTAGTTATCTACGGGACCGTCTACTGCCACAGACGACCTCCCATCGACCCGTGCGCTCCCACAGAGAGGGCCTCCTCAGGGTGCCATCAGCCAAACAATGTAGGCTGGCGACCCCCAGGGGGAGAGCCTTCTCTATGGGGGCACCTACCCTCTGGAATCAGTTACCCCCCGAGATAAGGAAAATCCCAGACCTCAGTGCCTTCCGTCGTGCCCTGAAAACTTACTTTTTCAAACAAGCCGGGCTGGCTCAAGCAGTATTTTAAATTTTATGGGGATTGGTATTTTTAATCTGAGCCGAAATTTATTATTCTATTGTTTATTATTCTATTAATTTATTATTCTAATTGTTCTTATTGTTTATATTATGTGTTTTTTAATTCCGGCTATACACCGCCCTGAGTCCTCAGGGAGAAGAGTGGTCTATAAATTTAATATAAATAAATAAAATAAAATAAAACTCTTTGAAGGAGAGTGAGTGGATCCTTGAGAGGCTGAGCCTAGAAGGTCATCATTTTGCCCTCAATCCATGGTTTGGTATAAAAAGGAATTAGTGGAAGGCAGAGGATGAGGAGTCCCTGCCCTCCCTCACCATGGTGGGCCTTTCCCTTCACGATGAGTGTCACACATGAGAAGAAGGATTGTTATGTGATTCATACTTGTAACAGAAATGGATGAGACATATTTTCCTTGCTCTAACCTAAATAAAATCATCGATTGAGCTTCCGCTGTTGTTGTTTTTCCTTCCTCTTTGATCTTCCTGTGAATTTGTGGTCTTCCTCTCAATCTCCTGCTCAAAAGTTTGGCTAATCTGAGAGTCCTTTGCACTCCTGATGGGCATGGAAATGGAGTCTGGCAACTGAATTGCTCTACAGAGACCTGGGAAGAGGGGATGAGAGGCTGTGGGACCGCTCAGGTCTTCTCTAATCAAGGTCTTCTCTGGAGTAGTCCATGGTGCTCTCAGAACTTGGCTGCTTTCTTGCAGACACTTTATGACCCAAATAGGTAACTTCATCAGACTAGAAGGGAGTATAAACACTCTCAATCTTCTCCTGAGAGTGTGATCTCAGTGTCGCCTGCATAGCAGAAAACCTGGTTAATAAGGTGTCCAGGACAGTTTCCCTTAAAGTAAGTTTGTGCTGGACCAAAGATGAAGCTGATGTTGAGTTTGGAGAGAAAAGGTTCTGGAGAAGGTAGAACTTCTCACGGTTGTTTATGCAGGAGAACCATGGGAGTTGGAAAGTAGCTGGGCTGCAACCAACAATCCAGTGGCCACTTTTGATGGGCCTTTCTATTCTTCCTCAGTTCACCTGGACTCTTTGAATCCTGACCCTCATCTTGATGCCCAACAACTATCTGTGTCTTTATGGTCTTTATAAACTCCAAGTAAAAACCAAGCCTCTAAGAGCCACTTTGGTGCCAATTTGTGGAATCTAGGAACAAGAGCTGGGCTACTGCAGGACTTTCTAGGAATATAACATTGTAGAGGTGGAAATTACCACAAGGATCATCTAGTCAAACCCACTGCAATATGCAGGCAAACCAGTTCAACCATTGCAGGGTCCCCATCTTTCCCCATTGGCATTGTTCCTTCCACTCTGTTTGAGGGGAAGAAACAGATTGGTGAAGCCAATAACAGCACCATCAAGTGAGACCAGCCCGGTGGCAGAGAAAGTCTAAACTCAACTGGTATTTCAAATGACCTCAACAGGTGACTTCCAGGTGACTCGTTCAGGTGGCCTGATCAGCCTCCAGCTTGGTGCAGCTTTGGGTCTCTCTGCTGGGGCAAACCCTCATTTTGAGACCCATGGGGAGGATTCAGCTCTCATGTAGAACATTTGAACCCCTCTTGCTTCTCTAATGAGGGAAACTAATCACCCTAACCCTAATCCTAACCCTAACCCACATGTTCTCCATCCTGGAGCCATTTTGTCCTTTCTCAGAAAAGGTTTTCTTGGAATCTGAGGGAAAGAAATGGGATGCTTGGAGGGTCTCTTGTGACCCAACTGATGTCTTCCTCTCTCTTCCCTCTGGCCTTGTAGGAGCTTCTGGAGCAGAAGAACTGACTGAAGTTCTGGGGAGTCTGTCACATTCCAACTGAAGACTAATCTAGCATTTGTATCAATTTCCTGGAGTAAAATTGTTGGTAGCAAGTCTGAAAATACTTCTGTAGTGACCTTTGGGGAGCCCCCTAGTCTCCTGGTCCCCCTCTGGGCCTTTCAAAAGCGAGTGAACATCTCCAAGGACTGCAGAGAACAGTTGGCTGCATCTCAGCCAACTAGAGAAAGAGGATGCTGGCAGATACACCGCAGGAATTGTTCTACAAACCAGAGAGATGGTGGACGAGTCCTTTGATCTGCGAGTTTTTAGTAAGTATCCCAGCCATGGAGTGGACTCCTGGCCTCCCTCCTTTGCCCAGGGTGATGTGAAGAGGGGGGGATTTTCAGTTGCGGGGCTTTGGGTGTCCAGTTTCTGAAGAGATGCACTTTCTGGATGGAGGCCAGAGCTTCTCACCTGCAGCTCCCTCCCTTTTAACCTCTGTCCAAGCTTGTTCTTCCCATCAGACATTTGGGCAGTTTTCTGTCAACTTTAGCAACACAAATTGGTTCAAGCTTCTGTGATCTTGCTTACCTTTGTGCTGCCCACATATTTTCCTCCTTGTTCCATCTTCCACACCATCTTCCACACCAGGATGTGTGCCTATCATCCTCTACCATGATGGGCCTTTCTCTTCACATTGAGTGTCATATGTGAAAGAAGGGACTGTTGTGGATTGTTATGGGGAATAAGTGACACATATTTACGCTGCTCTAATCCAAGCAAAACTCCTAATTGATCCATGTTGTTGCTGTTTTTTCTTCCGCTTTGGCCTCCCTGTGACTTTGTGGTCTTTCACAAATGATGTCTGTCCATTTAGATAAACTTGATCCCAGACTACCTTCTGGTCAATCAAA
The DNA here is from genome assembly GCA_012654045.1 of Ptyas mucosa. NCBI lineage: Eukaryota > Metazoa > Chordata > Lepidosauria > Squamata > Colubridae > Ptyas > Ptyas mucosa. Next base: position 86,258 of record WNWU01000146.1, read on the forward strand.
GAATAGTTTCACCCCCTCCATCCTGGTCCCACCAAAGGTCATCAATGGGTGACTGGAGTAGTCTTAGTCCCACACCCAGTTCTGAATCTTGATTCAAAGGATCCAACTCTCTTCTCCATCAAGGGCTCTGTCTGATCGTGGTCCAACCAGCATCTCAGCATCTCCAATTTTCAATTTCAATTTCAATTTAATTCAATTTATATGTCGCCCCTTTCCGAAGACTCAGGGCGGCTCACAATCAAAAGGATGAATGATGCAGTTAAGCTCCTTCTCGTTTTCAACCCTTCAACCACTCCCAGCTGGTTGCCCCTTGAATCTCTGCCTTCTGATGCCTTCTGTCTCCCAGAGGAACCCACCATCACCTCCAGGGGCCATATATCCCATGTCACACCTGATTGACAGATGCCTGAGATGAGTCTCCTTCCTGCCCCTTCGCTTCCAGGTAACCCTGGTCTTCCTTGATGCCTTTCATGTGGATTCTGTGGAGATCCATTCTGTGGAGATCCATTACCAATGTGGCTAGTGGAGAGGCTCAAAGGATGGTCCAGGTTGCTTCTTTGCAGCTATTTTCCCTTCTGCCTTCTCTGGCCCCAAAACACCTCCCCCTCCCCCCAGCACCACGCTTACTTCTCTATTTGATATTCAGGAGCTGAAAGGTGGGACTGAGAAGACCGGCATGAAAAGCAGAGAAGGTTTGACCACAAAAGAGTGAGGGTGTCCTTAGTCTGTGTGAGATGATTGCACAAGTAGGATAGGGTGGAAACTATTTTATTGCTTTCCGAACATTTCAATACTGGCTGACTGTTTCCTATATCACAGCATTTCTAGTGGGTGTTAGGCATGTGAGGGGAAATTTTAATATAATACCCCTTTTTCCCCAAAATAAGACACCCCCTGATAATAAGCCCAATCGGGCTTTTGAGCGCATGGCAACAAGGCCAAACACTTATTTCAGGGTTCAAAAAAATATAAGATGGGAAAACATTGTATATATGGATTTAATGCTTTAATCCTTTGACATTTTAACATTTATAAATTTTGCAGCTATTTGAGGATTTCATAGTCAGAACAGACCTGCCTCAGAGTTTGTCCTTGGCAAAGGTATGGAGCTCCATTTCCATGAGATCCAGGTGCCAGCCAAGGATTGTAGGTGCTGCTTCTTTCCTTTGATGGAGGAACATGTTGGAATGAGCTTGACTCCCATGGACTTGGCCTCCAGAAAACTGAGTTATGGAAAACTGAGTTATGGAGGTTTTATTTGTTGATATTGGTAGGAGATGGACAGCCATACAAATTGTTTAAAGAAATAAAAAGAGACTTAAATGTTTATGTTGCTTGTAGTTGTAAGTTTGACAATTACAATTCACAACTGTAAATTTTAAAATTTATAATTTTAAGTTTCACAATTGTAAATCGTTAGTTGCTTGTTGTCTAACCAAACAGAGCATGGTAAGGAAGAGGAAGAATAAGGAAGATGGCAATGTGTCACGCAAAGAACAAAAAATCAAGAAGGTACTTCTATCTTCTCTGGAACTCAGCCATGGATTTCATAACCTCCCCCAGGAAGGAAACACATCTCTGATGTTGCAACGATAAGAAGTAAAGTAACTCAGATTTCCCCAAATAATGGCGTGTCTTGGTGATAGATGGTTCACTGTTTAGAGAAACAGAGTCAACAATTTGTAGACCACAAAATTTCTTAAGAAAATTGTGTTTTCTCCCAGCTTCAAAGATTAAAGAGGTTTCAGAGAGTCTCACTCATAATCAAGCCCACTGATTATTATCTCTTTCTCCTTTTTCCTGTCATGACCAATGTTAAAATTAAAATTATGGGGGGAGGGTAACCAATGTTTAGAATCTCCAGAACACAAAACCAATAATAAATCCCAAGAAAACAAATCAAACAATGAGTGATAGGAGTGATGAGTGATGGGAGTGATGAGAAAAAAGAAAAACTCAAACAGCAACTAGGAGATTCAGGAAACATATCCATGGACAGGCATAAGAGTCTTAGATGCTTACATACAAATGCTCAAAGCTTGGTAAACAAACAGGGTAATGTACATAAGGGGAGGTATGACAGAAACCTGGTGGGATGAAATCCATGTCTGGATTGTACTGATGGATGGATACAAATTGTTCCAAAGAAACATGTTGAGTATTGAATGGCAGATTTGAATGGACCAATCAGGGACGTGAGTGGGAAATTCATAGGGACGTAGGGACGTAGGAAATTCATAGGGCTGAAGCCGCGGACAGCTCCTAGCTATAAAAGGAGCTGCCGTGGCTAGGATTCCCCATTGCTATTTACAGAGCTAATAGAAGTGTTTGATTCTACTGGGTGTCCTGTTCTTCTTGCGCCCACGACTTAACACTAGCGACAAAGGTGGGATACTAGGACATAGAACAACGCACTCAACCTCCAGAAGCAATCATCAGCCACCAGGTCAACGGCCACGAGCATCGGTCAGATTATCAGTTACAACCATGCCTTCAATCAGCCCATCCGCACCATTCAGCCGAGAGGTAACAAGGGTGTGAGTGACCATGCGCAAGGCATCCCGGTCCAGAAAGGGACGCAACTGGCGGATCAGGCGAATCTGATAGAAGGCCCCCCTGGCCACGGCCATCATATGCTCTTCTAAAGACAGCTGTGCGTCCAGGAGGACACCCAGATTGCGAGCCCTCTCTGTGGGGGGTAAAGATTCACCCCCTATAGACAGTGCTGGCGGCAGCTAACTATACCGGACACCGGAAGTCACAGCCACTCGATCTTGGAAGGGTTGAGTTTGAGCCTATTTCTCCCCATCCAGACCCGCACAGCCTCCAGGCAGCAGGACATCACGTCAAGGGCATCATTGGAGTGGTCTGGGGTGGAGATGTACAGCTGAGTGTCATCAGCGTACTGATGTACCCTCACCCCAAAACCACGGATGATCTCGCCCAGTGGCTTCACATAAATGTTGAACAGAAGGGGCGAGAGGACCGACCCTTGCGGCACCCTCCAAGCGAGGTGCCTCGAGGTCGACCTCTGCCCCCCTGCCAACACAAACTGCGAGGGGTCGGAGAGGAAGGAGGAGAACCACCGCAGCACGGTGCCCCCTATTCCTAACCCCCTCAACCACTGACTGCAGCATGATACCATGGTTGATGGTATCAAAAGCCGCTGAGAGATCTAATAGGACCAGGACAGAGGAGCAACCCCTGTCCCGAGCCCTCCAGAGATCATCAACCAATGCGACCAATACCGTTTCCGTGCTGTACCCCTGCCTGAAGCCCAACTGGAACGGGTCTAGATAGACAGCTTCATCCAGATACCGAGGGAGCTGTCGTGCCACCACACTCTCAACAACCTTTGCCACAAAACAAAGGTTGGAGATCGGATGATAATTAGCTAATACAGCTGGGTCCAGGGACTGGACTTTAAAGGACTTTAAATGATTTTAATTAAATCTCCAATGTGGCAGCCAAGATCCAATCCCGAGCCAAAAAAACCCAGCTATCCCCTCCCCACCCAGCATGTCTGCTTCGTCTTGCTAAATCGGGCCTAGAGCCTGACGGAGGATGAGAAATTTTAACGGGTAGGATCGGGGGAGGACAGCAAAGTGAGGTCCATGAAGTAAACTCAAGTTTCTTAGCTTGGGCCAGCAAAAGGCAGCAGAAGGCGGCAGTAGGAAATACAAAGGCCAACTGGAGAGATGGCACAGCACTTGGCCATCCAGGCTTCAAAGAAAAGTTTGCTTCAGGGAAAGGAGCGCAACCTGCTTTCTAAAACAGAAGATTCTGCTAAGCTCCAGATCCTACAAAACAAGCCACGATGTTCAGTCTGTGTGTCCAGCTCCTGCCTTTCGCCAGCTCGGCTCACTTACCTTCATCCTGTTTCCTCTCCTTCAGAGGCCCCTTACTCATTCTCTCCCAACAGCCACCACTTTCTTCATCCAAACATACACAAAAAGCAAACACGCACACATCTCACAGTGCCAGAGGGACTCGCCCAGGTGCCGCCTCCTCACAGGAGGTCGCAGTGCCATGAGGTGTGTGCATGTTTTCTCTGTATGTATGTTTGAGGCCCAGAAGGAGGAGACAACTTGGCTGAACTTTTCTGCCTCCCTTTGCAGCAAAGCTGCTTGGAAGCCAGCTGCCATGGCCTGTCCCTTAAGGTACTTGGATGCTGCCTGCTGTCTGGCCCCGTGCAAAGGCAACCAAGTGGGGCCACCACTGCTAAAGGAAAAGGGATCGATTTTCCCAGTCTCGGTCGCTCTGCTGGCTGAAGCCGGGCGACAGAGGGGGGACCTTAAAGGAACAGGCTGTGGCGGCTGCCTTCCAAACATCTTCCGAGGCAAGACAAGTTCAGCCAAGTCGTCTCTTCCTTCTCAGCCTTAACATACACACAGAGCAAACACGCACCCACCTCATGGGGACAGAGGGACTCACCCATGCGCCTCTCTCAATTATTGGGCAGGTTTTGTAAACCTCTTCCCTTGCTGGGCTCCTTGGCCAGCTGCAGAGAGGCCATGTCTTCTGGGAGCAGGGAAGGCAGCACTCTGGCAGGCTGGAGAACTGCCGGGAGGGAGCAGGGAAGCCGACAGCAGGCAGAAAATTGTACACAGGCCTGCAGGTCCCCAGCCAAGCCCTCTCCAGGCCAGATGCACCCTCCCCCTCCGGTCCTTCAGGCAAATGGGGCTTGGGCTGCTAATTCAGGGCGAGAGAGGCGACCCCTCCTCCTTGGAAGGTCAAAGTGTAGAGAGAGAGGTGTCTCTCTCCTTGTAGAGACACAGGAGACTCTAGAAAAGGTGCAGAGAAGAGCAACCAGGATGATGAGGGGACTGGAGACTAAAACATATGAAGAACGGTTACAGGAACTGGGCATGGCTAGTCTAGTGAAGAGAAGGACCAGGGGAGACAGAATAGCATCCTTCCAATATTTGAGGGGCTGCCACAAAGAAGAGGGAGTCAACCTATTCTCCAAAGGCCCTGAAGGTCAGACAAGGAATAATGGAGAGAAACTGACCAAGGAGAGATTCAACCTGGAAATAAGGAGAAAGTTTCTGACAGTGAGAACAATCAACCAATGGAAACAGAAGTTGCCTTCAGAAGTTGTGGCAGCTTCATCCCTGGAAGCTTTCAAAAAGAAACTGCCATCTGTCAGAAATGGTATAGGGTCTCCTGCTTGGGCGGGGGGGTGGACTAGATGACCTCCCAGGTCCCTTCCAACTCTGTTAATCTGTAAATCTGTAAACTTCCAGATAGCCATGGTCTTCCTCGGCAGCTTTTTTCCCCCTCATTTTCTGGAGGGAATTCCTCCTGTGCACACTGATTAAATAAATACTGCAGTGAGCCTCGCTTATTGGGTTTGGGGTCCTGCATTTGATTCCACAGAAACTGGAGTCAGAACTGTTTGTTCCAGGCAGAAAAAGTCAAATCCAGCAGACTTCAAAGAAGAAAAGCCAAAGCACCTTTTGGGCAATCATACATGAGGAGCAAAGTATTTTCTGCATTTTGTGCTTCTCTCCCCACGTTACAGTTTCTAAAAATATTGTGCTTGATAGTTGCCACTCAAGAGATTTCAGCTGTGTGAATTTTTCTCTTTTTAAAGACTCTGATTCCTGCACTTTTCCAGAATTTCTTGACAAGCAATACATGGGCCAGCCCTAACCCAAGCAATGACTCCCCGTTTTTCAGGGCAACCCATTGAGTAAAACATTTGAACTGTTGGGTAAGCAGTTAATTTAGGGACCTTCTTGACCTGTGTCCATGTAGATAATGGAAGCTGGAGTCCAGAAAACAGGTAATCCTTCTCGATGGTTTTCTTCTAAACCTCTTTGTTACCATTTCACTGGTCCAGATCCCTCTGATGGAAGTTAATTGCTCAAATATTGGTGGAGTGAAGAATTCCAGAGTGGGGGTGGAGAACTGACCCTTCTGTTAGATTGTCTCCGCACAGATTTCTCTTTCTCACAAATTCAGTTGTCAAGGCTGAACACAGCTCCCATTGCAGTAGAAAGCTACAGTTCTGTTGCAGACAGAGATCACTGCTAAAGAAAAGTGGTTAGTTATGTTAGCACATCCAAAGAATAATTTCAGGTACAAGAAAGAAATCTGCATGTCTGTACAGTCAGAGTTAGCGGTAAGAGATATGCTGCGTAGAACAGAAAATCAGTTCCTTTTCCAGAGGTTAAAAATGTAATAAATTAGTCAGAAACAGCACCACTATTTTGTGTGGAAAAGCCTGGTGCCTATGCTTAAAAGGACACAAATTGAAGAGCGCTGTGTATTTGCATCCAAAATTGTATTTAAAACTTTACAAAAATTAAAAATTGTATTTTAAAAAAGATGTTGGGATTCTAGAAAGAGTGCAGAGAACAGCAACAAAAATTATTAGGGGACCGGAGGCTAAAACATATGAATAACAGTTGCAGGAACTGAGCATGGTTAGTCTAGTGAAGAGAAGAACCAGGGGAGATATCCAATATCTCAGGGGCTGCCACAAAGAAGAGGGAGCTAAGCTATTCTCCAAAGCATCTGAAGGCAGGACAAAAAGCAAGGAGAGAAGCAATTTAGAACTAAGAACAGATTTCCTGACAGAACAATTAACCAGTGGAATAACTTGTCTCCATAAGTTGTGAATTCTCCAATACTGGAAGTTTTTAAGAAGAGATTGGATAATATTTGTCTGAAATGGTGTAGGGCCGTGATGGCGAACCTATGGCACGGGTGCCACAGGTGGCACGTTGAGCCATATTGGTGGGCACGCGAGCTCAGCTTCGGCGCACATGCGTGCACCAGCCAGCTGATTTTTGGGATTTCTGGGCCCACCAGAAGTCAGGAAATACACTGTTTCCGGCCTCCGGAGGGCCTCTTGGGTGTGTGGGGAAGGCCGTTTTTGCCCTCCCCAGGCTCCTAGAAAGGCTCTGGGGCCTGCGGAGAGCAAAAAACGTCCTACTGGGCCCACCGTGCCATCACGTGCCAAAAGCGGAGGGAGCACAGGGGGGGTGGGGCGCATAGAATTATGGATGTGAGCACGTGTGCGTGTGACCCCACCGCGCTCCCCCCCCCTGCTTTTGGCACGCAACGGCAAAAAGGTTAGCCATCACTGGTGTAGGATTTCCTGCCTGAGCAGGGGGTTGGGCTAAAAGACCTCTAAGGTCCCTTCCAACTCTATTATTCTATTCTATTCTATTCTATTCTATTCTATTCTATTCTATTCTATTCTATTCTATTCTATTCTATTCTATTCTATTCCATTCCATTCCATTCCATTCCATTCCATTCTATTCTATTCTAAACTTATTCTAGTTGCAACATCCTGTTCATTGTGGTTTGTTCAGGCAGAAGGCTTCTCAGAAACAGACTGGAAGTGCGTATTCAGTGCCGTTGACTGTTCAGTACCTCACAAACTGCAGTGGGGGCTTATAATGGGTGGGAATTCTCTCACAGTGTTGTCACACGTTATAAGAAGGTTGAGCCCGGGAAGAGTAAGGGAGATGACAATGCAGGACTTATGCAGGAAATATTAGCAGGGCAAAGGGAATGACAAAAAGAAAGTAAAATCCAAAGGGATTAAGAAGAGGTTTGGTTGAACCTTAAGTCCTCATGCCCCCCTCTGTCCTGTCCCCGAAGAGTTCAAGAAGCTTCATTATGTCCAGGATGCAGCAGTCCAACCCTTGCTATGAGCCAGCAGTGTGCAACAGTTGCCAAAAAAGTGAACACAGTTCTTGGCTGCAGTAACAGAGGGATAACATCAAGATCACGAGAATTGATAGTGCTGCTTTATTTATTCTGCACTAGTGAAAGCACACTTGGAACACTGCATGAAGTTTTGGTCACCATGATGCAAAAAAGATGTTGAGGCCCTAGAAAGTGTTCAGAGAAGAGCAACAAAGATGACTGGGGGACTGAAAGCTAAATGATGAACCGTTGGGGGAGCCAGGTATGCCTAGTCTGTCAAAGAGAAGCACTAGGGTAGTGCTTGTGTAGGGGTGATTCCCTCCCCCTTGGCCAAGTTGTTTATTCAGCAAAATGCTTTCAGGATTCAGCATTTATGAAGGAGGCAGGAAAACTTCCTACTCTCGTTCCTTTATCTATGGAGCCTGATATTCCTGAGTAACAATTTCTTCTATATTTTCAAGGATGTGCCTAGCTTTGAAGCCAAGAATAGAAGCGAGACGCAGTAGCAAGATAACAAACTTTGCAATAATGCCAACCAGTATTAAGGTTGCAATTTACTAAGCTAGAATTAATTCCTAACAACTAATTTCTGACAGTATACAATAATATAAGCAGAAACCAATAACAAAACTTAATTCCTAATAAATGATTTCTAGCAGTATATCATATCAGAAGCAAACAGCAAATATTGGTTTAATCAGTAACAATTATATAGTAGCATAAGCAATTCAAAATAAAAGCAAATAGCCAATATTACTTTGATTCATATACTCCTTCACTATGGATCTCCAAACAGGCCAGTTCTGTGGGATCTGATGGGATGAGAGAAGCAGTCAGGAGAGACATAGGAAGACCTGAGTGGCAGAAAATATATTTGTTAAAGGCATTAAAAAATGGTCTTAGAATCTATTTTATCTCATGTTGGTTTAAAAGAAAAAATTAGAATCTCATGTTGATCTTTATATTCCCATCAGGTCAGGCATGGACCCAGGGGCGGGTTCTAAAATTTTTTACTACCGGTTCTTTGGGCGTGGCTTATTTTGTGGGCGTGGCTTGATGATCATGTGACAATTCTGTAGGATTTAGCAGAGGTACTGGTCTACCAGGCTTTTAACTGCTTGCAGAGCTGTACCGGTCTACCCATTTGTTCTTAGAGCGTTCGGGTCTACTCATTTCTTTTTGGAGGCACCGGTCTACCACCACACTGCCTTTTTAACACTGATCAGCTGTAGGGCGGCCCTTTGAAGCCCCACGGCAAGGGTTTAAACAGTTTTTTTCCTTCTAGCCGATCAGCTGGGATTCGGGAGGGAGCAATAGATGGGGGCGGGGCCAAATAAAAGGTAAGAATAATGGGGGGCGGGGGGGCTCAGCTCCCGAACAAAGAGAACCGGTTCAGTGACATCATATTGCCACCGCTGCCAACTCAGCCGAACCGGGAGCAACCCACCACTGCATGGACCCCAATTCAGCACCCAGGAGATAAACACGGTAAAAGCGGGACACGTCTTGTCTCTGTGACTTAGGAAGCACCGCCTCCTCCATCTTACGTGACAACCACACTCCCTCCTACCACAGTCACACTTGGGCTGGCAGCAGCCTCTGCAGAAGCTTCAGCTGCTCCATTGGGTGACGGCTGAAGCAGTTGTGGGCCCAGCTTGGCACACCTGGGTAGCACCTGTCCTGCTTGCTGGACAAAGTCGGAGGGTGTGTGATTCAAGGTCCTGGCCATCTCCCTGGGGCTGGTGGCTCTTCCAGGCACCGTCCATTCAGAGGGGCTGTTGTTCTTTTTCAGAACATACCGAGACCCTCCTGACCCAGATTAGGCTGCCCCTCTGGGCCCTCTGGGCCTTAGCAAAGTGGGGAGCCTTCTTCTTCTTGGCTGTTTGGGGCTCATTCTGAGGGTGAAATCCTTAAGGATGCTCTGTGAGAAACCCAACCCTTCCCTTCTCTTCCTGCCCCTTCTGCCCCAGAGGAGATCGTGGGTGGCCCAGAGGAAGAAATGGAGTTGCCTTCACAATAAAAAGATTAGAGAATATTCACACTGGGCCCCCCTGAATGAGTTCCCTTTCCCATTCCCTTCCCTGGGTGAAAGATCAGCTGGGCTCTTTGTAGCTTCTTGAAATGCGAGTATCTGAACTCAGTGGTGGGTTCCTACCGGTTCACTCTGGCTCTTCCAAACTGGTAGTAGCGGCAGTGGAAGGCTCCATCCACCCGCCCGGACATCATCACGGATGTTCTGCGCATGCACAGAAGCACCGCACGCGAGCTCCCATTGCAAACCGGTAGTGAAGGTAAGTGGAATCCAACCCTGATCTGGACCTACCAGTCTGCCTCTGTTGTCACCCAATGGCCACCCAATTCCTGCCCTTTGCACTCCCCCCACAATGTATGGTCATCAGAACTTCTGTGTCTCTGGTCCCCACTGCTGCTGAATGGAAGTCTGTTCTCCAAAGAGGTACAGATGCCAGTCTTACCTTATGCCATCCCATACCCTGATGGATTACTGTTTATCTGACATCCACAACCCCCAATGGAGAAATCCTTACTTCCCAAATCATCCATTCATCCATATCTCTCTCTCCCTCCCTCTCTCCCTCCCTCCCTGCCTCTCTCACTCACTCATTCCCTCCTTCCCTCCCCCCCTCTCAATATCCCTCTGGAATGGAATCCATCTATGTCTTGCTGCAGAACCATTGAGCACTTGACTAATGGCCCCATCTAGTCATCTGAGCTAACTGCGGAGGTCCATGGGATCAATTCCTGGTAGAAAGTTTTGGTGAATAGGATCTGTCCATATATGTCTGCTAATTCCTCATATGGATAAAACTGATCCCGTACTGCCTTTTGGTCAATCAAACAATACTTTCACTCCCTCCATCTTAGTCCCACAACAGATCTTGAACCTTGACTCAAAACATCCAACACTTTGCTTTGTCTAATTGAGGCCCAACTGCCATTTCAGCATCACTCAAAGAACTTACCACTGACTGCACGCAGCCCCCAGCACCTCCCTGGGCACTCTGGCCAACCAGTAGAGCAGGGATCAAATCCACAGATGGTGCAGCTAAGAGCCCAAAGGAACCTCTCTGTTTCTCAGCATCTAATGCTGAGATTGATCACAACTACCTTCACATCACAAAGCCTCCGTCATCTCTACCAAATTTGCCGGGCTCAAAAGGCTATGAAAAGTTGTTGGGACAAAGTGACCTCATAGGATCAGCATAGGTTTCCACTTAGAGCCCACCACCTTCACAGTAGCAGGAAGATGAATGAATGAATGAATGAATGAATGAATGAATGAATGAATGAATGAATGTTGCATCCAATCTCTTCCTTTTGCACCATCCATTCTGGCCCCTTGGATCTCTGACCTATGGCACATTCTGTCTCCTAAGGATCAAGTCTCATTGGCTTTCCTCCTAGCAGCTGGAGGAGAGAGGTACGCTTGCTACCTTTACTTGTCTGCTTGCAAGTGGCGATCTTCTCTGCTTCTCTCAGGACACTGGTGTGGGCACCATGCATCGTTTGTCAGGACTGAGCAGGGAAGCCGCTGTCACCCCACTGCCCCTTGCTTCCCCGAGTACAGAGCCGTGTGCTTGCTCACCAGGCTGGCCATTGGCAAAGAGCCATGCAGTCAACAGCCGCTCAATGTCCTGCGTGCAGCATCACCCAGCCGCAGGAATGATTTCCATGGACCCCGCCGCTGCTTGAGCAGGGAGGATGATGCTGAGGAGGAGAAAAACCGCGACACTGGTTTCCCTGCTCAGCCCCGACAAGTGATGCCTGGGGCCCACACCAGCTTCCTGAGAGAAGCGGAGAAGATTGCCACTTGCAATCAGACATGTAGAGGTAGCAAGCGTACGCCACGGAAAGCAGAAATGGCTCCCCCGATCTGGGCATTTCTTCAAGACCCTCTCCGGCTGTGGGCTAAGCCCTCTCTTGCCTGACTGCTCTCAGAGCAGCATCTCTGCCTCCGTCTCCCAAGGTCATCCTGGCACTTCAGCTGGGTATGAACTGTCCACAAAACTGCCACCATTTTTCCCGCACTTGACTCACCCCCCAGTCGCAGCTGGGCTGGGATTTCCAACCTTTCTCTCTGCCGCCAAAGTAGGGGGACCCCCTGAAAGCCCCAGAGAAGGGAGGGGCTGCGCCTCTGTGCAGCCCCCACTGAAGGAAGGAATTCCTCCAGTTGTCTTCTCTTCACTGCAGTAAACATTGTCCCAACAATCCAGTTTTGAAATTGTGGCTTGTGGACCCCTACTCAGCATTTCAGCCAAGATCACAGGACTCTAAAAGTTCACTTGATTTTTTTTAAAATAGAATATAGAATAATAGAGTTGGGAGGGTCTTGGAGGTCTGTTCAAGCTGGAGGGCCGTAAAAGGAGTATTGCCCTCTTGGAAGACGAGATGAGCCTCTCCAGAAAGCAACAATCGTCTCTGGAGATTCTCAGTCGTCCAGGTCATGGTTGTCCCAAAGGTGCTTCTTCAAAAGTCAACTGGACTTTTCTTGGGTTTTTCTTGAAGATGTTTCACTTCTCATCCAAGAAGCTTTTTCAGTTTAAGAAGCTTAAGAACTGAAGAAGTTTCTTGGATGAGAAGTGAAACATCTTCAAGAAAAAATAAAGTCCAGTTGCCTTTTGAAAAAGCACCTTTGGGACAACCGTTCCAATCCAGAAATTCCATCTGGGAAGTTTTGTACCAGATAAAGAAAGAAATTGCCGGAGAGAGACAGTGCCAGACCTTCCTGAACAAGCAAGGGGTGAGGTTCCACCTTGAAAACACATTCAAACTGTCAGCGTTCGAGTAACGCACCCACTGAGAGCGGAACTCCGAGGCCAGGTAGATTCCTCAAAGAACAGCTTTATTGGATACATCGTATCGGCACAACTGGTGAAAACTGACTCTGAAAGTTCCCGCGGTTTTCACCTAATTAAAAAGTGAAAGTTCCCCCTTTCCCCCCAGGTCATCAGTCACATTGTCCAATAGAGGTGCTGGCCGGTTGCTTGGTTACTCCATTCCTCCTCTCCGCAACCAACTGCTGGAATGTCCTTGGTTCCCACAGGAAAACTTTCTGTTTTGACAGCAAAGCCCCAGCTATCTATTCCCCACCCCCACCCCCACCTACCCCGTCCCCTCTTCTGCCTGGTGGCAACCATGAAGCCTCCAAGATGGCCTCCGCCAGGTTCACTTCAGGGTTGACACAAACTTTCGAAAGAAGCTAAAACTCCCAGGAGCAAATTTGGGGCAGGGAAGCTTAACCTTTTCACCCTCCAGGTAAGTAATTTGCATACGATGCAGACTGAGTCACCTGATTGTGAGGTCTCAGCCAAGAGGGGGCAGTGGGAGCCACCAGTGTCAGGGACCACGTCTTTGCCTTGCTTGAATCCAGGCAGGAAAGTTCCTGGCATGCAACATCGGAATGTTTTCTGGTTGACACTCCTACTTTTTTACTTCCAAGCCGGTAACTTCTGCGATGGTTTTGGTTGGGAGGGGGGGGGTTGGCCCTTCTACGTTCCCTCCCAGTCGAGGCTCAGAACTGGAGCAAGCAGGATTCCATTCTTGGTGGCCATACTGTACAGCTTAACAATTGTGGAAAATAGTTCCTACTTGAATGAAACAAGTCTGAAAAGTTGGATTCCAATGTCAACCTAGGATATTCAGTTTTACCAAACTGTTTATCTCCCCAGAGTATGCAGAATTATCTTTATAGGTGCTAATTGTTGGAAAGATACTATATTGACTTTTATTAGAAACAGCACTTAATCCCTTCTATGAATGAATTGTTGGGAAATGCTTCTATGTTCCCAAGAATGTCCTGCCTTAAAAGTCAACTGGGCACTTCTTAAGCTATAATATTCTTTGACATAATACCTAACTGGTACCACACCCAAAATTTGGGGTTATATGTGCATAGAACCTACATTTTAATTTTACAAGAGTCAGTTTAGTCTAGTGGTGAAGGAACCAGATTAGAAACCAGGAGGTGGTGAGTTCAGGTCCTGCCTTACACATGAAAGCGGCTGGGTGGCTTTGGGCCAGCCACTCTCTCTCAGCCCAACCCACCTCACAGGGTTGTTGTGGGGAAAATAGGAGGAGTATTTTTGCCATCTTGAGTTATATTTGTAAAAATAATAAAGGTGGGATATAAATTAAATAAATGAAATACAAAATCAGAATAGATTCTTGCTACTATGGACTGAACACTATTCAGTGATTTATATTTTGTTGACCAGTAGTTCAATAATAGTCCTTAATTTTTCAACTTGAGATACAATATATTTAACTATTTACAACTAATTAATGAAAAGTTAAAAAGCCCTAACCTCCACAACATTTAAAACCCCCAATTTATCATCTATCTTGTGTTCTTTCTTATGAGCTGTGGTGGTGCAGTGATTAGAATTCAGTACTGCAAGCTATTTCTGCTGGCTGCAATTCAGCAGTTCAAATCTCACTAGACTCAAGGTTGGCTCAGCCTTCCATCCTTCTGAGGTAGGTAAAATGGGGTCTAGGACTTTTCAGCTCGAACCCTTCGCCTTGCCTGATTCTCCTCAAGGTTTTCGCCTCTGTGTTATTAGCCACAAACTTTTCCCCTCAGCTGGCCCGCCCCCAGCCTTTCGCCACGGCACATCGGCCACGGCCACTCCCTCCCAGGCGCTTCACCGCAGCCCATACACAGAAGGAGGTTTCATCCTGGGTTTTTCGACACCTGGGACAGTTAGGGGGGAGGGAGGGAGGGAGGGAGGGAAGGAAGGAAGGAAGGGGGGAGGGAGGGAAGGAGGGAAGGAAGGGCTTTAGTGAAATGGGAGGGAGAAGGCAGGAGAAGGGGGGGACTTCCACCTCTGGCTTTTTTTTTGAGAGAGAAGGAAGAAACCCTTTTCGGGCCAGATATCCAAATCGATAATTAATGACAATGAATAATTTACAGCATTGATTTCCCCCCCCCCCTCCAAAAGAGGGGAGATGTTGTGCCCATGTGACACCCCTCCTGCATAAGCTGCACTGGCTCCCAGTGGTCTTCCGGGTGCGATTCAAGGTGTTGGTTACCATCTTTAAAGCGCTCCATGGCATAGGACCCAGGTACCTTCGAGACCGACTTCTGCCACCAATAGCCTCCCACCGGCCAGTCCGCTCCCACAGAGAGGGGCTCCTCAGGGTGCCATCGGCCAAGTTATGTCGGCTGGTGATACCCGGGGGGGGGGGCTTTTCTGTGGGAGCCCCAGCCCTGTGGGATGAACTGCCCCCGGAAATGCATAAGATCTCCGACCCCCGGGTATTTCGCTGTGCCCTCAAGACCCTGTTGTTCCGCCAGGCTGGGCTATCAATGTAATGATTTTAAATTGGGATTTTACATTTTTGGGGTTTTAAATCTGAGCCAAAATTATTTAATAATTTTAATTATTTTTAATTAATGTTTGTCTTTGTGCTTTTAATAGGCTGTACACCGCCCTGAGTCCTTTGGGAGAAGGGCGGTATAGAAATATTATTATTATTATTATTATTATTATTATTATTATTATTATTATTA
>WNWU01000146.1:101463-124866 GCA_012654045.1 Ptyas mucosa
TATTATTATTATTATTATTATTATTATTATTATTATTATTATTATTATTATTATACATCCCATTCAAGATTTAGAAAGGAAGAAAAGGAAACTGTAAAAGCACTCTGTTCCCACCCCTGCCAGTTCAAAGGGAAGCCCTCCTGGGTTTTTTTATTTTTTATTTTTTGCAAGGGGAAGAGTTGGTTGCAATTTATTTCTTAACCAAAAACGAAAGATAGTAGCGCTGCCTAAAGAGAACTTGGAGAGATTCATGTTTAGGAAAAATCCCTTTCAGATAAGGCAGCTATCAAAGATCTGATAGACACAAAGGCGACTGTGCGTTGTGTTGAGGGAAAGTGTCAAGTGGCAGATCACCAAGGTTAGATCCTGTGTTGTTCAAAATATTTATAACTGTCTAGAATGAGAGGTTAGAAAAAAGTAATTACTATCATATTTCTAGATAATAAATATATGAGAGATAGCAAATGCCTTAGAGTGCCCTCTAGATATAGAGATTCAAGATTCAAGAGCATCTTGAAAAATTGGGGAAATGGGCAGAAACAAGCACAATTAATTTCAACTGGGAAGTAAAATCTTTCATTCATGTAGGAAAAAACAAAGATTTGGTTATAGCAAATAGTGTGTGTGTGCGTGCGTGCGTGCGTGCGTGTGTGCTCCTGAGCAGATTCAGACCTCCAGCCCCAGACTGGCCGATCCCACCTTGTGCAAGTTCTACAAAGCATGAGATGAATCTGCAACCTTTCTTATACCCACTAAAGTCTTAGTTCTTAGTAGTCTAATTACTCTAGTCATATAATCTAACTACATTGTAAAACTCGGTCATATACCCTAAGTTAGATTTTACATCTTCCTGCAACAGAGAGAGTCCTTTCTTGGAAGTGTTTATCTTTTGTTATATTTTCCCTCGTTTGTCTTCCTAATTGGCCACCTAATTGGTCCCTATTAACAGCACAAAAGGTGTGTGGATTGCTCTGGTAGTTTGAGATTGTTACCTGCCAATTCCTGGAGGAAAAGGGGTGGAAGGAAAAGGATTTATGAAGGATTTAGATCTTAATGCAGATTGATTGGAGGTATATGTTTTTTCAGAGGCACATGTGTTATAAATGCTTAACAATTAAATGCTTAAAAGGAAAATACTTTTACAGCAGCATAACATACATACATACATACACACATATAATTTTATCCCAGTGGTGAAATGTAAAAATTGTTACTACCGGTTCTGTGGGCGTGTCTTTGGGGCGGGGGGGTAATGTGACTGGGTGGGCATGGCCAACTTTTTTTTTTTAATTTTTAAAACCATTTTTTCTACAACCTCTTCGACAGAAGAGGTTGTTTTAAAAAATGCTTTTAAAAGCCTCTGCCAATCAGGCAACTCAGCTGGGATCATCAGAGGCTTTTAAAAGCATTTTTTCTACAACCTCTTCAGCCCAAGAGGTTGTAGAAAAAAATGGTTTTAAAAGCCTCTGCCGATCCCAGCTGAGCCACGCAATCATCACAGGCTTTTTTTTTTTTACTTTTAAAAGCATTTTTTCTCCCGAAGAGGTTGTAGAAAAAATGCTTTTAATTTATTTTTTTTTTAAAGCCTCTGATGATTGCGCGGTTCAGCTGGGCATGGGGTGGGCAGGGATTTTTGCTACCGGTTCTCCAAACCATCCGCCTCCATCGCTACCGGATCGGGCGATCCAGTCCGAACTGGGAGCATTTCACCCCTGCTTTATCCTCATTTCTCCTCCTATTCCCATACAGAGGGAAGCAACAGGGTTAACATTAAATCTTAACTTGCATCCACAGATTCTCAGTTTTGTCTGCTGAAGAATCAACTAAAGCACCAGTTAATTAATCCACCCATGTCTGGGCAGTGAAAGTTTATGCCTTAATGGATTTTCTTAGTGTGTAAGAATTCCTACCGATTCTTACAAATCTTTTATAGGGCTAGACGATGGTTGGTATGCCAAGTTGTAACACACACATACCATCCCCACCCCCTCCTGAAAATTGCACAAACGTCTCGGGAGGAAAAGAACAAACAAACAAACCAAAGTGCTACTAACTGTTGCTTTTGGTTAAGAAATTAATTGCAACTAACTCTTCCCCTTGCAAAAAATTAAAAAAACCCAGGAGTGCTTCCCTTTGAACTGGGGGAATGGGCAGGGGTGGGAACGGAGCGCTTTTACAATTTCCTTTTCTTCCTTTCTAAATCTTGAATGGGATGTTTGCCAACATCTCCCCCCTTTTTGGGGGGGTGGGAATCAATGCCGTAAATTATTCATTGTCATTAATTATCGATTTGGATATCTGGCTTGAAAAGGGTTCTTCCTTCTCTCTCTCAAAAAAAAAAAAGCCAGAGATGGAAGTTCCCCCCCACTTCTCCTGCCTTCTCCCTCCCATTTCAACAAGGCTGTTCCTTCCCCTTCTAGCTGATCTGTTGGGCCCTAACTGTCCCAGGTGTCAAAAAACCCAGGACGAAACCTTCTGTGTATGGGCTGTGGCGAAGCGCCTGGGGTGGGGGGTGGCCGCGGCCATTGCCCAGGGCGAATCGGTGGAGGCGCGTCAGCCAAGGAATATAGTCAGCGGAGAATCGCCCAAGGTAGGAAGGCCGGAGGAGAATGAAGGGTGGCCAAATGTACGAGATGAACAGTCCCATTCCCGTACAATGAGGACCCAGATTGTTGGGGGCAAGAGGCTGACTCTATAAACCACTTAGAGCACTGTGAAGCAGTATATAAGTCTAAGTGCTATTGCTATTGCTTTTATTCTTTTTTCATGTTGACCTTTGTATTTGTTTGTGCATTTTTTTGAAGTGTCCAATAAAAAAAAACATAAACCAAGTTGCTTTTTGCTTCTAAAGCCTTTTGTCTTCTCTTGGCTCTCATAGAAACCTCGCCCGTACAACTGAATGGCGTTCTGGGGAAATCCATCACTTTCCAGATCAATGAATCAAAACCATTTGCAACCATTTCCTGGTTCAGGATTGAGAAAGATAGCAAATTCAGTACCCTCGCCTTGGTGGCCCCCAAGAAGCCCTGTAAACTTTTCATCCCCCTCCAAGAGTTTAAGGGGCGTGTCAGCTCCACCAAGGACTGCCGGAATCTGCATCTCAGCCATCTAAGCCAAGAGGACGTTAACAGATATACGGCAAACATCGCTTTAACAACTTCAAAAAAAATCAACGAGCACTTTGACCTGAAAGTTTATAGTAAGTGTTGCAGACACACGAGTGCAGAGAAGAGAAACCAAGAGGATCAGGGGTCTGGAGGCTAAAACATATGAAAAATGGTTGCAGGAATTGGGCATGTCTAGTCTAGTGAAAAGAAAGACGGGGGGGGGGGACATGACAGTCTTCCAACATCTAAGGGGATGCCACAAAAAAGAGGGAGCCACCTATCTGGACTTAGAGTCCAAAGCACCTAAGGGCAGGATAAGAAACAATGGATGGAAATTCATCAAGGAGAAATCCAACCGAGGAGAAATTTCCTAACAATCAGAATCAGTATGTAAGGTCTTGCCTCAACTATCCCTTCAAGAAAGCAGAAGTCTTGAAGCCGGGAGCATCTCAAAAGGAACTTTTATTGAGAGATGGTGAGGGCAGAGAAGCTAGGCAGAATCTGAATTTCCAACATTGGACTTTGCAACCCCTCCCAACTGTCCGGTGTGCTGCTGGCCAATCCCAAGGTGTAAATTGTGAGAACTTTGAGCTGAGAAGGCAATAAAAGGCTGTTCTCAGGCACCTGAATCTTGCTCCACCAGAGTTGAGACAAAACAGATGGCCCCGGGCTCATCCCTCCCTCCCCCCTATTCCCAAGCAGGTACATCAAAGGAACAGAACAGAGAAAGATAAAATCACAGAGCAAATGATACATGGTTTCCTGGTCCGTCCGTCCCGCCAGAATGGCAGCATCCCAATTGGGATCTATGGGGACCTGACATGCTGCCCCCCTAAGAGGAGAAGTCCACCTGGAGAAAACATAAAATAATAAAGGGGAGGGAAAATATTTATTTAGTCAAGTTTGTTAGGGTAAAGGACATGAAACTTTCTGAGTAATCAGAAAGAAAATGAGCATGTTTCTTGTGAACCCATTCGTTTTGGGCGGAGGGGAGATATTTCCAAGCTGCCAGATATTCGGTTGCCCCATGAAACCTCCATGAGTCAAGAATTTCTTTAATCTCAAAGTACTGTTCTCCTTCAACCATGATAAGCTGTGTGTCAGCGCTCTAAATCCTTCTTGCTCCATCGCTGACATGAAGGGAAAAAAAGTTTAGTAGTGGCAGTTTGAATTTTAGCAGCTTGGCTTCTCACCCAGTTTCTTTTGGCAGATAACGTCACCTAGGTGATGGAGGGAGGTGGGACATTCCTGTGATTTGAAGCAGCCGGGATGGATGGCTGATTTGGAAGATGGCCAAATCACTGGGGGTTTGAGAACGGAAAGGGAGGGGTTTGGGATCAAAGAGTCAGTTTCGGCTGCATATGAGTTCAGGACGGATCGTTATTTTTCAATAAATGGAAGATTTCATTAAAGACTTTGCGGTTGAGAATGAAATTTATTTGAGATAACGTCAGAACCTGACACTGTGATGATTGGGAAGCTGCTGGTCTTAGCGGTGAATATTGGGTGAATTTGTCTTAAGGGTTTTGGGAAGTTGTAGTTCTATCGTAATTGGATTTATGATGTGTGTAATAGGGAAAAGTCCCACAAACTTTGGCCCTGGCCTTTTGAAGGTTTGTAAAGACTGTAGGAGCCAGGTTGAAAGATATACTCGCTCCCCAATGTTAAATGGTTTAGGTTCTAGCCTCTTTTTATTGTCTTGGGCTTTGTAAGTGGCTCTTGCTTTGTCTCAGGCTTTCCGGATTACTGGCCAGGTGTTTTTTAATTTGATTCATCCACTCTTTTAAGGAGGGGGTGGTGGGTTCCCTAGCAGCGTTGGATTGAACTCTTGTCCTGTGGCCACTTGGAAAGGAGTGAAATAAGTGTCAGTGTGCACAGCACAGAGTAAGCAACTTCAGCGAATGGAAGAAGGTCGCTCCAATTGTCTTGTTGATACTTAATAAAGCATCTGAGGCAGGGGTGTTAAACTCAAGGCCCAGGGGCTAGATTCGGCCCACGAGGTGCTTAGATCTGGCCCATGGGGCCACCCTGGAAACAGCGAAGGACCAACCTGCAGTGCCTCTGCCAGTGAAAATGGAGCTTGGGCAAGCTCCGTTTTCTCTGGCAGAGGGTTGCAGGAAGCCGTCGCAGCTTGAAACAGAGCTTGGGAGCCCATTTTTGCTGGCAGAGCGCACAGGTTGAGCTGGCCATGCCCCCCCACCCCAACCCCCGAGGTCAAACACAATGAAATCGAGTTTGACACCCCAATCTAAGCTCCACAACCAGGTTTGTCGTTCTATCCTCCCATCCGTTTGAGGATGATGACTCAAACTCAGACCCTGATCTGTCCCTAAAAGGTTCGGAAATGCCCTCCAGAACTTTGAGGTGAATTGGACACCACCACCCCTCAAAAATGATATGTTGCAGGGCACCATGCAGTCAATATATGTAATATAAAGAATAGTTTCACCAAGGTGGTGGGGATCTTTTGGCACTGCTTTGAAAACAGATCTGTCTCCACCCAGATGACAGTGTTTCCTGTGCTTTCCAGCAGTTTTACAATGAAATCCATGGGTCTCTCTCTCTAGGGTGCTGAAGGGTTTGCCACCAGCTGTAAAAGGCCAGGCATTTTCCTTTGCCTCAGTTTGGCTGCTGCGTAATTTTCAATATCCTTCTTGAGGGAGGGCCACCGAAACTGTCTTTTTAGGAGGGTTTTTACAAATGTGAAGTGCCCAGCTAGTTTGGAATCATGGCATGTTTGCATAGTCCTTAGTCTTTTACTGACTGGTATGTATATCTTACCCTCTACCCAGGGCAGCCCCTCCTGCATAGAGCAAATGTTCTTATGGTTCTGGAACCATTTGTCAATTTCCAGAGCTTTTTTGAAAGCCAAAATAGTAGCATTGTCTGAGATTCCCCGTTTTATCTCTTGCCTGTGATCTCGTGGTCACTTGGGCTGGCAGCAAGGGGATGATGATTTTGAGCTTTGAACTATTATAGTCTGGATAAAGTGTCTGCTAAGAAGAGGAATCCCCTCCCGGCAGGTAGTGGAGGGTGAAATTAAAACATTGGAACTGTTGCACCCAATGTGCTTGTTTAAGGGAAAGCCTCCATGGGGTCTTCAGGGGCTCTAGATTCTTGTGATCTGTCCACACCTGGAAGGGTGTTTTGCTTCCTTCCAGAAAGTGGGGCCAGGTGAGGAGAGCCCGCTGGACTGCATAAACTTCTTACTCCCACACTGCCCAGCACCGGTCTATCTCGGTTAGCTTTTTTGAAGTGTAAGTGCATGGTTGCAGCTTGCCTTCCTCATTTTCTTGCAGGAGGGCTGCCCCCACTGCTACATCACTGGCCTCAATTTGAATGACAAAAGGTTTCTCTGGGCCTGGATGCCTTAGTACCGCTGAAGAGAGCCTCTTTAGTTTTTCAAATGTGCCTTGGCTCTCTGGGGTCCATTTTAGAGGCTGGCTGGGCTTTGGCTTATTCATCCTTTTGTTTTCAGCAACTTAGTGATGGGGAGGGTGATTTGCACAAAAACGGGAATAAACTGCCTATAGAATTTGTCAAAGCAGAGGAGGCTTTGCAGTTGTTTCCTGGTGCTGAGGGGCACCCATTCTAAGATGGCCCACACCTTTTCCTGGTTCTTCCTCTGCCAGAGTTGAGACAAAACAGATGGCCCCGGGCTCACCCCTCCCTCCTCCCTATTCCCAAGCAGGTACATCAAAGCAACAGAGCAGAGAAGGACAAAAGTGCAGAGCAAATGATACATGGTGTCCTGGTTCTCTCCCCCCTCCTCCCCTGCCACCTTCCCTACCAGAATGGCAGCATCCCAGTGGGGATCTATGGGGACCTGACACAGTGGAACAGCTTCCCTCCAGATGTTCTGGGTGCTCCATCACTGGAGGCTTTTAAGGGCAGCCATTTATCCAGAATGGTATAGGGTCTTCTACTTGAGCAGTGGGTTGGACTAGAAGACCTCTAAGATCCCTTCCAGCTCTGTTATTCTGTTATTTTGTTTAGGTTGACCAGGATGACTTGTCCACAGTCTACAAGAAGCACAGTAGGGTGGGGTCAAGGCAGAGGAAAAAGCTGCTATGGCTTCCTTCCTCTGGGTTTCGAGGCCTCAAGGCCCTAAGAAAAGTCTCCCTTAAATCACTCTTGGTGGGAGGATTTTCCTACATTTTAAATCTTTCTTCCATCTCCCCGTCCTTCCACTTCCTGTCCTTCACCCCTCCTATCCTTTCTATCCCCTGCTCAGGACATTTGCAGAGCGAGGACCTGTCCATCAACTGCACAATCAATAGGGGTCAGACAAAATCATTGCAGTTGAACTGCTCTGTGGAGCGATGGAATGACCAGCTGGACGTGCAATGGTTTGTGGCAGAGGGGATCATCTCTCGGGCCATCCATGAGAATTTGCTTACCGTCAATTACACCAGCAGACAAATCCTTGACCAGGAGGTCAGCTGCAAGGCGGAAAACCCCATTAGCAAGGTATCCAAAACCATGACGCTCAAAGAAGCATGTTCAAGTAAGTACCTCTTCTTAAGGTGTCTTTCTGGGGGCTGGTTGGGGAGAAACCTGAAAAGGGCTAGCCTTGGATGAGGTTTGAGGAAGGAGCAGCTCTCCACAATGACTGTGGGATACAACGGTTGCAGTTGGCCAACAAACCACATCCTCGTAGCAATGCAACATTTCCTTCTGCTCAAGTCATCAATTATAGAGGAGGCAGTCCCAAAGAGGCTTTTCCAAAAGGCACCTGGATTTCCTTGGTATTTTTTTCCTTGAAAACATTGTCATCCAAGAAGCTTCTTCAGGAACAACCTGTAGGAAGACCTTTGGGAGAGCCATGATCGGAATGACTGAGACTCTCCACAGAGAGATGCAGGGGGCAGTTTCTGGAAGGGGAGGTGGAGCTGGGGATACAATGGGTTTCCTTCCTTCTAAAAGCTTTGCCAGTAAAATATATTTGAATTTGACTAATTGTATAAGATAAGAAACGACCAACACTCTGTTCAAAAAAAAAGCGCAAGATGTGGGTGAAGGTGGGAGAGGAGAAAAGAAAAAAAAAACAATAAAATTTGTTTTTTAAAAAATAAATAAATAAAAGCTTTGCCATCCTGGTCTGGGTAGAGGTGAATGTCAGCACTGAATCCCGGGAGGAATCCATGGACGCCAGACAGAAAATCAGGGGAGTCTGCCAAGGAGAGGAGAGTTCTAGACCCCACCACCACCGCTATCCCTTCCCGTGTTGCAGTCTCAGCTGTAGGGCTGGGATAGAGACCCCACCCCCCTTTGTAGCAGCAAAGCAATCTCTTCTCTGCTCATGAAACATAGAAACAGAAACAGAAGAAACAGAAACAGAAACAGAAACAGAAACAGAAACAGAAACAGAAACAGCACAGAGCAGGGGAGAGGAGAGGAGAGGAGAGGAGAGGAGAGGACTGTGATTAGACACACAAGAAATTTGTCTCCGGTGTAGAAGCTCTCAGTATACATGCAAAGCAACAAAGTAACAATAATAATAACACAATAATAATACCAATAAGAGGGGTTACAGTGAGAAGGATAAAAACTGCGCTACTCGGAACATCATATATTTTAAGAAGACACCTAGGACGCTGGCAGCAACCCATATCAACGATTTGCACCAGTCAATGGTATTTGTGACACATTTTTAAATGATCAGTTGACCGAGTTTCATGTTTAATGAATAAAACAGATGATAATGGTAATAATAACAACAACAACATGACAGATTAAATAGATGGAAAATCAAAGCTTTGCATGGACAGCACTTGAAAAACATTGAAGGAAAATGTGATGACAACTTTACATGTACATGGGCATGGCTTAAGAAAAGAAAGAAAGAAAGAAAGAAACGGAAGGTTTAATACTCGCTGCTCAAGAACAAGCACTATAAACTAATGCCATGAAAGTGAAGATACAAAAATCTACCGACAATCCAAACTGCCAACTCTCGGCCTGTCACCCCGCCCGAGCTTGCTGTGCAAAAGAAACGAATCCACACTTTGCGAGAGAGTAGTCCAAACTCTTTACTGACACACACAAGCGACGAGGCGGCAAGAGGAACAAACCGGAACATGAATAAAGTCAGCGCTACGGGCGTTAGCTCCATAGCGCTCTATATAGGCACTCGTTATAGCGAAACCCAACATCCAGCGAACAAAAGTACACCTGGAAACTCCCCTCCACAGCTGTTTGGCGGTTCTGCGCCTCTGTTCGCGTCACAGAGGCGCGTCACCCGGGACCATTGACCGCCAAGTCTCGCTGCCGTAGCCTCCGCCGCTGTTGGCTTTGTAGGGACCTCCTCCATTGCGAAGTGTCGCTGTAACTTGACAGCTCTGGCTGCCTTCTGGCTCTCTGAACCTCCGTCTCTCCCGGGAATGATGGTGAGCTCCTTTTGCGGCTCGACACCAACTTTGCAACAACAAAGTCAAAACAGTTTCACATTTAATATGTGAATGTAGCAAAATCGCACAAAAGCTAGACACGAGCGAGTTGCTAAATTAATCCACTGGTCATTATGTAAAAAATACGACTTACCTGTATCCAAAAAGTCATGAGAACATAAAGTGGAAAAAGTTATAGGACATGAGAAGGTGAAGATCTTGTGGGACTTTCGAATACAGACAGATCGTCACTTGGAACACAACACGCCAGATATCGCAGCTGTCGAAAACCGAAACGTACCATTTATTGACATCGCAGTACCAGGAGACGCCAGAGTCAAAGAAAAAGAACTGGAAAAAATCATGAAATATCGCGACCTGGCCATAGAAATTACAAGGCTATGGATGAAACATGTCAGAGTGATACCCATCGTCATCGGGGCACTTGGTACCATGTCCAAGAATTTCATAAGCACTTCAAGAAATTGCAGCTTCCTGCAATAACACCAGTGGAACTGCAAAAAACTGCACTACTCGGAACATCATATATTTTAAGAAGGTACTTGGTTGATACCTAGGACGCTGGCAGCAACCCATATCAACCATTAGCAACAGTCAATGGTATTTGTGACACATTTTTAAATGTCCAGTTGACTGACTTTCATTTTTAATGAATAAAAGATAATAATAATAATAATAATAATAATAATAATAATAATAATAATGCCATACTACATGGGTAAATATACTTGGAGAATGAGTAAGTGTTCAGCAGAGTGATGGCACAAGGAAAAAAACTGAGGAAGGAGATACTTCTTCCCAGCTTCTTTGCTCCTCCCTCCCCACCTCCCGAAAGCAACAGCAACCTACCATCTTCCTAAATGCCTGCAGAATAACAGGGGATGGTTCAGGCCTGCTTCCTGTCCATCAGGGGCCTTGCAGCCTCCTCCAGAAGATATGGGCAGAAGTTCCCCTCTCTCAGATCACATCTGCCCATCCCACCAGAGCTGACAGAGGAGGCCCACTCCAGGTGCCCCCCCTGAAATGCCACCCTGTAGTGGGGTCCTGGAAGCGTGCCTTTTCTGTGGCCGCCTCACCCTCTGCCCAGGCTTTCTCTTCTCTTTTGGCTTCTGGAATCTCCGTCAAGATTTGGCCCTTCACCGGGTCTTGGGGAGGTGGGTGGGATCCTGTGAATGCCTGGATGCAATGCGGCATCCCAAAGACTTTTAAAACATAGAACATAGAAAAATAGCATTGGAAGGGACCTTGGAAGTCTTCTAGTCCAACCTCCTACTCAAGCATTCCAGAAAGTGGCTGTCCAGTCTCTCCTTGAAAACTTCCAGTGTTGGAGCACCCACAACTTCTGGAGGCCAGCTGTTCCACTGG
The DNA here is from genome assembly GCA_012654045.1 of Ptyas mucosa. Lineage (NCBI taxonomy): Eukaryota > Metazoa > Chordata > Lepidosauria > Squamata > Colubridae > Ptyas > Ptyas mucosa. The sequence goes on from WNWU01000146.1 coordinate 112,346, forward strand.
TTAATTGTCCTCACTGTGGGAAGTTTCTCCTTAATTCCAGGAAGCTTCTCTCTTTGATGAGTTTCCATCCGTTGCTTCTTGTCCTGCCTTCAGGTGCTTTGGAGAATCGGTCGACCCCCCTCTTCTCTGAGGCAGCCCCTCAAATACCCAGTTCCCTCAATCGTTCATCATATAGTTTAGCATAATCATCTTTGTTGCTCTTCTCTGCAGACTTTCTTGTTTTTGAGGTTTGTGGTTATACTATTGTGGCAAGCCACAATAGAGTTGTACTCTAGGAAATCATTTGAATAAAGAAATGAAACTTTTCACACAATTATCCTGTTCGTGCAAGAATGATTAATACACCTTCTGCTTTTTTCCCCAGAGCATAAGAGATACGTGAGCAAAAAGAATGTGGTGGCCAGATTCATTGTTGGAGGTCTTTCTATGTTTTCTGGCATCGTTGTTGCGTTCATCATATGGCTGATCCCATGCCACACCAGGCGTCCGTGGTTTCCATGCCCCACTTTTGCCAGGACTGCCGAAGAAGCCCAGCTGGACCCAGAAAACCCTCTTCCTCCGCCACCGCAGCCACCTGGATGAGAGAGATGAGCCCAAAGAACTGTGAGGAGGGGCTTCCCATGTGGACAAAGTAATAAACATTCACAGATCCTCCCCTGGTGTCCTAACCTCCGTTTTCCTTTTCTGAAATACAGCCCGGCCTGTTCTTGCTATAAGCAGCAGCAGCAGCAGCAGCAACATCTATTTCATCATCCATCATCAATTTTATTATTATTATTATTATTATTATTATTATTATTACTATTATTATTATTATTATTATTATTATTATTATTATTAATCATTGCGCAGGCAGACAGATGTTCAGCCTGGGTTTGGCATTTTTGTCTACCTATCAAGTCCTTACCAAGGACGCAGGATAGGCAGATCTGGATGTTTGACGGTGTTACATATATCATCGCAGGATAGAAGCTGTTCCAAGTAAAGCCGTCTTCTGCAATTGACTGATGGCAAATTTGTCAATGCCAATAATGGTGTTCTCCTGTTCTTTCTCTTCTAGTCTGCTGTCTCCAGGCACTGCCACGTCCACCATCCAGACTTTTTTGTCCTCCTCCTCCTCCTCCTCCTCCTCCTCCTCCTCCTCTCCCTGCCATTGCCCCTGCCCCTCCCTCTTGTTTTAGAAAAACAGCAAGTCTCAGTTCTGGAATTTGGGATACAAAGCAAAATCTATAGTCAGCATCAGATCAGAGTTGTCCCAAAGAAAAGGGGGAGTCAGCCTATTCTCCAGCGCACCTGAAGGCAGGACAAGAAACAATGAATGGAGACCAATCAAGGAGAGAAGCAACCTTAGAACTAAGGAGAAACTTCCTGACAGTGAGGACAATTAACCAGTGGAACAGCTTCCCTCCAGATGTTGTGGGGGCTCCAACACTGGAGGTTTTTAAGAAGAGGTTAGGCAACCGTTTGTCTGACATGGTACAGGGTCTCCTGATTGAGCAGGGGGTTGGATTAGAAGACCTCTAAGGTCCTTTCCAATTCTCTTATTCTGTTCTCTTATCTTGGATTTCTGAGTTCCCCCTGTTTAAAAATGTTAGTGGTCTGATAGCGGGTCCTCCCTGCCCAATTTCCTGCTGCAGCAGAAAAACAGCAAGCCTCCAACTATTTTGGAAGCCATGATAGAAGGTCAGCTGCCTAATCTCAGTTAAAGCCGACTTGCAGCGTTTGCAGTCAAAGTGAGCAGCAACAGAAAGGACCTGGCCCTGCAGGGTTCAGAAGTTCCCTCTCCCCTCTGTGGAAGAGTTCAAAGCAGTCAGTGGAAGGTGCATTTTGTCTTACGGTCTGCATCATTACAGATGGGATGATTATCTTGTAGTAGAGAAGCTTTGCCGGTGGATTCTTCCGCTCTTTAGCTAGCAGGGAATCTCAGCCATCAAAATCCCTATTTTTGCACAATAACTTCGCCTAACTGGCTCTTGTGCATCGGTTTTAGCACATTACAAGTAGTTCTTGATTTACAACTGTAATTCAGCCTGGAATTTTGTTGTAAATCATTAAGTGGGTCGCCACCTGACAGCGCCTAATTTTACGACTTTTTGAAGCGGTTATTAAGTAAATCGCCATGGTCATTAAGTGAATGTGGCAGTCATTAAGTGAATCCATGGTCTGCAGTAGGCATTTTTTTGTCAGAAGTGAGAAGTAAAAGCCAGTTTCCAGGAACAAATGTTGTAAATTACCATCACAGGATCAGAGGATACTGTAAATGGTCATAAATGGGGACCAGTTGCCAGTGCCCAAAATGTCATCACGTGACCATAGGGGGGGGGCATTGGAATTTGAAATCCAGGTCCTAAGTAGGCCAGGAGAGATCCGTCGTAACTTTGAACAATCTCTTCCATAACTGGTTGTAAGTCAGAACAGAACAGAATAACAGAGTTGGAAGGGACCTTGTAGGTCATCTAGCCCAACCCCCCCCCCAAGGACTACCTGTATTAAATGACTTGGGACTCCATGTGTTCCTTAGCTATGTGCCCACCAGATGCCCCCACCAGATGCCCCCAGATGCCCCCAGCAACCCCCTGGGTGTGGTAGGCAAGTCCTCCAGATGCCAAGCTTTTTTTGTGGGCAGAGGGGATGGAACCTGAGGACCCCAAATACCTCCTGCAGCCCTAAGATCAGAAGGCCTACAGCGCTTGGAAGAAGCAGTGGATGGAAACTCATCAGAAGCAGATCTAGAACTAAGAACCTAGAACTAAGAAGAAATTTCCTGTCAGTGACAACAGCTGAACCACTTCCCTTCAGAAGTTGTAAGTGCTCCATCATTGGAGGGCTTTTAAGAAGAGATTTGTCTAGAATGGTCTAGGCCAAGGGCCGTGATGGTGAGCCTATGACACGCATGCCAGAGGTAGCACGCAGAGCCCTCTCTATGGGCACATGCACCACCACCTGGTCTTCAGGTCTTTGCGCGCACCAGAAACCGAAGACCAGCTGGCTGGTGCTCATGCGTGCGCCATCACCAGCTGCTCTTCTGGTTTCCGGCATGCACATGCTCACCAGCCAGCCGGTCTTCGGTTTCCAGCGCTCCGGTTTGGGTACTCTGTGCTGAAAAGGTTCGCCATCGCTGGTCTAGAGTCTCTTGTTTGAGCAGGGGGTTAGACTAGAAGACCTCCAAGGTCCCTTCCAACTCTGTCATTCTATCATTGTTAAAAACTGCAATGTCCGGCATGAATAACATCTGGAAGAGTAAAGACATCAGCTTCACAACCAAATGCAGTTAACACTATAATTTTTCCAATTGCTACTTATGGCTGGGAAACTTGGACTCTGAAAAGGAAGGGTGGACGCCTTAGAATTGCGATGCTGGAGGCGGCTCTTACACAAGAAAGACCAAACCACACCAAAATATCACTGGAGGCCAAGGTCTCTCAACAGGGGCTGCCCTGCTTTTTTCATGCCATGCAAGCCAACTCCCTTGAAAAGTCAATCATGCCAGGAGTGACCAGTGGAAAAAGGAGAAGACCCCACCCGGTACCCACTAGCTGGACACTATAAAGGATAGCACTGTGATGACCCTGGTGGATCTGAAGGAGGCGGTGTGGGTCAGAGGGGCAGGGAGAGGCCTGATCCATAGAGTGGCCGCAGGTCGGACTCGGCTGAATGGCTGACAACGAATGACAGTGGTTGAAAGAAGGAGGCATTTGAGATTTCTTGGGGGGGGGCATTTAAGCTTGTAGGTCTCAGAGGTCTTCATACTTTGCTCATTTGGGATGGCTGTAAGGGGCAGAAAGGACCCCCCCTCGTGGGGAGCCATTAGGTGACACCCTCTCTCCACCACAGAAGAACCCGTCTGCTCCATCCAGTGAAATAATGAAATAACCTGCAGCAGTTCCTGGGGTTTTTTCCTTTATTTTTTTTCTAGAACATAAAACTACAAATTTCCCCAAGCGTCTTACAAAGCAAAGTTACAAGCAGCTTCGATTGAGGGGAAAGGAAGGGGAGGGGTCCTCTGGGGGCTGCAGAAACGCTTGGTGGGCTAGACGGGCCCATAGAACTGCCGATAAGCTTCTTGGAAACCGATGTGGTCGGCCAACTCGTCACAGGCGGGGCTGAGCTCGCAGACCTCCCGCTGCGCCTCAAGGGGGTTCACAGCCACTTGGGGGGCAGCCCCAGCAGCATCGTAGCCACTGTGAAGGAAGCAACAGGGAGAGGGTGATTGGGGGAGGCCTTGGGCGGCTTCGCTGGGACAAGGCTTGGTCACGCTGCGGTGGAAGGCAGGGAGGCCAGTAAGCGAGTGGATGGGCCCCCAGGGGGACACGGAGGGCTTGGGGCCTATTGATGGGAGAGGACCTCTCCTCTGCAGCCCCTTTGGGCCACACACCACCCCAGCTGCTTCCCCTGCTTTCCGGGTCTGTGATATGCCTCCTAAGAGCAGAGTCCCTCAAGTTTGGCAACTTTAAGAAGTGTTGACTTGAACTCCCAGAATTAAAGTTGCCAAGTGTTCATGGAGTCCAGATGCGGGACGGGGGGCTGGGAATGTAGGGAGCTGCAGACTGGACTACCCCTGGGAAATTCAGGGATGGGATGGGTCAGCGAGCCATGGCGAGCACCCACTTTCCCCGTACCTGTTGTAGTTCCTCTTCTGTCGCTTGACGATTTCAGCCCCCGCACGCTTGGAGACAAAAGCTGCAGGAAAGGAGGGTGTGTTTAGGACAGGGGCCGCTCCCCACCTGCCGAGGAAGGGCAACTGGGAAGCTCTGTTTCCAATTGGAAGTATATTGTATGATTCTAGTCCTCGTGGTTTGAACAGAAAGGAGAGGTGGCCACTTCCTCTAAAGCCTTCCTGCAAAGGCACCCAGGCCATTCCCCACCCCTGAGCGGAGAGTTGGCACAAGCGAGGTGGGCGTAACCGCCGCTTTCCTGCCACTCTAATCCCAAGAGAGTGCCAAAGCGCGCCGTCCCGACTTGCAGAGCAGGGACCGGGGTCTCCGTCGCCTCTGCAGCCCCCTTTGGCCCGGCTCCAGCGGAGAGGGCCGCTTCAAGGGGGGCAGCGCCAGAAGGGCTTACGAAATCTGCCGTGTGAAGCTGCCAGGAACCTCAGAGGCGCCTCAAGGCTGCTCCTCTCCTGGGCCGGGGGCGAGGAGCACCAGAGAAGGCGCTCCACTCACCTTCCGACTTGGGCGGCCCGTCGACACTCCGGGAGTGAGCGGCCTCTGCAAGAAAGGAGGAGCGGGAGGGCGCCTCAGCGAGGGGCTTCCTCTGCCAGCCTTGTCCTGGGGGGCTCGCGGGGTGTGGGGAAGGGAGCCCGCGGGGCAGGCTGGAGGCTGCAGTCACCCCGCAGCACCCTTCCCTCCCGCTGGAGAAGCCCCTCTCTTGGGCCCAGCTCTTCTTCCCAGGGCCGGGGCACCGGGAGACCACCGGTGGGGACCGGCGCGGCGGGGGCTCCGCTGCCCACCGCCCGCTTACCTGTGTGGGCGAGGCCGAGCGCGGCCAGGGCGCAGAGAGTGGCCAGCAGAAGGGCGTTCATGGCGAGGCTGGGATGCTCCGGGCGGCTCTCTCGCCCTGGGATGCCCGGCGCCCCCTTTATACTCGCCCGAGCCGGCCTTGGCAGCCGAAGGGGCGTCACCACCGCCGCCTCCCGGGGGCGTTGCGGGAAAGCTGCCAGGCTCCGGGCCAGGGGAGGCTGGAAAAGACGGGGGCTCTGCCAAGCGCGTTGGGGCAGACGCTTCGGGAGTCTGGCGGAGCTCCGAGCCCTTTGGGGGGTGCCGTGAGTGGAGCCCGCTTCAAGGTGGGGTGTAAAGGGAGATGTAAATTTCAGGTAGTTTTCATTGCAGCATATTTGGAGGGAAATTCCGAGGTCATCTAGTCCAGCCCCTGCTCCGTGCAGGCGTGTTTCCCAACCTTAGCAGCTTTTAAGTTGTCTGGACTTTGACTCCCAGAAATTCACCCATCTTCAATTTGCCGAAGTTGAGAAACTTGCAACTTTATGACTTGGGGACCTCAACTCCCAGAATTCCCCAGCTAGCATGTCCCCAAGTCTTAATGTTGCCAAGGTTGGAGACCCCCAGACCAGAGCATCCCCCAAGAGGCGCCCGGGTGCGACTGAAGCCTCCATAAAATATGTGCTGTGACGGAGCTTCAATTCTTGACTGCATCCTGTGGGTACCCTGGGCTTGGAAGCTGGCCAATGATCTGCGGCAGGCCAGTTTCCTTGCATCCCCATCTGCCTTGCAAGGCCCACGTTCCCTCCCCCTTCAGCTCCATCGCTTTCCTCCCAAAAGATCAGAGGCTGCCTCGGATTGCCCTGCGCTCTGCCTCACCAAGGACTGGCACTCTCCCGCCACCTGGCCTTGCCAGGGGCAGAGGCTGGACTCCAAGGGCCACTTCTTTCAAGCAGGGATTTCCACAGAAACCCAAGAAAGTTGAAAGGTTCGAACTCCCCTCAGGCTGGATCGGCAGGCTGACTTTTAGGGCACTAAGTTGGGCACTTTCTAATGTCGATTATGGCCTTATTTATCAACATTTATTGTTTTACTGTGTGGATTTAGGCATTGCTATAATTACATAATTCTGTGCCCTTTGAGTTGTTTGGTATCATTTTTTTAAAGAATTAGTCTCAGAAAACAAACCAAATTTCCTTTTAAATTGCTTTTATTTTATCACGCATCTTGATTGATTGATTGATTGATTGATTGATTATGTGCTATCCAAAAGATTTTGCCCATCCTGGTCCTTCGGGCACCCATCATTCCTGTAATGGCATCTGAAATGGCCATTCAAACTTACTTACTTTCTCTTTCTTTCTTTTTCTTTCTTTCTTTTCTTTTCTTTTCTTTCTTTCTCTCTTTCCTTCCATCCTTCCTCCCTTAAAATTTTGTGCCACTACAAGGTGACTATGGGTGGCTTATTATAAAAGGAATAAAAATAATTAAAGCATTAACACCTTAAAATCACACAGATTAAAATATTATTTAAAAACTGTACTAGAAGCAGAACGAAGAGACGGGCAGCATTTCCCTCCGCCGATGGCAGAATGTGGAGCATGTTAGCAAGACAGAAACCTAGAAGGAATGGGAGATCATTAAGACAACCTTGAAGTACAGGTTATCCTTGACTTACAACCTTACATTTAGTGACTGTTCAGAGTTACAACGGCACTGAAAAAGTGACTTATGACCTTTTTTCACACTTAGACTGTTGCAGGAGCCCAGTGGTCGTGATCAAAATTCAGCTCCTTGGCAACTGACTCATATTTATCACGGTTGCAGTGTCTCCTGGGGTCATGTGATCCTGTTTTGCAACCTTCTGACAAGCAAAGTCAACGAGAAAGCCAGATTCACTTAACAACCTGTTACTATCTGAACAGCTGCAGTGATTCACTTAAAAACTGTGGCAAGAAAGGTCGTAAAATTCTTCATTTAAGAAATGTCTCGCTTAGCGATAGACCTTTTGGGCTCCATTAAGGTCAAGGACTGCTGGTACTCAGTTCTCAGTCCCCTTTATCCAAACTCTTAAAACTGGCATGTTTCCATCTTTCCAGCTCTGACTCCTCCAAAACTTATTTTCCTCACACTTGGAAGCAACTGCAGTTTACCAGCAGCTGGACAGCGCAGCCCACAGCCCCTGTTCTTAGTTTGTTTGGCTGTGGCACAAGTTTTCATGGGACGGGGTCCCCAGGGAAAGGGGGGCTGGTCCTTGGCCAAAGAGACTGGGCAAGACTGAGGCCAGGAGGCGCAAAGCCCCAGGGCTGTAATTACCAGCCATCCGCATGGTTTTCCCTGCCTGTGCAGATAAGCTGGGCCAAAGTGGGGAAAGCCTGTGATTTAAGTCCCGCTTCCTCCGTCCTTTCCCCGCCAGGCATCCTGTCTGGGGCAGCCGCACTGCTGAACTCGAGCCCTGGGAAGACTTCCAGATCCGGGGAGAGGAAACTCCATGGGCCTTCTTAGCATCAGACACCCAGCCCCAGCTGATGCCCCAGATGCTCTGCTGCCCTGAATGCCACGTGTGCCTGTTTTCCTCTGCTTCGAATCTGGGTGGTGCCCGAGATACAAAGAATAATGACAGGCTGGGCTTTGACAGCTGGAAGTTACTGGTTCCCCAAGTACAGGGCTTCTTTGGAGGGCCTCCCATTCACCCCAGGGCTCTGGCCAAGTTGCAAGAGGCAAAACACACCCCGAGACGTAAAACTATGAATTTCCTGGCCCCGCTTTATCCTAGCCTAGCAAGCGGTGCCAAACCAGCCTAATACAATGCCCGGGCTGCGCCTCCGTCCACCCAACATGTCTCTCGAGACAGACGTGGCACCGAGACCAGCCACTGTTCCCCTCCCAGCCTGAAAGAAGGATTCTCAAAACTCAAAAACAACAATTTGGTACACGTTCAGCTGTCCTAATGAAGGTGCCGCCTTCTCAGCCTGGGAACCGAAATGTAAACCGTTCTGAATTATTGGAAGCAAAAGGTAGCGATTTAAACAAAGTGTAATCAAATAGTCAAGCCAACACAGGAGAGGCAACTGAAGAAGCTGGAAAGAACTCTAAACGGTTTGTCCGCTGCTGAAGGCTCAACTGGCCAGGCTTGACCCCAGAATCTAGAATAAGGGACTTGGAAGGGACCTCGGTGGTCCTCTAGTCCAGCCCCCTGCTCAGGCAGGAAACCTATACCATCACAGATGGCTGCCCAGTTTCTTCTTGAAAGCCACCAATGATGGAGGGAAGCTGTTCCAGGTTGTCCTCACTGTCAGAAAGCTTCTCCATAGTTCTAGGTTGCTTCTCTCCTTGTTTCCGACCACTGCTGCTGCTTCTGCCTTCAGGACAGGCAGACTGTTCCCCTCTTGTATAGGTAGGTTTACCATCTGCTGGTTATTCATTACATTTAAACAAAATATAGGTGGCTGCAACTTATAGCCATGGAGATTTTCCAAGGAAGGAGACAATTCTTTGCACATTTTATAGAGCTGTGGCTGCTGGACTTTGGGGCTCAAGTTCATTCGACATTCAGCAGCTACGTGCAGACGTGTTGGTTGCATTAACTGCAGTTTACCTTTTTAGGGCTTAGCAGGTGTGTGAATCCAGCTTATTGTAAGAACAGTATTGATTTGGTAGTTCTCAAATGTGGGGATCTGACACCAGAATACAGGTTCGTGAGGAAACTAGGAGAGGGAGATGCAAAATGTGAACTAGGAGAGCTTGAGAACAGAGAAATCTCCAGAGAAATATTGCTAAATGTGGGGTCTCAGACTAAACCGGAAGAGCTGAGCAACGCAACACATGGCTGTGTTAGTGAGGAACTTCCATCTGCTGTAGAAGGTCGTCCTTCAAGAGAAGCAGCACCAACTCGCTTTCTCAGCGAGACCTCAACAGCTCGCCGACCGGTAGAAGCCCAGCCAGAAAGACGGAGGCAGCTAAGGCTTTTTTGGCATCTCCCACCGGCCCCAGGAAGCCCAGCGTGGGCCAGCCACTGATTCTGCCTTGGCATCTCCTGTTACATTCATCGTGACCTCAAGGCTTTGTTTACGGAGTCCTGAGCCGGGTCAGCCTCCCTCCCAAACCGGCTTCTTATCAAAAGCAGATGTTTGGAGGGCAGCAGAGCGCCAGCCTCGGGCTGCCTTGCTTTCCGTGAGGGACCTTGTTGGAGTCCCTTCCTGGCTCCAAGAGCTCTGCGCATCAAAGCAAAATGGGGGACGCATTTCAGATCCAGATCCAGAAGCTCTTGGGAGCTTTGTCTCCGGGTCTGGGGGGGTTGAGGCTGTTCCTCTCCCATTATTGTAACAAGCCACTCAGTGTCACCCAATGTGAGCCAGACAGCACATAAATTTGATAGATAATAAAATAAATAACCCTGAAGAGTTGCATGAAGAACTCTGCAGAAGAGACAAGCATCTTTTTTTAAGAAGAAACTAGACAGCCACTTATCTGACATAGTATAGGTTCTCCTGCTTGAGCTGGACTAGAAGACCTCCAAGGTCCCTTCCAACTCCTATCCTATCCTATCCTATCCTATCCTATCCTATCCTATCCTATCCTATCCTATCCTATCCTATCCTATCCTATCCCATTCCATTCCATTCTCTATTCTCTTCTCAAGAATTCTAAGGTCTTCTCCTAGCAAAATCTCTTCCATGCTTCCCAGACCAAAAAAGTGTCAGTGAAAGTCAGGCCTCCATTTTCAGAGACATGGGAAGAGTTTGAAAAAAGCGAGAAAGATGACCAGGAGTCTAAAAATAAAAGTTCATCAAGGTGTTGAAAAAGCTGGTTGAACTTTGAGAGAAAGATGGGCGAGAGGAAGCTCTTCAGTTATCAGAAAAGATGCTGAAGAATGAAAGGGAGCTTGGAGACCATCTTGTCCAGTATTTTTTCAACAACTGACAACTTTAAGAGGTCCGGACCAACTCCCAGAATTCCCCAGCAAGCATGAATCTAGATGCAATCTCCAAATGTATACCTGAAACAATCACTCATTATCTGACTGCATTCTTTGGCTGTCCTACGGCTGTATTTGTACAGGTCCATGGATGTCAAACAAGAGAGCTTGCAGAATTAATATCCTGAGTGAAAGAAATACGAAGCATGAGCTGTAATATTTTAATAAAAATAAGTACATAGTCACATGCACCCCACCCTCAGCCTCCCACTCCATAGTCAAGCCAAGAGGGAGCAGCCCTCTTCCGCAGATTGGCTGCTCTGGAAATCTGGCAGAAAATCCACAGGTTCACTGGGTGGCTCTCTGAGGTCTCCCTCACATCCTCGCCCCCAAAAAGCAGCCAGGTCTTCTCAGGAGAGATCATCAAAGGTCTCCATCATCTTCCGGCCTTCGATAGCAATTCCCTACAAGGCGACCCGAAGAGGTAAGTCCGTTGCCAGAACAGCCTTTAAGTAAGAAGAAACAGTCTCCCTCATACATACCTCAGAAACACTCTGGACCTAATAGACTTACTACAGCAAGGCATTCAACAAAGTAGACCACAACCTACTTCTTGGTAGCTTCACCATCAGGTGGATTTATAACTGGCTGACAAACCGTACTCAACGAGTAGTCCTTAATGGTACTACGTCTACATGGAGTGAAGTAAGCAGTGGGGTACCATAAGGTTCCGTCTTAAGCCCAGGACTCTTCAATATCTTCATAAATGACTTAGATCAGGGAATAGATGGGGAACTTACCAAATTTGCAGATGACACTAAACTGGCAGGAAGAGCCAACACCCAAGAAGATAGGCTCAAGATCCAGATGGATCCTGACAGACTTGAACACTGGGCCCTATCTAACAAAACGAAATTCAATGTAGAGAAAAGTAAAGTCCTATATTTAGGCAAGAAAAACCAAAAGTGCACATATAGACTAGGTGAAACAAGGCTTATGAGCAGGAACTGTGAGAGGGTCTTGGAGTCTTAGTGGACAACCAGTTAAATGTGAGCCAGCAGTATGCAGATGCAGCCAAAAAAGCCAATGCAATCCTAAATCGCATTAACGGAGGGATACACTCAAGATCAAGGGAGGTACTAATAGCACTCTATAAAGCCCTAGTAAGACCACACCTAGAGTACTGCATTCAGTTTTGGTCACCGCACTACAAAAAAGATGTTGAGATCCCTGTGAATTTCCCGGTCCTGACTGCTCGTCAAGGTGGCACCCACCTGCCACTCTTCCTTCTGCCAGCGGATCTGCTCCTGCAGCTCTGCAATCCTCTGCCGACCGGCCACCACAGCAGCAGCCAGCTGCGAATTGCTCTCCTGCTTTTCCTTCAGGAATTTTTGGAGGAATTTGCGCTGCTTCAGAAGGTAGGGTAGGACCACCCCACGGACATCTTCCTCGGGGATGCCGCTCGGGCGCCTGGATTCAGAGAGAAGGCGCACATCAGGAGCGACCTGGAGGCATCAGCTCTCCTGGCAGGAGGACACCATAAAAGCCCCCACCCAGCATTTTGCAGTGGGGCCACACCTCTGCCATTAACAAACAACATTGCTGCCTTTGGACGCATAACACCAACTGCTCCAAAGCTCAGAAACAGAGAGCAGCAAGAAGGGGCGGTGAAGAGAAACTGCAGGCCGCAGAGTCGTTGGGCTGAATCCAGAGAATGCAGCTGCATGCAAAGAAGCCTCACCAGGCAGGGCCTTCCTTGTCCTTCGCTTCTTTCTCGAGCTTATCCAGGGACTCCAGGAGCAACGGCAGGTTCCCTTCCTCCTTGAGGGCCTGGATCTCTTCCTGCGGAGACAGAGGCAGTCTAGTGATGTGTGGCAGAACGACTGCCTGGGTTGGCTTACAAAATGTCAACAGCCGGAGAATGGCACCAGGATAGAAAGCGGGAGACCGGAGTTCTAGTTCTGCCTTAGGCATGAAAGCCAGCTGGGGGACTTTGGGCCGGTCCCTCTCCTTCAGCCCAACAGAGGGTTGTGGTGAGAAACAGCGGAGGAAGGAGTTGTTTGTAAACATAATAAAGGCAGCATACCAGTAAATAAATAAAATTTAAAATCAGAGTGCGGTTATACAATGCAGCCAACGGGAGTTGTGTAAATGCTTTGTGAGGCGTG
>WNWU01000146.1:129866-204637 GCA_012654045.1 Ptyas mucosa
TTCTTCCAATGCCAATACAAATAATTATCAACCCATCTTTTTCTAGATGGTATCCTATAAATATGAAAAACAATCTTTTGGAAGATTAATTTCAACTTTAAATCACAGGATCTAAACTTAATATTCTTCAAGATTTGAGTCTGTTGGTTTGGAAGGACTGGAAATTCCAGTTCTTGATTCCAAAATTCTTGTATATTTGTTTTTGATGTTTTGAATTCCTTTAACTTTTCACAAAATGTGCAAATAGGTTTAGATTCTAAAATTGAAGTATTCTGTATTAATAATCATACTTTAGAAGGTGCTAAAGCATTGGCCCCATATTAAATTTTCAAAACGCATTTTAACTGAATTGATAGTTTAAAGAGGGCTGTACTTGCTGAGAACTTTTAAAGTTATAATTAAGCAACAATGGAGCAAGTGTAATTACATCCTTTTGCACCCATTCTTTCCAGAAAAAAGTTTTACCCTCAATTTTAAGAGTAGAGTTACTCTAGATATTCTAGAGGTATTCATCAAATTAAATCTCTCACTTAGTAGGGCCCAAATACATCTTACTGCTGGCCAAGGTGGAAACCCTAAATTAGTCCTGGTAAACGCTATACCTAAGAATGTCATGATTTAAATGGGTAACTAAAATAGCTTTCCAAACTCGCCTGTTTGTAAAAAAAAAAAAAACCACAACATTTTAATAAAACATATAAGCAAAAAATTCAGAATCTTCCTTTCTAAAATACATTTGTCTGTAATGGAGGAAGGAACTGACCTCTCCTTGGTTGTCCTGGAGGGCAATGGAAGAAATGATAGGTTGAAATTGTTGGCAAAGATTCAGGTTAGATATTAAGAGGAACATCTGGATAGGAAGAGCTGTCAACCAGTGGAACAGATTGCCTCATGAAGGTACATGTTCCTCTTCACTGGAGGTTTGAAATGTTTTAGATAAATCTCTTATTTTGCAGCGGTCCAATTAGATTACTTCTTCCCATTTTTATGATGCTGTGTTTATTGCCAATTGCTTTGGGAACAGGGAGTATGATCACCAAATGCAGTTCGCATTAGAACAGTAGTTTTTAACAAAATAACAGAATACCAGAGTTGGAAGGAACCTACCCGAACCCCCTGCTCAGGCAGAGAACACTTCAGACAAGTGGCTGTCCAATCTCTTCTTGAAGACCTCCAGTATTACAGCACCCACAACCTCTGCAGGCTAGTCATTCCACTCGTTAATAGTTCTCACTGTCAGGATATTTCTCCTTAATACTAGGCTGCTTCTCTCTTTGATAAGCCTTCACTCATTGCTTCTTGCCTTACCTTCAGCTTTGGAGAACAGGCTGACACCCACCAACCCTTCTTTGTAGAAGCCCCTCGAATATTGGAACACTATTATGTCACCCCTGGTCCTTCTTTTCATTAAACTAGGCATATCCAATTCCTCCGACCGTTCTTCATATGTTTTAGTCTTCAGTCCCCTAATCATTTTTTGCAAATTGAGAATCTTTGCTTCTAACTAACAACTGCCGGGTGCCCTGAAAAAAAGAAAGAAGGAAATTGTTCATGTTCTGGGACTTACCCGTACAGAATTTTGCAGATGGGATATGAACTGATTATAAATACATTTTGTGAATTCAGGATGAGCTTTGTAGAGGCAGCTGTAGCACTTGGAGAAAAGGCGACATCTAGGGACAAAAAAGGGAAGCTGCCAATCAGGTTACAAAACAAATACAAAATAATCTTTTTCAGAAGGACTCCTATAATGCTAAACCTCATTTGCCGGATGAAGTTGGTGGCCAACATCCCCTCTACCTTTCTCATATGCAGAGCCAACTCATAGTTGAAAACCTCCTGAAGAACAAAACTTGTTTAGGGCTCACCAATATCTACTCTGGTAGCACCTTTTCCAAATGACACACCTGAGTCAAAGGTGTAGTTTTTTTGTGAGCTGCTGATAACCATCTGATACCTGGAGCAGATGAGCCAAAGATCAGCAAATTCTTCAGCTCACCGGCCAAATCCAGGCCAAATCCGTTCTAAACATCTGGCCGATTGTACAACCAACCCTAAGAATAACAAAACTCAATCTAATATCCCAAAGGTGCTTTTTCAGGAGGCAACTGGATACTGTTTTTTCTTCGAAGACATTTTGCTTCTCATCCAAGAAGTTTCTTCAGCTCTGACTAGGATGGAGGGGAATGGAATGATTTACACTCCTTGCAGGCGGCCGGTCATTGCATCCTTTTAGAGAGTTGTTGAGGCCCCTGGGAGGTTTGACCTTGTGTCCTCAGGGTCACCTGAGTGGTGCTCCTGTTTCCTGTAGTCTGCAATATTTCCTCTGGAAATCCATTCCTACTCCCACCCCATCCCAAATTGTATAGCTAAAAGTCTGTAGAGATTCTCAGTCATCATTTATTTATTTTTATTTATTTAGATTTATATACCGCCCTTCTCCCCGAGGGGACTCAGGGCGGTGAACAGCCAAAAGTGAAAAACATACATACAAAATTTAAAAGCCAAATAAAACCAAATTAAACAATCGCCTCGACTATTTAAAAGCCCAATTATAAAATATTAAAACCCCAAATATTAAAATATTTAAATTTTAAAATTTTAAAATTATTTTTACAGAAGAAGGGGAAAAATTAGGCCAGGCCCGCCTGGTGGAACAGAAAAGTTTTTAGCTCATGGCGGAAGGCGCGAAGGTCCGGGATCCTCCGTATCTCCGGGGGGAGTTCGTTCCAGATAGTGGGTGCCCCCACAGAGAAGGCTCTCCCCCTGGGGGCCGCCAGTCGACATTGTTTGGCTGATGGCACCCGGAGGAGCCCCTCTCTATGGGAGCGTACCGGTTGGTGGGAGGCTATTGGTGGTAGTAGGCGGTCCCACAAGTACCCGGGTCCTAAGCCATGGAGCGCTTTAAAGGTGGTAACCAATACCTTGAAGCGCACCCGGAAGACCACCGGGAGCCAGTGCAGCTCGCGCAGGAGAGGAGTAACATGGGAGCGCCACGTCGCTCCCATCACCACCCGCGCGGCCGCACTCTGCGCCAGTTGGAGCCTCCGGGTGCTCCTCAAGGGGAGCCCCATGTAGAGAGCATTACAATAGTCCAGGCGAGAGGTGACAAGGGCATGAGTGACCGTGTGTAAAGAGTCCCGATCCAGAAAGGGACGCAACTGGCGAATCAGGCGAACCTGATGAAAAATCCTCCCGGTCACGGCCGTCAAATGCTCTTCTAAAGACAGCCGTGAATCCAGGAGGACGCCCAAGTTGCGCGCCCTCTCTGCGGGGGCCAATGATTCGCCCCCGATAGTCAGCGATGGCACCAGCTGACTATATCGGGACGTCGGAAACCACAGCCACTCGGTCTTGGATGGGTTGAGTCTGAGCCTGTTCCTCCCCATCCAGATCCGCACGGCCTCCAGGCACTGGGACATCACTTCAAGGGCATCGTTGGGGTGGTCTGGGGTGGAGATGTACAGCTGGGTGTCATCAGCGTACTGATGATATCTCACCCCAAAACCACAGATGATCTCACACAATGGCTTCACATAAATGTTAAACAGGAGGGGCGAGAGGACCGACCCTTGTAGCACCCCACATATGAGGGGCCTCGGAGTCGATCTCTGCCCCCGTCAACACCGACTGTGACCGGTCAGAGAGAAAGGAGGAGAACCACTGCAACACAGTGCCTCCCATCCCCAACTCTTCCAACTGGTGCAGCATGATACCATGGTCGATGGTATCAAAAGCTGCTGAGAGATCTAACAGGACCAGGACAGAGGAACACCCAAGCTCTCCAGAGATCATCAACCAACGTGACCAATGCCGTTTCCGTGCTGTACCCGGGTCTGAAGCCCGACTGGAACAGATCCAGATACGTCGTTTCATCCAGGTGCTGGGGAAGCTGTTGCGCAACCACACTCTCGACAACCTTCGCCAGAAAGCGAAGGTTGAGACCGGACGATAATTTACCAACATTGCCGGGTCCAGGGAAGGCTTCTTGAGGAGAGGCCTCACCACCGCCTCTTTCAAGGCGGCAGGAAAGTCACCCTCACCCAACGAAGCATTTATAATCCCCTGGAGCCAGCCGCGTGTCACCTCCCGGGAAGCCAGTACTAACCAGGAGGGACACGGGTCCAATAAACAAGTGGTAGCGTTCAGCCTGCCCAGAATCCTGTCCACATCCTCAGGGGTCACAGGATCAAACTCAGTCCAGATAACATTCTCAAGACCTGCCCCTGTCCCTCCCCCTGAGACTACCCAGTCGGAGTCCAGATCTTCCTGAATCTGAGTGATTTTATCATGCAGATACTGAACCAAATCCTCAGCTCTACCCTCCAAGGGGTCCTCCCGCGCTTCCTGGTGTAGCAGGGAGCGGGTCACCCTAAAGAGGGCGGCCGGGCGATTATCTGATGACACAATAAGAGCAGCAAAATAGTTACATTTAGCTGCTTTTATCACCACTAAGTAAGTCCTAATGTGGGATCTCACTAGTGTCCAGTCAGTTTCAGAACGACTGGCCCTCCAACTACTCTCTAGGTGTCTTTTCCGGCGCTTCAACTCCCTCAGCTCCTCGGAGAACCAAGGAGCCAATTGAGATCGGCGCCGGGTCGGAGGCCGCAAAGGCACAACCCGATCCAGAGCTCCAGTGGCCGCCCTGTCCCAGGAGGCCACTAGGTCTCCGGTCGAAATGGCCCAAGCTCCATCTGGAACCTATCAGGTTCCATCAGGCGCCTGGGGCAGAACCAACTTACCGGCTCCGCCTCCCTGCGGTGGGGTGCAACGGTTTGAAAGTCGAGACGAAGGAGTGATCTGACCATGACAAGGGTTCAATGACTAAGTCCCCTATCTCAAGATCACTCAATCACTGTCCAGAGACGAAAACCAGATCCAGCGTGTTTCCCCTCGTGTGGGTAGGGCCATGAATTACCCGGGTCAGATCCATAGCTGTCATGGAAGCCATGAACTCCCGAGCCACCTCCGACGTCTCACCCACAGATGGAAGATTGAAATCCCCCATGACCATAAGTCTAGGGGTATCAACCGCCACCGCTGCGATAACGTCGAGGAGCTCAGGCAGGGCTGCTGCCACGTGGCAGGGAGCCAGGTACGTGATCAGCAAACCCATCTGAACCCCATGACCCCACTTCACAAGGAGGGACTCACAGCCGGCCGTCTGAGGAACAGTGGCCTCCCTCGGTCTCAGACCTTCTTTAATAATCACCGCTACTCCCCCGCCCCTGCCCTGTGACCTCGGCCGATGGAATGCGAGGAAACCTGGTGGGCACATTTCAACGAGGGGACCCCCCCCCTGGCCCAACCAGGTTTCCGTAATACCTGCCAGATCCGCTCCCCCCTCACAAATAAGATCACAAATGGGGGCGGGGGGGGGGGCTTTATTTACTACTGACCTGGCATTGCACAGCATCAGCCGGAGGGCTGGGCCCTGAGGGTCTATGCAACCTGGGGAACGGGTGGAACCTTGGGGGCCGGAGCACACCACCGCTTGTACACAGCGGGTGCGTACTCCCGACTCGATATGGCCCCCTGTTCCCGCCATACCTACCCCTCCCACTCACGGTGGGGTTGTCCCAAAGGTGCTTTTTCAACTGGACTTTCTAGTTTTTTCTTTGAAAATGTTCCGCTTCTCCTCCAAGAAAAAACAAGCAAGTCCAGTTGCCTCCTGAAAAAGCACCTTTGGGACAACCAGGACCTGGATGATGACCGAGAATCGCTACAGACTCACAGGCTAATAATAATTCATTAATAAACTCAAACTCCAGTAATATTAACTCAACTCAACCCTGGGCCACCTGACCATCTCTCTCAGGACCAGGAGCAGACGCCAAAAGGTGATGCCCATCAACCCTCCCTCATTTACTGACCCCCCCACCCCACCCCCACCCCTTGGATGCTCCCACTGGCGCTTGGGGGTCGATAGGGACCCCTTGGGGAGCCCTGGCTAGACTGAGCTGAATGGGGAATTCTGGAAGTTGAAGTCCACGCGGCTTCAAGCGGGGAGGGGGGGGGAGAAATAATCCCACAAAGTTACGTCATTCCTTTAGAGCAGGGGAGGGTAACTATGGCAACTTGAGGACCTGTGGACTGCAACTCCCAGAATTCCTGAGCCAGCTTTGCCGCCGCCAGTCCAAGCCCATCATCTCCGCCCGGCTCGCCCCTCTCACCCGCCGGCGTCCAGCGCCTGCAGGAACTGATTGACCGCGTAGTCCAGGATCTCCTCGCGGCCGATTTTACCCTGAGGGACCGCGGCAGGAGCGCGACTTTCTTTCTCCTTCTCTTCCTTCGGCGCCGGCGCCGCCGCCGCCGCCATCTTCTTCCCGCTAAAAGCAACGGTCCAAAACTGACGAGGCCCCGCCCAGTCGCGGACCTTGATTGGTGTCCGCCGCCCGGCTCGCACGCGTGCGGCGATCACGTGGCTCGGGAAGGCCCCGCCCCTCACGAAAAGCAGACAGGCCGCCGCATTTGACCGCTGAGGAATTGTGGGAGTTGCAGTCCACCGTCTTCAAGCGGCCATGATTGGGATGTAAGATACCTTGCAAGCCAACGTGCCATGCCCAATGTTCGCCAGCTGGGAGTTAATGTAGTGCACTGCCGCACTTAGGTTTTCTCATTTCCTTTATTAACAAGAGCGTTGCATGAACAAAAGGCTGTAGTATTATTACTGATCATTGTAATATCTTCTTTACTTCCCCTTTTTATAGATACTCTTTTTCTTGCTTTGCATTTTATTGAGTGCTTATGTACCAGGGACAAATTCCTTGTGTGTCTCATCCCACTTGGCCAAATAAAATATTCAATTCAACTCGAAACTTCATTTTTTGTACTGGGGGTCCCGGTACTACTGTATTTGGAGAATATCTGATCTGGAATAGAGATTACCCTAAAACATGCTTTGTAAAATCAAGTTTTCCTCGTCAGCTATAACAACATGGTCAGAACTTCCTTGTCTGGAAATAGTTGTTGCTGGTGCTGAGAGAACATTTTGTTCTCCAGATGTTCTGGATAACTCAACAGTGAGACAGCGATGAAGTGGGCACAGTAGCACCTGCATTTTCTGTGTCACATAGAACAATTAACCAGGGGAATAACTTGGCTCCAGAAGTTGTAAAACACTGGAACTTTTTAAAAAGAGATTGGATAACCATTTGTCTGAAGTAGGGTAGGGTTTCCTGCCTAAACAGGGTTGGACTAGAAGACCTCCAAGGTCCCTTCCAACTTTGTTATTCTATTCTATATGAGAAAAGTGTACCTGCCTTCCCCTGCCCTTACCACTTTCTAAAGAGCATTCTGTTGTATGGCATTACTTAGAACTTAGAATAACTTTATTGTCACTTTGGATGTACGCAAATCGACATACATTAAAATGAAATTTCATTGCATACAGCTCTCAAAGGGTCACTACCTCCAATATACACATCATAAACTTGACAAAGTATGCATATACCCACATATACTGTCTGGATCGGAAGCATTACTCCTTTGGACAAGAAGGCTGTGCAGAGTAGCGAGGATGGCAAAAAAGATCACTGGGAGTTCACTTCCTTCTATCCAGGACATGGCATATAAGCGATAGTTGTCCACAGTATTGTCCAGGATGCTACCCATCCTCTTTATGACCTGTTTTCCTTGTTACCTTCTGGGACGAGGCTTTGTGCTCACCGAAGCAGAACATCTAGACTCAGTCAGAGTTTAATATCAATCTTGTGAATTCAACCACTGCTTATGACTGGGGATGATGGATACGGTTATACAAGACATGGAGGTAGCCAAGCTGGGTTTGGGCTGGCTGCCGAGAACTCAACAATCATTTCGAAGGTGCTTCCCCTTCTATTGGGCCCAAAACAAGAGTTGTAAGAAAATGGCTTAAAATGAATGGATTTAATGGTCAATCATTTGAAACATCTGTATTGTTTAGGATTAAAACCTTGGAATCAACGTGAATTCCATCAACGGGAGGAGAAATTGCTAATATGGCCACCACAGAATGTGCAAGAGGGATCATTGTGTGTTGTAAATAGTGATTGTGAGCGAGAAGCAGGGTGTGTTGCGCCATACAATATGATAAACCGCTAAATTCTATTCAGGAATTCTCTTCAAGTATACGAAGGTTGAGACTCATCCATGTGTCACACCTGAGCATTTTATTTTATTCATTAAACAAATTTATATAGCTGCCCAACTCACATAGGTAACTCCAGGCGGCTTACAAAAAGTTAAAAATCCATCAGATAATAAAACCCCACACATTTCCTTTTTGATAACCAAAAGGATTTCCTCGTTTAGACAAAAGGATGAAGGCTATGTGTGCAACCAAGCTTACTTTTAAATTATTTGTATCTGTAGTTGCGGAATCATCTGCTCTGATTTCTTTCCAGGTATGTTATAAATAGTAAAACAATGCCTTTTCTTTTCTTAAAATCCGTGTCCGTTCGTTCTCCTGAATGAGGGTTCCCCTCACTCCAGAAACCATTTTGTGAATGGCGTCTGTGAGTCTTACCGTCTCAGGCGGTCTCTGGGTGGAAAATCCTGGGGCATCCTAGGACAATGCCTGCTCTTCACCTTAACCACACAAATAAAATCCCTCCACCAAATAAATAATAAAAAACTTTAATTATACTTTTAAAGACTTTTTACAGTGCAAAATTGAAACCAGTTTAATGTACTGTACCAAATACATTCAAACTTCATATTGAAAAGGCAGGCACCAATATTAGAGACCCTCGGAATTAAATGTCAGATGGACAATAAAATAACCCTTATTTTAGGTTGCCTTATGTGGTTTCCTCTCAGCCTTACACACACCCCACATCCAACCCCTTCCCCACTCACATAAAAAGTCTATGTGGCATTGTTTAGGACAGGAGTCTCCAAACTTGGCAACTTTAAGACTTGTGGACTTCAACTCCCAGAATTCCCCAGCCTGCGTAGTCAGATGGGGAATTCTGGGAGTTAAAGTCCGCAAGTTTTAAAGTTGCCAAGTTTGGAGAGCAGCTTCCTGAGAAGTTCACAGCAGTGCTCCCTACAGATTCTCAATAATTTGAATCAGAAACCTATTAATTCAGAGTACCATTATATAAAAGAAAGATGTCCAAAACAGGGTTTCTCAAGCTTGCTTAAGCTGGGCGGACTTCAATTCCCAGAATCCCCACCCAGTCTCTGTCTGGGAGCTGAAGTCCACCCAGCTGAAACTCGCCATGCCTGAGAAATAACTGGTCTGGCTAAAGAATGGAATGAAATCTCAGTTCAGTAGTGATGCTTGGAATAGCGCTAAACGTCCAGTAAGCTCACCAGGAAAAGCACATCCGCTACGGACAATCTCACCAGGAGGCAGGACAGGTGGTGTTCCGTTTCTCTTGCTGAAGTGACAAGCATTTCTCACAAGCCATCTCGTTTTGCAGAGAGCCTTGTACGACAACACTAGGGGTAGCCCATCCTCACAATCTTGGTATTTACAGCAAAACGGGAAAAAGCCCAGCCCGGAACAGATTTACATATTCTTTTTCAAAAGCTCAAAGGGGGGGGGGGGGGCAGGGCGTTTGGGGGGGTGGATTCACTTTACAGTCAACCAAATTTACCCTATATTTCTTGGCAATGGCACAACTGCACTTGTGGTAGAGTTGTGAGGTCCTTTGTGGAGAAGGAGGAGGTCTCCTCTGGCCACCCGGGACCCCAACAACCCACTTCCACCAAAGGCCATCAGCAACCCCGGATACCTTCGTCGAGGATGAGCTTGAAGCACACATTCAAGCCACAGATGTGGCACATCTGGAGAAAATAAATGAACACCGAGAAATCTTAGGACACCCAAAAGAAACTAAACTGGGCAAAGCTAGGAAGGACTAAAAATTGTGCAGGCCCAGGTTTGCTTCCACTGAGGGCTGATTTGGGGCCCATGAGATGTGTACTTCAGGGAACATTTTCCCCACCCACCCCCAAATTTCTAGCCCTACTGAAATTAGCAACAGTCTCTCTCTCTCTCTCAAGGACTCACCTCCCATCATCCTTTCCCAGTATTTCTCAACCTCAGCAACTTTGACTGCCAGAATTCCTCAGCCAGCTGGGGGTTGAAGCCCACCCGTCTTAAGGTTACAGAGGCTGAGAAACACTGCTTTAAGGTGAAAGAGAGCCCAAGACACTTGCTTGAATTTGGGGAGGGGGTCATTTCCATAAGAAAGTCTGGTGGAGTGGCCAGCAGGTAGCTTTGGCATGCTGACCGTGTGCTCCACCAACATACATTTTGTCTACCTAGGACAGGGGTCCTACCTAGAACAGCTGGCTGAAGAATTCTGGGAGTTGAAGTCTGCAAGTCTTAAACTGCCAAGTCTGCAGACCCCTGGCCTAGAAGGACCGTTCAAATGGGACCGCTTTAAAATATGCAGACTTCCACTCCCGGCGTTGCCCAGGCAGCTTAAACTTCCCCGCATTTAAGGGTTTAGAGGTCCCTATGCAGCCCATGATTAGGGCAGAAATAAACCCTGTTTGACGTTAAAAGCTGCTTGCTTGAAGGAAAGCCTCTCCAAAGTGCAGAGAATAACACCTCACACTGGCGTTACTTCTAATCCCTCCTATCCCCCCTCCCCCGCAAATACTTAATTTTAAAGCCAAATACTTAATTTTAAAGAGTTTACTTACAGCCTAGCAACTGCAGCCTCTCCCTGCCTTCTAAGGTTTTTGTACCCGCATTTGGGGCGAAGAGCAGCAGCTCAGGGAAGAATGCCCCAAATCAGCACCAGAGTGGCAGTAGAAAAATGGTGGTGAGGTGGCAGGACGGAGTCAATCAATGCTGTTGGGCCTGGGAAAAGGCTGCCTGCTGGGGGCCTCCTTTGCCATCGGCTACACGGCTTTAGACTGGATTTAGAAGCCCAGTTGGCTTAGTCCAAGGGAGAACCACCTCTTGCATCAGAATTAGGCTTCAAAGGATTCCTCTTCCCAAGAAAAACTGATCCCGTCCTTCCTTCCCTACCCCGTCCTACGCGTTAATGAAATATTCATCCAGTGATTCAGACAGTCTCCCTTATACGAAGATCAAAAACAGCTTTATCCTCGATTTTTAACAGCCTTGCCTTTCAAATGAAGCCCCCTAAATAAACAACCATTGCATTTCTCTGTGTGCACAGGGTAAGGAGGAGACTAATACAAGAGGGATCTGATTATTATTATTATTTTGTCTACGTTCACATGGGTGAAACCCTGGAGAATAAAGTGCACATCACTCCCTGGGTGGGTTTTAATCCCCCTGCCCAGAAGGTCACACACACACACACAGACACACAAATGCAGTTGGGCACCACAACTTTACAGACAAGAAGGGAGCTTCCCTTCAATCACCGTTGACACAATTAGAAACATATAAACAAAACTCCTACTCTTCGGAGACGGAAGATCAGAAAGACAGCTTCCAAGTTTATACAAAATAAGAAGAAATCTCTATGTACAGATCACATCAAGTTCTGGAAGAAAGGCTAGAAAAATAATTCTGGGTATTTGGTGCATCCCCTCCTCCCCAAATATTCAGTTTTTTTTTTAAAAAAAAACCCTTTTCAGAAGCATCAGAAGGAGGATTTTCTGGACCGCGTTACTGCTTTCCAACGCGGGGTGTGTGTGTGGGTTGTGTGGCTGTGCCCGACGGGTCCTTTCCAAGCAGCAGGGAAAGTGAGAAAAAGTGACTCTTCCAAGAATGCAGAAATTCTGGCAAAATACAAAAAAATCCCCCTGGGGAAGAAAAAATGGCTTTGCTTCAACCGACATCTTTTAAAAAAGAAAAAATTAAAAAGGGCCACTAAGCAGACAGGCCAGGTTTACTCGCCAGGAAGTCTTACACTTTTTTCAGGACAGGAGGCAATTCCCTGGCCGGACCAGGCTAACCCTGGGCCAGGACGGTGGGTGTTGGAGCAGAATGGGTGGCAGGGATCGTCCAGTCGTGTCCTGCTTTTCGGTGATTTTTCTCAACCGTCCGAGGGGTTTCAGAAACCAAGGTCTCTCTTCGTCCCGGCACCCTACCAGTGCCGGGAGTCCACCAGCTCCGGACGCAGGCTGAGCTTCTTCAGGGTCTCGTAGCCCACCACAATGACAATGGTGGAGGGAGTGGCCGAGATGATGCGAGCGGAAAGGCCCTTGGTGAGCCCCCAGGGACCCTCCTCAGCTAGCAGCTGCTTGAAGGTCAGGATGATGGAGCTCTTGCCCCCCACCTGGAGGGAGAAAGGACAGGCCCCCCTTTTGAGGTTCAGAAATCCCGGTAGAGACAGTCTTTGACTTTAACCGAAAAAAGTGACCCAGGACTGTTTTTCAGAGGTATGACCGTTGCAGCATCCCCCGTGGTCAGGTGATCAAAATTTGGGTGCTTGGAACCGGCTCCTACTTATGACCATCGCAGTGTCCCCCCTGGGCCGCCTTCTGACAGTCAATGGAGAAGCCAGGTTAACCACCGTGTGGCTCACTTAACAACTGTGGCAAGAAAGGTGGTAAAATGGGGCCAAACTCACTTAACAACCGTCTCGCTTAGCAACGGAAATTTGGGGCTCAATTGTGATCGTAAGCTGAGGACCACCTGTATCTCTGGGCCGGTGCTTCTCACTTGAGATTCAGCATTCTGGAAGTCCACCATCTCCAAGTAGTCCAACAGGTTGGAGAAGGTGTGAGATTAACAGGGAGCCCCTCCCCCTCTGCCAAAGGTCTTAGTGGCCTCTGACCCCAAGACCAAAACCATCACTTTGCCCGCAGGCCATAGGAGGCTGGGGGAGAGGAAGGCAAAGCCAGGAACTACTCAGAGGGGGAAGGGAGGCACGCAAGGCCTGCCTGCGGAGTCCAGAAGCCACTCAGAGACATCACCTCCCCCAATCAGTGGGGCAGGACAGGCTCCAGACCTCCCTCCAGGGACATAGTAGCTGCTGGCTCTCCTCGCAGGTAGCAGGTTCAGGCGAAAGAGGCACTTACCTGCACACGGGCCCGGATGACGTCCATGGGGTTAGTGAGGGTGGAAGCGGTCGCAGCCGCCATGGGGCCAGAGATGGCTTGGAGGAGCAGGTGGGGGCAGTCCTTGGGGGTCAGGCTGGAGAGCTGTTCTGCAAACAGGCAGGGAAACCAGGTCAGGGGCTGAAAAGCTGCTGGGGAGCCATGCTTATTTGGGGGGGGGGGGGCGCACTGGAAGTATCCAGATAGGGAGCTGCTGGGGATCCAGTCTTAAAAGGCTCTGGGCTCCTGGGAAAATCCAGGAGGGTTTTCCCCCAATCTGGACCTCCCTCCCAGATATGGTGGGACTTCATGGGACTGCACAGAGACGTTTCCGCAGACAGCAAGACATTAGCGGCTCCAAAATAAATGCCAGAACTTCCTAGTTCCTCAAATTTCTTCCATATGGGGGATATGAACCAATACAGCTGGTCCTCGACTTACAACAGTTCATTTAGTCACCATTCAAAGTTATAACGGAACTGAAAAAGTGACTTACGGTCAGTTTTCATATTTACACATTACAGCATCTCCATGGTCACCTGATCAAAATTCAGGCACTTGGCAATTGACTCTCATTTATGACGTCTGCCGTGTCCAGGGTCCCTTGAACCCGCTTTTGTGACCTTCTGACAAGCACAGTCAGAGGAGAAGCCAGATTCACTTAACAACCATGTTACTTGCTTAACAACTGTGGCAAGAAAGATTGGAAAATGCGGCAAAATTCACTTAACAATGGTCTTATCTTGCGGCAGAAATGCTGGGCTCAATTGTGGTTGTAAGTCAAGGACTACCTGTCACTAAAAGAAATCTTCGTAATTTAAAAAAAAATCCTGCATTACATTTATAAATTAACTAAATAGATAAAAAGTTCACACACCAGTTTCCCCCACTATACTCCACTATACAGGTAGTCCACAGTGATTCACTGTGTGGCAAGAAAGATCACAGAATGGGCTCTACCTCCGAGAAGGCAGTGGGCCCCGTCCCCAGCTCCTAATCTCTGCCAGGCTGGGCTTGTGGAGGGAGGAGGGTCTTCTGGGCAGAGCCCCCTGCTGTTCTTGTACTGGTGTCCTCCTCTCAAGGATGACTTTGCCCATTGCAAGCTGGAGGCATTTGAAAGGAGTAGGAGGGGGTGCAGCCACGCCCCATCCAAAGAACTGTCCCAAAGTTTTTACTGTGGCATGATTCGTTCAATCCTCATGCTCTGCCTTCCGGCTAGTGGGACCCCAGATAGCCTATAACAAGGCCACTTTGCTCCTTAGGGCTGAGTGACTGGAGATGACCAGGCTGAGCCAGAGAGAGGGAGGGGTCAAACACGTCATCAGTCTCGAATTCCTTCGTCCCCTGGCCCACCTTGAGTTCTGTTAACTTGTATCTACTGCCAGTTTGCTGTGACCAGTAAAAGTTCAGATTCTTGTAGAGAGCTTGAGCTTGCAATAAATCTTTATGTTCATTTGAACTGCCCGGATTTTCTGCCCTGGACAGTAATTGATCTGGCTTTCATGCCTAAGGCAGGAGGCCTCTCTCTCACCTCTTCCTCCTCCTGGCAAACCCTGCTTCCTTCTAGCACTGATGATGTTATCTAGTTTGGATCATAAAATGTCCGCAATTAAACAAGAGGACACCAAGCACTCCACAGTCCTCTTCCTCCTCCTCACCCCACCCTTCCCCTCTACCATTGATGAGGTTCCCTAGTTGGCTCATGCAATGTCCACAATAAAACAACCAAGCTCAGAGAGCACCCCACAGTCCCCCTTCCTCCTCCAATCTATAAACCCTGCTCCCCTCTAGCACTGAGAAACACCTGCAGAAAACCCACCTACCTGCGTAAAAGTGGTAGAAGGGCCACCAGGCGGCGCTGTTGGGAATGTACGTAAGGAGGGAGGCCACGTAGCCCCTGTAGAAGCCCCTCAGCCCGTCGGCCTTGAAGATCTGGGCGATGATGTCCCGGGTTTGGCCGAAGACAGGGAACCGCTTGCCCTGGTGGGGCTGCACACGGAAGCGGCCCATGCTGTCGCCCAGGCGCTGCATCATCAGGTGCTGGGAAACCACGTCGATGGGCACCGTGATGCTCTGGGCCACCAGAGAGGCCGAGCCTCCGGCCACCAGCGACTTGATGGTGTTGCTGCTGCTGTACTGCGAGACGTACTTGCGGGTGAGTTCGTAGGTGGTCACGTAGCACTGGCCAGAGATGAGAGTGAAGGTGTTGACCAGGAAGCCGCGGTACAGCCCGGCTGCCCCTTCGGCCCGCAGGATCTTGACGAAGGCGTCGAAGGTCCCGTTGTAGAGGCTCTTCCCCCTCTGGACCTGGAGCCGCGTCCGTATGAGGGTGAAAGGGTAGACGCTGATGCGGATTATCATCGTCATGCACACCCCGAAGACGTAGAACTTCTTCTTGTCCAGGTGTTCCCACTCGATGATCTGGATGTTGCGCTTGTTCTCCATGGCTGGGGGGCGCCCTGCAGAGGAGCAAGCGGGGGGTGAGCTTCTCAACTTACCTGGGGTCTCCCAGATCGAGGCTGAGCTGTCCACAGGCCTGGATGGTGGAATGTAGCCTGGGTTCCTAGAGGGGGGAGGGGGCTGCTCCTCAGAGGACAAAGAGGCAGCAGAGCTGAGAATGCCTGGTAGGCAGGAAGAAAGTTAAGATGGCTCCTTCCTAGTGATTCCTAGAGTATATTTAGGGCAGGGGTCTCCAAACATGGCAACTTTAAGACTTATGGACTTCAACTCCCAGAATTCCCCAGACCCCTGATCTAGCAGGGGCATCCAACTGGTGGCCCCCGGGGCAGATGCACCATGCACAGGCCATACCCACCCCAGCTCCACAAAGGGGGAAAACATCACGATATGTCACGTAACGATGCGAGGCGGTGAATTTGACACCCGTGATCTTGAGTGACACAAATGCTTGCTTTAGTTTTGCAAGATTCTGTCTACAGGTGAGGAACAATAAAGGAAACTACTCATAAGTAACTCCATGACTCATTCTTGGGACCCGACACCTGGCCTCACAGACTGCCCAAGCAGAGGCCTCAGTGGCTAAAAGGCCACAATCCATGAAGTTCATGGATTCCCAGGCTCTCAGAGAAAGGAGAGGCTCTTGGGGCTCCCTGAATTTGGTTGTTTTCTTGCAAACGTTTCATTACCCAAAGTGCGTAACGTCATCAGTGCAAAACAATCACGCTCCCAAGAGCCCCAAGGACTTCTCAACCCTGAGCTGCAAATATTCCCCTCTATCAGATGGGACCGTTCATTTCAATTATAGGTAGTCCTTGCTTAACAACCATATTTGGGACTGGCAACTCTGCCGCTAAGAAAAGCAGTTGCTAAGTGGGAAATTACATGATCACAAATGTGCTTACTGGCTGGGGAATTCTGGGAGCTGAAATCCACATATCTGAAAGTTGCCACGGTTGAGAAAGCCTGGGCTCTAGGCAGCAGCTACGTGCCACATGGCAGAAGATGCATTACACACTCAGCTAAAGATAAAGACGTGAAAAACTATTGATCAGTTAAAGAGAGTTTGGCAAGCCATGATTAGGCAGGAATAAACAGAACCCCTGAAGCCACCAATCTCAGATTAAGCATTCCCTAAACCAGTGGTTCCCAAAGTGTGCGCCGCGGCTCCCTGGGGAGCCGCGCTATCGTCATAAGGGCGCCGCGAAATATTCCGCCCGCTGGGTCTAACGCTGATGCGCCATTTCTGAAACGTCTAGTGCGCATGCGCAGTTGCAAGTCGGATTGCTATGGGAGCCGCGAACCGAAAAAGATTGGGAACCTCTGCCCTAAACTAAGGCTCAGCAGTACCTTCAGTGAACATGTGGTGGAAGATCTGGGGATTTGTTGTGGATCCAATTGATCCTCCTCATGCTGGCTTCCGAGTCCTTGTCAACCTTGTAGATCCTTCCCTTCAAGGCATCGCCTTCCTGCAAAATAAGGGTGTAGATTGTATTTCAAGTGTTAGCGGGAACAGAGAAGATGTTCCTCAAAGTCTCATCCTGCTTCATATTCTAACCCTTCCTAGCTACCGGTATATTATTACTAAATACGCTAGACTTACAACAGTTGTTCATTTAATGACCATTTGAAGTGACTTATGACTTTTTCACTTATGACCGCTGCAGCATCCCCATGGTCACATAATCAAAATTCAGCTGCCTGGCAACTGGTTCGTATTTATGACGGTTGCGGTGTCCTGGGGTCACGTGATCCTCTTTTGCGACCTCAGTCAATGGGGAAGCCAGATTCACTTAACAACCATATTGCTAACTTAATCATTGCAAGGTTCACATAACAGCTGTGGCAAGGAAGGGAGGGAGAACTCACTTAACAACTGTCTAGCCACAGAAATTTTGGGCTCTATTGTTGCAGAGAAGTACTCTTTATACACGCTGCACAACGCTGCTTACTCTAACAGAGAACTTGTGCATAACCTGTAATGTTTAAATTCTGGAGAGTGAGTAATTTTGGCTTTTAAGGGAAATCTCCAGATATCTGCAAAAGGAATATTGCTGCGCCGATTTCATACCATGTCTGGGTATTTCTGACACCTGCTCAACTGACCAGATCAAGGTCCTTCCCACCCAGAGATTTCTGTCCAAGGCTTAAAGACAACCAGAAGGGCAAATGGGATGCTCTGTGAGGGGGAGAAGGAAACTTCAGCTGCTTCTTTTCCTTTCTCCTTTTCGGTCTTAACTCACGAAAGAGCAGACACCATACAAGCTTTTTAGGGGGTCGAACTGGCAGCCAGTCCGGCTTTGTCAAGGGTCCATGAACCTCCATAGGCTTCTTTCATGAGAAATGTTGGGGCTGATGTAAACCTCTTCATCTGCAAGGCTCCTCTGGTCCCTGATCCCCCCCCCCAGCTCACTGCAGTCAACCGAAGGCCTGATAATTAATCTGACATTATGGGTCGCTATCAGCTCTTCCACCCAAGAGATGCCGGCAATTTTGTATGCGTGAAATACTCCGCTCTGCAACAGCATTCTCCTAAGGAAAATAAAATGTGTTCAGGAAAAAAAAATGAATATAGTGGCTAAGGCAAGAAGGCGAAAGATACCCACCAAACTGAAACCCTCCTCAAAGGGACCAGAAGAGAAAGATGAAGGTTCAAGAAAGGGGAAAAGAGGCCCTCGATTAATTGTCCACACATTCTAGCAGGTTCTAGTGTGAGCCCATTTGGTCTAGTGGTGGAGGCACCTGGCTAGAAAGTGGGAGGTGGTGAATTCTAGTCCCGCCTCAGCCATGAAATCCATCTGGGAGACTTTGGGCCAGTCTCTCCTTCTCAGCCCAACCCACCTCACAGGACTGCTGTTGTGGAGGAGATCAGAGGAGGAAGGTATGTTGGGTACACTTGCTGCCCAGAGTTATTTGTAAAAATAATACAGGAAATAAACAAACAAACAAACACCATGCAAGGAAGTGCCCCAGGCGGTCCTATTAGATAGATTAGATTAGTTTAGATTTAGGATGGATTAGATAGGATGGATTAGATAGAATGGATCGATGGATGGATGGATGGATCGATAGATATAACAGATAAAGATGATATACATGGATAGATGGACAGACAGACATATATAGAGACAGACTACCATGCAAGAAAGTGGTGCTTTAGTTGGAAGTCAATACTTCTGCAGGCAGCTGGGTGCATTTGTAAGGTCAAAAGGGACAAGCCCCTAAAGGGGAGGGGGGGCATCTTCATGGAACTGATCCACTGGTTTATACCCTGGGTCAGATGACACGTGATGTGTTGCAGGGACATTTCCATCAGTGCCTCACTGGGGATGATCATTTCCTCATGGCGATGGGGATGACTGGCCCCACCAGCCTCCACGAGGAGAATAAGGCAACTCTGCTGGGCTAATTCAGGCCTGATGAACTGAAAATATGGTTCTTGACCATACTAAGAAGTCTTAGAGGACAAACCGGAGCTGCCCAGAGTAAATGACCGAGATGGCGGCTATAGAAATTGAATAAAAAAACAAACAAAGAGGAAAGAGAAATGGCCCAAAGTGAGCATTCACAGAGGGGGGCTGCGCTCCCCACTGGAACAGCTTGTTTCCCCTGGCAACGGGAGTTCCCACACATCTTGAGGCTGTAAGTCAGGTTTTCCTCTGATCTGAGTGCTGCTGCATCATCATCATCATCATCATTATTATTATTATTTGATTTGATTTATATGCCACCCTTCTCCGGAGACTCAGGGCGGCTTACAATGCATTAAGCAATAGCCTTCATACAAAGTCAGCTTATTGCCCCCACAATCTGGGTCCTCATTTTACCTACCTTAGAAAGGATGGAAGGCTGAGTCAACCTTGAGCCTGGTGAGATTTGAACTTGCAGTAATTGCAGACAGCTGGTGTTAATAACAGCTAACATTTATTTACACTTTCTTATTGAAAACTATATATTGCATTTCTCTCTCTGTATGTTATTATTATTGCACTTTTTGCTTTTGTATAATGCTTAGCCCAGGGTGTCAAACTATGGCAACTTTAGGACTGTGGACTTCAACTCCCAGAATTCTCAACCCAGCTCACAAGTCTTAGTTGCCGGGGTTGGGCTGTCCTTGGCTTAGCATCAACCTAAGTTTGAGAGTTTAGGGACCCACAAATAAACAAACAAACAAACAAACAGTAATCACATACACCGCTTAGAGGTTCTCTTTGGTTCGTTTGACTCTCCTCTCCTCCATTTATTATTATTAAATTGGATTAATATGCTGCCCATCACACCCTCTAGCAACCACACTGAGCTATCCTTGTGACATTAGCAGAGAAATCTTTCCACCATCTATTTTCCCCATAACTTATTGGTTTATATAAGTATCAGATTTTAAGTATCAGATATTAGCACACTCCTATTCCCTTTTGTGGATTGGGGGGGAGCGCATTTGCAAGTGGTATCACGCACTCGATTTACAGCAGTTCATTTAGTGACGTTCAAAGTTACAATGGCACTGAAAGAAGGGACTTTGGGTCGTCTTTCACCCTTATGACCGTTGCAGCAGCTTCATGGTCACATCAAAATTCAGAGGCTTGGCCGCTGACTCATATTTATGACGGTCGCAGTGTCTGGGGTCACGTGATCCCCTTTTGAGATCTCCTGACCAGCAAAGTCAACGGGGAAGCCAAGTTCATGTTATTAACGACCACAGTGATTCAGTTAACAACTGTGGCAAGAGAGGTTGTAAAATGGGGCAACGTTCACTTAACGGCCGTCTCATTCAGCAACAGAAATCCCGGCCTCCATGGCGGTTGTAAGTCGGAAACCACCTCCGTCTCTTCGCCGGCGCTTTATTCAAACTGGGTCTGCCTATCCGTGGTTGACGGCGGGGCCTCCGGAGCGCCCGCTGCGTGCAGGGAACGAAGGGGGATTTCTCTGCAGGGACGCCCTCTTCCCTCGCCGTCGCCCAGGGAGGCGCTTCTGTGGCCGAGGAGCCGGGCCTTTCGTCCGCCACAGCAGGGAGGGAGAGCCGAGGGCGGAGGGCGGGCAGAGGCCGCTCAGCACCGGACGGACAGCGGCCGAAGGAGCCGCAGCCGCTTTCCGGGCTCCGTCCGGGGCCCCTCCGAGGCTTTGGGCCCCGTTGCTCCCGTGGAAAAGCCCCCTCCCCCTCCCCCCGGAGGCAAAGGGGCTGCGGGCGGGGCCGAGAAGCCGGGAGATTCCCGCGGAGGAAGCGCCGCTCCAACCGGCCATGCGGGGCTCCCCACGTGACAGCGGAGGCACGTGTCGCCCTCCGTGTTGAGGGTCTCGGGACTCCCCCTCCGCCCCCCCTCCGCCCTCCCCTCGCCCCGCTCCGCTCGGGGCTCCGTCTTGGCCGCCATGGCCACTCACCTTCCCGGAGGCCGCGCTCTCTTTCCGGGCCGGCCAGAGCTCCGGCTTAGCACGCCCTGCGGGGCCCCGACAGCCGCCGCCTCCGCCCTGCTCTTCCTCCTCCTCCTCCTCTTCTTCCTTCTCCTCGCCGCCGCCGCCGCCGCCGCCGCCACTTTAGAGCGGGGCAACCGCGCTCCCGCCCGGCTTCCTGCTCGGCTGCCCTGGACAAAGATGGCCGGCGGAAAGAGAGCGGCACTTCCGGCGCGCGGATGGCGTCACTGAAGGCAGACGGGGAGAGCTGTGCGGCGGGAAACGGGCCGGCAACGAAGGAGGTTCTTGCTCCCCTCGCTGGACTACCGCTCCCATCAGCCCCGCCAGCAATATGGCCTTGGAAGGCTCCCCGGTCTGTTTGTTAGTTAGTTTGTTTGTTATAAAGCGCTATGAATACTTCACCTTTCGATTCTACGCTTCTACAAAAAGAAGCGGGTGAAGGATTGGAACCGCTTTCTGAAGGCTCCGCCTGGAAATACTGCAGCCGGTTTCGGTCCCCACATGGCAAAGGAGAGGCTGAGGCTTTGGGAAAAGTTCAGCGAAGAGCAACTAAGAGAATCAAAGGCCTGGAGACCAAAATGTATGAAAAACAGCTGCAGGATTTGGGTCTGGCTGTCTAAAGAAAAGGAGGACCAGGAGAGTCACGAGAGCAGTTTCCCAGTATTTGAGGGGCTGCCACAGAGAGGAGGAAGGGGGTCAAGCTGTTCTCCAAAGCACCTGAAGGCCAGACAAGAAACAACGGATGGAAACTAACCAAGGACAGAAGTAACCTGGAATTAAGGAGAAACTTCCTAACGGGGGACAATTGACCAGTGGAACAGTTTGCCACCAGAAATTGTGGGTGCTTCATCACTGGAGGGTTCTAAGAAGAGCCTGGGCAGCCTCGTGTCTGAAATGGTAGGGTCTCCTGCTTGAGGAGGGGGCTGGACTAGAAGACCCCCATGGTCCCTTCCTGCTCTATTCTGATTCCATCTACATTTCAACAGGGCCAGGTTACCCAACTCTTTGCCCTGGAGAAACATGGCCGCTGCAGAGGCAGTGGGGACACTGCACACGCACACATGACAGCTCACTGGCAGGCCCAGCCAAGGGACACCCGTGAAATAATCCAGCCCCAAGTAAATCCTCCCCCCAATATAACAGGAAAGGTGGGAAAACCTTCATTTTCTGCCAAGTGCCTGTCCAAAGACAAGGAAGCCGGCTGGGTGCCTCGGCCAGCTCACCTGGTTGAGGGGAAAACAGGAGACGAGTTGTTTTCAGTTCAGCAAAAAGTGTGATAGAAGTACAGATAGTCCTTGACTTACAACCATTCGTTTAATGACCATTTGAAGTTATGCCACTAAAAAAAGTGAGTGATGGCCATTTTTCATATTTATGACTCTTATGGCATTCCTACAGTCACATGATCAAAACTAAAGACGCTTAGCTATTGACTCATATTTACGACGGTTGCGGTGTCCTGGGGCCACGTGATCCCCTTTTGCAACCTTCTAACAACCAATGTCAATGGGGAAGCCGGATTCATTTAACAACCATATTAGTAACTTAAGTGCAGTGACTCACTTAACGGTGGCAAGAAAGGCTGTAAAACTGTCTCACTTAGCAACAGACATTTTGGGCTCAGTTGTTTTAAGTCAGTTTACTGCTTGTAAATGGAAAAATATTTCATGACAGGACTGGATAACTAGCATCCTTCTAAGAAACCAACATCCTTCCCTGCTGCTTTGGGCAAGAAAGAAAAGGAGACCACACAGAATGTTGGCACCTAAAGCCTGTAAAACACCTCTCTCTCAATTGTAGAAGTCCCGCCCACTGAGTCCCAGGGGCAAGGCTTGCCGTGCACAAAGGGTTGCAGAAATTGGCCACAAATCACCCTAATGTGCACAAAGATTTGTGGCCAGTTTCTAGCTTTTTAATCTTTCTTAATTTTTAATTGTTTTGTATTATCTTTTCATCATACTGTAAACTGCCCAGTTGCTGTAACACACAGGTGAGCAGTAAATGGATTTAATAAATAAATGAATTTTCTCCCCATCCCACTATGAAGCACCTCCTTGGGAGGCCATCCTGGGTTTGACTGGCAATTCCGCAGGAAAACCTCTTCTTGTTGCCTTGCAGAGAGCATCTTGTGCCAGCTGAGCCCCAAAGTACTTGTGCTTCAGAGACCATCATGCCACAAGTAACCATTGGACAACCGCACAAACACTTTTTAATAAAAATAGTTTGTATAAACACAATGATTTACATCTTTTTTTTTCTTTTAGGAAAAGAAAAAAAAACAAAGTTAGGAACAACATTGTAACAAACAGCCAGTCATGAATGAATGAACGAATGCCCTTTCTATGGAATTGAGCTGAAAATGGGCACTTTTTAAAAACCCTGCAGATACTTTGACCAAGGAGCTCGGCCACAGTGCAACTGCTCTTCCGTCCTCCTCCGACCAGGAGAGTCACAGAGGTGTTTGTACATCAAATATCCAAGCAAACTATTTTCAGCTCCTTGCAACATCCTTTTCCTTCTCCAGCCCACAAAGGGCCAGCGAGATCTTTCAACTTCTCGCACCCAAACATTTGAGAGGCAGAAGAACGGCCACCTCCTAGTTTTAAACATTTTTTTAAATTTTACATCTGCCGGTTGAAATGCAACATCTCTCTGCCACCAGATGACTCCCTTCTCAGTTTTGTAATTGTTCCCAGGCAGATTGGGGTAAAGGAGAAGCTTGCCGCCCCTTCCCTTCTCTGTACAATCTGACCCCTTTTAAAAAGTCCCTTTCCTTCCATATATTCTTTCTCCTCAAAATGGGTGGCAAACGAGCCGGTGATAATATGGATAATTTCTTTAACTGAATCTGAGTACCGACTTTGTTCTTCAGAAGAGACATGCTGCTCCAATACCACAATTAAACACACCACTCTCTTGCACACTGAGACAGGAGAAACACACACACACACATACACACATGCATACACCAAGTGTTTAACAAGGATCGGGGTAGCCTATCTACCTGGCCTTTTGCTTTTGCAACCCAGGTCCTCTTCACACCTCACATTTTTAAGGGTAGCTCTTTAAGCAGACAAGATACAAACCAGTTTTGTATTTTTTTGCAATCATCCTTGCATGGCACTGAATGGCAGACCCAGGTTTTTGGCAGAATATTGTGTGAAACAGCTTTCAGGGGTGAGGGGGTCTTCCCCAGGACCCTTCCCTCCCACCCATTCTGCAACCTTGAAGGTGCTCCCAAGAGTCTTCCATTTAACTAACACTTAAGTGAAACCATCAACAAATGGTGTGGATTATAAACATTAGAAATAATACATTCTGCGTGACCTCGGTGGGGACCAAGCAGTAAAATTCTCCAGTGCCGGGCAGGACCAAATACCTGCTCAGGTGCAATTGTCATTTTATTCATCAGAGGGCAGCAGCTGCAAGCATTAGAAATAGAAGCTGGTGTCTCTCAATCTCTGTGACTTTAAGATGAGTAGACTTCAACTCCTAGAATTCCCCAGCCAGCTGGCTAGGGAATTCTGGGAGTTGAAGTCCACCCATCTTATGAAATTGCAGAGGTTGAAAAAAGCTGATCTAGGCACAGATTAATCCCAGCTCCCAGAGTAATGACCTCAAAAATGTTGCATGCAACTGTGTCGTCTCCCCAGCCGAGCTGATATTTTGGAGAAGCTGCACAATGAAAAGAAACGGAAGAAAAATAGGGAGGCTGCAAGCAACCTCTTGTAAGTGAGGCTGGATGGATCCACTAAAGCCCCCTTGGATCAAAACAGGCTTTCTTGCAGCCAATGGCTTCTCGGCTGCTCCATGGGTGAATACAGTGAGGCAACAAGCAAGGAGCGTGCCTGCCTGTCAAAAGGTCAAAAATCAAGCCACCCACCCACCAGTGCCCACTCCCCTAAAGCACTGGCCAAAGCACAGATTAAAACAGGGCAGGAGACCGCATTGCCAGGCAGGAGGGAAGCCTAATCTTCACTGGCACAACTGGTGCAAAGGAAACCTTTCAAAAACTGAATTCTTAAAACAATAAAAACACGGGGGGGAGGGGGGGTTGCAGAGGGACAGAAGAACACAGCAACATTGCAGAGCACTCCGCCTTCGGGAAAAACCAGCTTTCATCTTGGAAACGTCAAGGCTCTGATCTTGGCGGCTGCCAAGGTCGTGTGTGAATGCAGCGTGAGAGGCCAGAGGGGGCACTTCTAGGGCAAGGGAAGCTGGAGGGAGGGGGGTGAACAAGGAGGCTTGCTTAGGACCTTGCATAGCTGCTTCTTTGGCCCCAAAACCATGAACAAAAGGCAGAACGTGGCAGCAAGATGGAGGAGGACAAAACTGAAGCAGCCGGGCAAAGACACTGACAAATGTGCTGTTCTTGCTGCAGTCAAAATAGACTTCTAGTGGCTCTCACAATGCGTGGAGTGGCTAAAATTAGCCCAGAGTTCTCAACCTCAGCAACCGGAAGATGGGTGGACTTCAACTCCCAGAATTGGCTGGGGAATTCTGGGAGTTGAAGACCACCCATCTTCAAATGGACAAATTTGAGCAACGTTGCTCCAGAAAAACAAATGCACCACAGTTTCTGGAGATGGGCAGCGGGGTCAGTCATCCACCTGAGCGGCCAACTGTCTTTCTAAGAAGACCCCCACCCCACACCTCCCTCGTCCCCTCGGAGCTCCTCAAACGAGAACGCTCCGAACGGCAGTTTTGTTTTTCCTCCAGTTCCTGCAAATATTTGCAGATTGGGCTGTGAGGAAGCAGGTGGAGCCGCTGCTGCTGATGCGCAGAAGACAGAAACGAAGGAGGTGGGAAAGAAAGAAACCCGTCCGGATCCCCAGTATCAGTTTTGCAGTTGGTGTGGCATCGTACAAAACACAACCGAGAACAAACAACGTTTAAAAATGGACCCCAGAGGTAACCTAGCCGTGTTTGGGAGCCACACTACAATCGTGCAAGGCGTTTTGTGCTCATCTGAGAGTCCACAAAGTTCTCTGGTCAAAACCGACTTAAATGGCTTCCACGGCTCGAGCGTCCTCCCCATTCATCAAGGGGCAGTTCAGGCGATTGTTGTCTGTATCCACGTCTCGGCTCCCGCCTTCCACCTGGACGCAGCAGGATTTGGTCCCGTCAGTGGCATCCTGCGACTGGTAGTCCCTGTCTCCTGGGGGGCTCTGGCTGCCGTTGAGGGGGGCCTTCTCCTGCACCGGAGTCCTGGTGGACTCGGGAACGCTGCACCCCTGCACTTTGGTTTTGGCCTTCAGCTTGTCGTGGTAGGAGAAGAAGCCCAGTGCCATGGCCACCGCCAAGGTCATGGAGAGCAGGACCGTCACGGTCACAAACTGGACCCAGTAAGAGCGCCATTCCCCCACGGGCACTGCCTGGTGCTCTGGGCTACCCTTGGAGCTGCTGGCGCCGTCCATAGGGAGGTCGCTGC
Source organism: Ptyas mucosa (assembly GCA_012654045.1). Lineage (NCBI taxonomy): Eukaryota > Metazoa > Chordata > Lepidosauria > Squamata > Colubridae > Ptyas > Ptyas mucosa. The sequence goes on from WNWU01000146.1 coordinate 156,124, forward strand.
GCACGTCGTACCAGGCCACCCGGTGCTGGTAGCCGTTCTCGCTGGCCCAGCACGTGTACTCGCCCAACGTGTGGCTGTGCACAAACACAAGCAGGCCAGTGTGGTCTCGGACGGTCAGCCCCTCCTGTGATGGGAAGCTGCCCTCCGGGTATGTCCAGGAGTAGTTGGCCAGGGCAGAGACCTGCGGGCAGGGCAACCGCACCATGGAGTTGAACGGGCCGGTCAGCACTGCAAGGAAGGAAAGCAAGAACGAAGGTGTAATTTTGCTCCCGAGGGACAAAAACAGCTCCTTGCTCTGTGGGCCCGTTTCAGTGGGGGTGGGAAAGCTTACAACTGTAAAAAACTCTTTGTGGCTCTAAGGCCTGTGAGATTGACCCTCAAAGACAACTTGCACAAAGAGACTCAGACAAACCCTTTCCTTTTGAGAGTAAAAGAGAACAAGGGCCAACATTTAACGGCCACTTTGACCTTGGGGCCAAGCCCTCCTCCCTGGCCCAACCTCCCTCGGGGCACCCTCTGGGGCAGCCTTGGACCCGCCTGAGCTGAAGGCCACTCCTCAGCTGCTGCTGCTGCTGCTGTTGCTGACGGTACTCCACCTTTCAGTGAGATTCCATCAGAGTCGTTCCTCGACCTTGGCATGGCTCGCCCCTTCCCGCTGTGGCGCTGGCACACGGCCTCAGCCTTCCCCTGCTCAACGTCCTGCAGCCAGTCAGTCCTAGAAGGAAAGAAGAAAAGAAAAGAACTTCTGAGTCACAGCAAGGCCGTCTCCGCACAACCGCTAATTGTGAGCAAGCAACACTTGGGCAGTCACACAGCAAGCCTCTCAATGGACAACCTGCCCTATAGCTTGCCCCATATCTTGGCATGGAGGTCACCCCCAAGCCATTTTCAGATTGTGTCCACACAACTGTCTGTTATCCCCACAAAGCATAGCATAGAATATTGAATACAGAATGGAAGGGACCGTGGAGGTCATCTAGTCCAACCCCCCGCTCAAGCAGGAAACCCTTTATCATTTCAGACAAATGGTTGTCCAGTCTCTTCTTGAAAACCTCCCGCGGTGGAGCGCCCACAACCTCCAGAGGCAAGTCCTCGACTTACAACTGTAACTGAGCCCACAATTACAGCCATTAAGCAGGTCACCACGTGACTGCACACAATTTTTTGACTTTTTTGTGGAGTTCATTGTCTGGGTTTCTTTTGCCTGAAACTGGAAATAAGTGCCAGTTTTTAAGGGGGGGGGGACATTTAAATTATGGTCATGTGACACTATATGCAGGCTGGTTGCACAATTGTCTTTTGGGCCCTCAGCAGCCAGGCTGCATCTGAACCCCAGCCAGTCTCTCTCTACCAGGCAGATGGGCGGTTGCTAAATTAGGTACATAAGGAAACATATAAAATAAAGAATGCAAAATCCCACTGAAAAAAGGGACATTCTCCAGTAATGATCTCCACTGCCCAGTTGGTTCAAGGTCAGGGGAATCCAGTGGATCCAAATCAACACAAACCTTGGGAATCCTGTAGAACAGGGGTCTTCAACCATGCTGGCTGAGGAATTCTGGGAGTTGAAGTCCACAAGTCGTAAGCTTGCCATGGTTGGAGACTCCTGCTTTAGAACACACACACACACACACACACACACACACACACACACACACACACGCCTCTTCTGCTCTCTCATAGGTGGTGCTTCCCTCCCGCCCTTGCTCACCTGTTTCTGGTGTCCTCCCAAACTGCTCGGCACAAGTGGCCATCCCAGGCACAGTATGGATCACGTGCCAACAGGCAGCTGGCACAGGTGGCATACACACTGCAGTTGGCCACCAGGACTTCTAAAATCCCTTCGGAATAGCCCACATACAGGATGCCCTAGGAAAAGAGGAAGAGATGCTTGGCACTGCATTCTTCAGGAAAAGGAAAATCCATTCTGGCAAAAATGGAATGTTCCTTAGTTTAGGAAATCGGTAACTTAAATTCATTTCTTTATACCACTCACTATAATTATCCGCTTCAAGGTTTATAGAAGAGAGAAAATTCGCCACCATTTTATCTCATGAATTCAGGTACATTTAAATGAACTTTCATACTGGTAGTCCTTGACTTATGACCACAATTGAGCCCAAAATTTCTGTTGCTAAGTAAGGCAGTTGTTAAGTGAATTTGCCCCATTTTTCGACCTTCCTTGCCACCAGTGAAGTTGTTAAGTGAATCACTGCAATTGTTACGATGGTTAATAACACAGTTGTTAAGTGATTCCTCCCCATTGACTTGGCTTGTCAGAAGGTCGCAAAAGGGGATCACATAATCCCGGGACACTGGAACCCGTCATAAATGTGAGTCAGTTGCCAAGCGTCTGAAATTTGGTCATGTGACCATGGGGTTGGTGCAACGGTCGCAAGTGTGAAAAACGGTCGTAGGTTGCTTCTTTCAGTGCCGTTCGTAACTTCAAACGATCATGAAGCAAACTCTTGCTGAGGGTTACCTGTATTATGCAAACCTCAGTCTGAAGGCTTCTTAGATAGAAGAAATAAATAATAAGAAGAAATAAATGAGAAAAACAAAGCGAAAGAGAACAGATACAAAACACCAGCTATTTTTAACTGCCCCCTTTTTGGAGAAAAGCACCATTTTGTTCTGTGTCGGTGGCTTTGTTTCCAGGCTGCTTTGGAGCTTCACGTCAACAGCTGCTGTGAGGCTGCCTGTGTGGGCCGCCCCTCTGCACGTCTCTGTCTGAGCTGGGGGGGGGGAGGGGGGCGGCTAGGAAGCCTCCAAGCCAGCCCAGCCCTCTCGTGGCTGAAACTTTGGTGGGAGACTTCCTGCAGTTTCCCCTCGGAAGCCGAAGAAACAATCCCCACAAGCAATGCCAGTGTGGGGAAAGCCAGAGCTCAGAACGAGCAGAGGAAGCCGGAGTCTCCAAGGGGAAGGGAAGGGAAGGAATCGGGGCGCAGCCGCTTGGCCCAGATCTCCAAAGGCCAAAGAGGGGCAGTTGAAAAAGTTTTTAAAAATCCTCTCTCCCGCTTGTGGCTGAGCTGAAAAAGCCCCCGTTCCTCTGGGAAAGAGTGAGGAAGCAACAGGAACGAAACGAGATGGGAGCTGGAGATCAGAGACCCATTTAAGGAAACCTTGCAGAGAAATGGGCCTCAAGGTCGATTCCTGGCAACTGGACAATCTTCGCTCACCTGAGACGTTTCGTGGCTCATCCGAGCAAAAGCAGACACCTTTGGCCTGGGTGATTTTCAACCCATTTTGGGGAGAAACCCCCAAAGTTGGTATGGCAAGACTTGGCACATTCCAAGACTCTAATTTTGCTCCGACTGATGAAGTTGCTTGGATGAGCAACGAAATGTCTCAGATGAACAAAGTTTGGTCCAGTTGACATGAATCGACCTTTGGCCTGGATGGCTGAGCCTTCAGAGACACATTGCAGAGAAATCTAAAATGTTCCGTCTCCCTCTGGACCGTGCTGGGTGCCAGGCCATCATTCCTGCAACTAAATCATCCAAACTGGAGGCAGTTTCCACTATTCCAGATGTGGCATTCCAGAGGAAATACAAGGAGTCCTCGACTTACAACCGCAAATGAGCCTGGAATTACGGCCGGTCGTAATTGTGCCGATTGCAAAGCAGGTCATCATGCGACAGCTCCAGATTTTATAACCTTTTTTGCGATGGGTTAAGCAACCTCCAGAGCCATTAAGAGAACTCATTGTCCACAATGCGCATTCGGGTTTTTTGCCAGAAATCAGAAATTAAAACTGGTTTCCAGCAAAAAAATAAAATAAAATAAAGTTCACGTGATTGCAGGATGCTTCAAACAGCTGTAATTACAAGCACCCAAATTCGATCATGTAATGTCTGTGTGTCCGTGTGTCCGTGTGTCATTTCACACACAGCCATCAGCAATGCTATCTCACATGCTAACAGAATGCAGCATTAATCCATAAAAAAATTCATTGAAACAGCACATAAAATGTCTATCAAAATATAAAACATCAGAGCAGTGAATTCTTTTAAAAACACACAGCACGAGTGATGAATAAAAGCATGCATAGACTTGAGTTACACACAAGCAGGGACTGAAGGGACTAAACCTGGGGCCAGATGCCCAGATCATTTAGCCATTGGACAGCACTGCCCTCCAGATGACATATTTCATGCAGGGATCCAGGAAATCTTTTGAATTCTGTTAAGTTTGCGGGACGTTCCCACAACCACAGTCGGGATTATCAACCAGCCTCCATTTATCTCCCATTACGCACCAGAAAAATGTGCTCTTCTGACATTTTTTCTGACTCAAAGCCCTTGGAGGGAGAGTTGGGCCAGAAAAGGTGGTCCCGGCAGAGCTCCCTCTCCCCCCCCAATTAAAACAGCTGATGATGAGCGCCCACCCAAAGCCCACCTTCTCAGGAACAAGCAGCAGGTTCTGGACGGGTTCCGGCTTCTCGAACAGCTGGAGCTCTTCAATGATGTGGGCTTTGTGGCCAACCACCACCGCCTTGTGCAGGGAGCCTCTGTCTGCAGGGGACAAGCAGAGGTTGGAGCCGCCCGTCAAAGGAGGGGGGGCTCCTACTTGGCCTCCCCCCACCCAATGATTTGGGTCGGAATTTGAAAGTAACACGGGGAAGGGATGAATTTGCAAAAACAAGCCGTGGCTGAATGCCAAGCAAAGAAGAGTTAACTGAACAGTATTTTCCAACAACAGTTTGCCAAACAATAGTTGGAGAACAATTCAGGTAGTCCTCGAGTTACGACCACAATTGAGCCCCAAATTTCTGTTGATAAACAAAACAGTTCTTAAGTGAGTTTTGGCTCATTTTACAACCTAGTCCAACCCCCCTACCCATGGCAGAGATATCCGTTTCTTACTTTAGCTTTCCTTTTCCTGCTTTTACAATTGTGTTCGTTCTTTTCCTTATTTTGAATTTTTAGTTGATTATTTTTTTAAAAAGTTGCAAAAAATCCCAGCCCCGAGCTCTTGTCCCCCAAGGGGCATGACTAAAACCATGCACCCGCATTGGATCAGGGCAGGACATGACTGACAGCAGTCTTCCAATATTTGAGGGGCTGCCACAAAGAAGCGGGGGGGGGGGGAATCAGCCTATTTTCCAAAGCACCAGGAGGCAGGAGAAGAAGCAATGAGTGGAAAGTAATGAAGGAGAGAAGCAACCTGGAACTAAGGAGAAACTTCCTGACAGTGAGGACAATTCCAAGTGGAATGGCTTTGCCTTCAGAAGTTGAGGGTGTCCCATCCCTGGAGGTTTCTAAGAAGAGACTTGTCCATAGTGGGGTAGGGCCTCCTCCTTGAGCAGGGGGTTCCCCTCCAACTCTGTTATCCTGGGTGGAGGGAGCCCTACCTGTGCCCAAGAACAGGACGGTGCAGGCAGCCCCGCAGGCCTTCCGCGCTTGGTGCACTGCGATGCGGGTGTACTTCACATCCTCCTTCACCAGCAGAGGCTGGTTGTGGATGGGGGCCACCTTCTCATCCATCAAGAAATGGTCCTTCATGAAGGTCAGGGCTTTATCGGAAGAGGGGCCCACCGAACACTGAAGGAAAGACACCGTGGGAAAAACAATCAGGAGGGAGAGCCATATCTCAACTTTGCTGGAAGGTTCTGGAAGGTCTGGACCAGGTCACCACGTTCCTCCCCTCCAGAGATGGTCCAAACCTTTGATGGGTCTGCATTTGCAAGGGGGGGAAGGGAGACGACAACACTCACGCTGCCAGGCCGGGGGGCCATGGGGGGGCCACTGTAGGTCATCCATCGGGAACAGTCCTTGTTCAGCTCCTTGTACTTCCCGTCGAAGGCCTTCTGGATGGCGTCCAGGGTGAAGGCACAGACGGCTGAGCTGCCGGAGCTCCTGGTCTGCCTGCGGGGAATGGACAGGCCAGCTGCACCTCAGCCATCCGAAGCCCTCTGCACATGCTCGGGGCCCTTATCTCAGGGTTCTCCAAGTTTGGCAACTTGATGACTTGTGGACCTCAACTCCTGGAATTCCTCAGCTGGCAAGCCATAAAGTTGCCCTGGTTGGAAACCGACCCCTGCTTTATGGGGCCATCTCTGTGAAAACCCACCCCACCTCTTACCACTGAGAAGCGAAGATCCCGTAAAACAGGGTGCCGCCCCTCGGCTGCGGGAGAGCAAAGACGTGCTGGAGGACGGTGTGGGGGAAGAGCCCCGTCTGGCTGCAAGAGAGCTGAGCTTTGAGGAAGGTGGTCCATTTCTTCTGGAGAACCTTGTCGCCCCCGACGTCGTTCTGCGGAGACGGAGGGAGCAGAAAAGACCCACTCAGGAACCAGCCTCGGCTGGGTCCATGCTACACAGCAGGAATAAGATGATCTGTTTGGGGTTCAAGATCTGGTGGGACCCGTGGTCTCCTCTTAGCACTTTCTGGAAGTCACCCTCTTAAGCCAAAACTCGACTTGACTGGTTTGAGCAGAAGATACGATGGTTAAGCCCAGAGCTATGTCCGCAGGATGATGCTGTTTCTCAACCTTGGCCACTTGAAAATGGAAGGACTTCAACTCCCAGAATTCCCCCGGCTGCCATGTTTGACCTAAAGATCCTTTTGCTTTTGCGGACGGTGCCTGTCAAACCTTGGTCTTCAACCTCAGCCTTCTCTGCACAGACACACGGCTGAGCCTCGGCTCCAACTGGGCACGGGGGAAGCCTCTCACCTTGCAGACCCGGGCGACACGGGACACGGTCAGCTTCTCAAAGAAATCAAATTCCTTTGCTGTCTCTTCAAAGAAGAAATAGATCTTTTCATCATCTGGGGGTCCCGGGACATTGAACGAGGCCACGAACACAGCATCGTCTGTGCAAAAAACAGGGAGTCAACATTCCTCCATCCCCCCCTCTCTCTCTCACACACACACACAAAGGTGTTCTTCCAAAAGGTAACTGGACTTTCTTGGTTTTTCTTGTTTTTTTCAGTTCTTCAAAACTGAAGAAGCTTCTCAGATAAGAAGTGAAATGTTTTCAAGAGGAAAGAAGACCAAGAAAGTCCAGCTGCCTTTTGGAAAAAGCACCTTTGGGATAACCAGGACCTTGATGATGGAGACTCTACACACCCACCCACAGAGGGGGGCTTGGGCCCCAACAGGAGCATCCGTTGCTTAGGAGATGCATTTCTCCTGGTACCCACTGGGCCTTGGTTGCCAAGGCGACAGCCAGTCCCCAAACGATAGAGGCAACTGTGGGAGGGGCTAAGACCCTTCCCCCCCTCCCCCGCCTCTGCCCTCACCGTGCAGCCAGGAGAGAAAGCTGTCCGTCTTCAGAATGGTCCGGCTGCCCAGGGTTCGAGAGATGACCGGCTCGTTCCCCTGGAAGTTATTCATGGTGCCCGTGTAGAGGTCTCCATCTGGGGTGGGGATGAGCAGAACATGAGATGGGGGCCCCTGCAAACCTTCTGCCTGCTTTTCATCACCGCAAATCTTCATGGAAGGCATTCATCTGAATCCAAGCAGGGCGGCTTTCGAAAACAAAACCCTGTTTCATAAAGGATAAACTCCCCAGGGCCGCGCGAAAGTGAGATGGTGGAGCATATAAATTTAGTAAATGAATAAATAAAAGAATGACAAAACTTGCAAATTAAGCCCATTACTAGGTTACCGAGAGAAAGAGTAAGTAGAGACGATAAAGAATTATAAATAACAGTAAGAAAAAACAAAAGAGTAGCAGCTGATAAAAGAAGCTATTCCAACAGGGGATTAGGGGACCGGAGACTAAAACATAGGAAGAAAGGAGGATTGCAGGGACTGGGAATGTCTAGTCTAACAAAGAGAAGGACCAGGGGGGACATGGTAGCAGCCTTCCAGTATCTGAAGGGCTGCCACAAAGAAGAAGGGGGTGTGTGTCAACCTGTTCTCCAAAGCACCAGAAGGCAGGACAAGAAGCAATGAATGGAAACAAATCAAGGAGAGAAGCAACCTAGAACTAAGGAGAACTTTCCTGACGATGAGAACAATTGATCAGTGGAAAGGCTTTTTTTTCAGAAGTTGTAGGTGCTCCATCTCTGGAGGTTTTTAAAGAGAGTGGACATTTATCCGGGATGCAACAAGGTCTCCTGTTTGAGTAGGGGGTTGGACTAGAAGACCCCCAAGGTCCCTTCCAACTTTGTTATTCAATTATTCTATAAACACGTGGGGCAAGAATAGAGGGAGGGTCTCCAAACCAAGGAAGCAGGCTCCATCTGAGGATCCTGAACCTGATGGCAGGAGCTCCATCTTTTGTCTTCTCCTCCTCTTTGCCCCCCCCCCCCACCTCCACCCTATTAGGGCCCATTGCTGACTTCAAGGCCTGCAAACAAGTGTTTTCAATAGTGTAAGACACCCAGAGTTGCCCTGTGGTAAGATGGGCAGCCAATAAATTTAAGAAATAAAGTAAAAATAATAAATAAAGCAACTTCGCTGCTGAGGCTTGTAATAGGGACCTGCTTGGTCTGGAAATCTGAGATTGCCCCCCCCCCCCCCCCCCAAGGCAACCTCGGAAGGAAAGGCTCAACCACGGAAGAGGCCAGGTGAAGACAAGGCCTCTTCTCTACGGCACAGACCCCCGTGTGGATCTACAGCCCCCCAGCCAAGTCAGCTTCTGAAATGATAGCCTGCCCATCCTACTGGGCTGGACTACACAACCTAGAATCCTCAGCACTGTAGCCTTGGGATCTGAGGAGTCAGGGGCTGATGCAGGGCAAGGGGTCAGGGAAGCTGTTCGAAAGGATTCGGGCAACCTTCATAAAAACCAGGCTGCGGCCTAAATGCTTCCCTGCTTCCACTGGTCTCCTTCCTAGGCGGAAGTATGGGAAGTGAGAATCCGAATAGAGCTGGAAGGGACCTTGGAGGTCTTCTAGTCCAGCTCCCTGCTCAACCAGGAGACCCTATAGCCATGATGGCGAACCTATGGCACGCGTGCCAGAGGTGGAATGCAGAGCCCTCTCTGTGGGCACACGAGCCACTGCCAGCTGCTCTTCTGGTTTCCGGCACGTGCATGCGAGTGGCAAGTTGATCTTCGGGCTTCCAGTGCTCCACCGCATGCACACACGTTCCAGTTTGGCCACTCGGTGCTGAAAAGGTTCACCACCACTGCCCTACAACATTTCAGACAAGTGACTGTCCAGTCCCTTCTTAAAAACCTCCAGTGATTGAACACCCACAACTTCTAGTGGCAAGCTGTTCCACTGGTTAATTGTCCTCACTGTTAGGAAGTTTCTCCTTAATTCCAGGAGGCTTCTCTCCTTGATGAGTTTCCAACCATTGCTTGTTCTTCCTTCTGGTGCTTTGGAGAATAGGTTGACCCCCTCTTCTTTGCGACAACCCCTCAAATGTTGGAAGACTGCTATCATGTCACCACTGTTCCTTTTTTTCTCTAGACTAACCAAACACATTCTTCCTATATTTTAGTCTCCAGCCCTTTAATCATCTTAGCTGTTCTTCTCTGCACTATTTCCAAAGTCTCAATATCTTTTTTCCAATGTGATCTCCCCAGGACATGCACACCCTGGCTCCCCCCAGGTGCCCAGCTCTGCTCACCCACAATGAGCGCCGTGTTCTGGTGCCGCGGGTCGAAGGGGCAGAGCCCTTTGCCTTCCTGCAGGAGGGGCTGCCCTTTGGCATCGGCCACCAGAGTGAAATTCTCCACGTCCTGGCAAGACAAGAAAAGATGGGGAAGTGAAGGAAAATCTCCCCCAAAGGACGGGGAGGGCTGACCCACCCTGCCTCCTTCCACAGGCCCCCTCCTCATCTACGCTTACAGAGTCCTTGATTTAACAATCCTTTGTTTCGGGACCATTCGAAGTTATAACAGCCCTGAAAAAAGTGACTTATCGCCAGTTTTCACACTTAATGACTGTTGCAGCATCTCCGTGGTCACATGATCAAAATTTGGATGCTTAGCGACAGGCTCATATTTATGATGGTCGTGGTGTCTCCCAGGGTCCCGTCATCCCTTTTGTGACCCTCTGACAAGCAAAGTCAATGGGGGAGCCAGATCCACTCAGCCACTGTGGGACTCACTTAACGGCAGTGATTCATTTAACAATTCTGGCAAAGAAAAGGTCACAGGATGGTGTAAAACTCAATTAACAACCATCTTGATTAACAACGGAAATTTTGGGCTCCACTGTCATCATAAGTCGAGGACTGCCTGTATTTTATTTTGTTATTTTATTTTTTTCACAATTAACTTGAAGACAGCCTAAAGACAGGGGGAGGGGGGCGAGGAAGGGGAGGCCCTCAAAATCACATTCTGGGACCCTCTTGAAACTCGGATCTCCTGATCGAGGGATCACTTTGACCCCACGGATCTGGTGACGAACTGCTCTAAGAACCCACCGACTGAAATGACTAATCCGGAGACGGAGGCTGAGAGGCAGGAGGACTCTCGCTTCCTCCTGGGCAGGGAAGTCTCTGCAGAGAATTGTTGGGCTGGCAGCTCAGCGTCTCGGCCCTGGGTGCCAAATCCGAGCTCCCCCACAATCCCAAGTCCTGTCAATGTGCCTCCAGAGGTTGCTACCACATTGTCATCCCGAGTGGGACAGAAGGGAAACCGTGAAATCCATGGCCGTCAATGGAACTGTGCAAACCCGAGGTTAACTCAACCTTCACCCTGCAGCGAAACCCTTGGCATGCATCACTGTAGAGGTGAAAATGCTGGCCTAGAAACCAGGCACTGGTGAGTTCTAGTCCCACTTTAGACATGAAAGCCAGCTGGGTGACTTTGGGCCAGTCCCTCTCTCAGTCCAATCCACCTCGCAGGGTGGTTGTTGTGGGGAAAATAGGAGGAGGAAGGAATATTAGGTATGCTTGCTGCCTCGAGTTATTTATAAACTAATAAAGGAAGGATAAAAATCTAATAAATAAAACTAAATAAAGGCCAGAAGTCTGCCACAGAAGTGCGCATTCCTGGCCTGGGACTAACCCTGTTTTCAAGCCTTGCTCTCTGCCAAGAATGCAATGAATTTGTGCTCATAATTAGGAATACTGGAAGGAATGCGACTCGGCCAAGCAACAAAACCACCACCTGATCATCATTTTTTTGCACTTCAAGGGTCTCCCGTTTGGGGAGATTCTGTGTGGGGTAAGAGAGAAGACCCTCCTCCACCAAAACAATCCCTCTACTTTCCACTCAGGGTGTGTTAAGTATTTATATATGGGGGAAATAATAATAATAAAGGGCTTTGTGAGTAATTTAGGGACCACTCTGCAAGATCCATTCCGCTGCTTCCCGGAGACTCACGATGTAGGCACAGGTGGGGCTGAAGGCGTAGGTGCCACAGGTGTAAAGGTGGGTCTCGTTCAGCTGAACCAGGATGCGGATGAAGTTGAAGCATTCTGTCTGCGGAAGGAGAATTGGGAGGGGAAGGCAAGTCAGTTCCCACTTAAATTTTGCTCAACACACACACACACGAAACGGTACTTAAGAAGCAGAACTGAGCCGGAGTGCAGGAAATGGGGGCGGGGGGGAGGGGGGAATCAATTCTTCCATTTTACTTCTCAGTTTGATCATTTCCTTCCCTTTACCTTCCCTTTATTTATTGAATACTTTTCTTGGCAGTCTGCAGCCTGAAAGCTTCTTTCTAAGCATCTCTGGGGGCCCTGAAATCCCCAACCTAGCAATTCACGGGAGGGGAAGGGAAGGGAAGGGAAGGGAGGGGAGGGGAGATGTACTACGTTAAATGCTTTTTTGAGGAGGGGGGAGGTTTGCAAACCAGTCTACAACTAGTCCTCAACTTACAGCTGGTTGCTTGGCAATTGTTCAAAATTGCAATCTACCTTAAAAAGGGGATTTACTATCTAGATCTGAAATTCTGAGAGCCAGGCACCCACCCGTCCGTCTTAGGACCTCGTTTTATGACAGTTTAGCTGCAGGTTGGCACTTCCAGCCACAGCCAACAATAGAAAACAACAGCTTTATTTACACAACTATGACATTTTGCATCTACAGATGACACATTCGCTTAACAACTGCTGCAGAAAGGTTGTAAAATGCAGGTAATCCTCAATTTACAACCATCCGTTTAGTGACCGTTCGAAATTACAACAGCACTGAAAAAAGCGACTTTGGGCCGTTTTTCACAATTGCAACCCTTCTGGCATCCCTAGGGTCATGGGATCAAAATTCCGACGCTTGGCTGTTGACTCATAGTTATGACGGTTGCAGTGTCCCGGGGTCACGTGATCACTTTTGGAGACTTTCCGACAAGCAAAGACAAGGGGGAAGCCAGATTCACTTAACAACCATGTTACTTAAGAACTGCAGCAAGGAAGGTTATAAAACCACTCAGGAGCCTGAGTGGCATAGCAGGCTAATGCCTCCTACTAAGGCAGCATTTAACATCCAGCTGCCTGCAATTACTACAAGTTCAGTTCTCACCAAGCTCAAGGTTGACTCAGCCTTCCATCCTTTCTAAGGGAGGTAAAATGAGGACCCAGATTGTGGGGGCAATAAGCTGACTTTGTATAAAATATACAAAAGTATGAAGGCTATTGCTTAACGCATTGTAAGCCGCCCTGAGTCTCTGGAGAAGGGCGGCATATAAATCAAATTTTTAAAAAAAAGAACAGGGCAAAACTCCCTTAACAACTGTCTCCCTTAGCAATGCATATGTTGGCTCTATTGTGGTCCTATGTCGAAGACTACCTAGACTTATGATGGGTAACAATGACAGAGTTGGAAGGGATCTTGGAGGTCATCTAGTCCAACCCCCTGCTCACGCAGGAGACCTGTTCTAGGGATTCGAACCGCCGAACTGCCGGCCTTTCTGTTCAACAAGCTCAGCGTCATAACCACTGAGTCACCTAGTCACCCTGTAGGTGACTTACAACTATAATGGGCAGGGTCATAACTTGAGGTCTACCCGTGCTTCTAAGTTTACAACTCAATCCACCAGGTGAATAATCAGGTTATTTCAGGCCCCGGGTGAAGGTGGAGCCGCGTCTGCCCTCACCTCGTTGCTTTTCTTCTTGAAGACGCACTCCCTCCTTTTCTCCGGGCTGGGGCTCCAGGGGATCTGGGGGGGCGGGAGAGGAGAAGAAGCAGAGCATGAGAAAAAGGGAAGGAAGCAGAAAGCAAAAGCTGGACAGGCTTTGACTTCCTCATCGGCAAAGCGACGTAATTATGAGAGAGCTGTAAGCTGAGGGGGTTTTTTTTAATATAAACAATGCTGCACTTCAATGGTTAGATGGTCTAGACCAGTGATGGCTAACCTTTTTGCCGTTGCGTGCCAAAAGTGGGGAGAGTGTGGGGGGCTGCGGGTGCCCACATCCATAATTCAATGTGCCCCGCTCTCCCGTGCATGCGCACATGACCCCCCCACTTCCCCTTGCTTTTGGCACGCGATGGCACGGTGGGCCCAGTATGTCCATTTTCCCCCCTCCCTAGGCCCCAGAGGCTTTCTAGGAGCCTGGGGAGGGTAAAAACAGCCTTCCCCATCCCCCCGCAGGCCTTTCGGAGATCAGAAACAGCCAGTTTCCCGACTTCTGGTGGGACCGGAAGGCCTGAAAATCAGTTGGCTGGTGCGCGCATGCGCGCTGGAGCTGAGCTGGGGCAACACTCGCGTGCCCACCAATATGGCTCCGCGTGCCACCTGTGGCACCCGTGCCATAGGTTCGCCATCATGGGCCTAGACGTTGGTATTTGAACATAGTTTTTAACATTTGTATTTTATCGCCTGTTTTGTTTTAATCTAGGCCAGGGGTGTCAAACTCAAGGCCTGTGGGCCGGATTCGGTGCTTCAATCCGGCCCACGGGCCAGCCTGGAAATATCAAAGGAGCAGCCCACGGTGCCTCTGCCAGGCAAAACAGGCTGCATGCGCCCCCCCCCCCCCCCCCCCACACACACAGCCCGTTTTCGGCCTCCCCGGCCTCCTGCAGCACTTTGCTGGGCAAAAACGGGGGGGGGCTCCGTATGGCCCGTTTTTGGCCGGTAGAGTGCTGCTGGAGGCCGGGGAGGATTAAAACGAGGCGCAGGGGGGCCACATGCAGCCCCCTTGGCCCGTTTTGGCCAGTAAAGTGATGCAGGAGGCGTCTGTCCATCCTGTCTCCGCACCTGCCCCCACCAGCCCACGGAGGAGAACTACAATGCTGATCCGGCCCTCAAAGAAATCCAGTGTGACACCCCTGATCTAGGCAAAATGTTAATATGTATATTGCCAACCCGTGTATGATATGCCATATGCTAAATAAATAAACGAGAGAGCTTGGTCTCAGAGGGTGCTGGATATGGGGGGTGAACGTTAGTCTTGGTGGGCTGTTGGTCCAGACAAGAAGCACAAGAAGCTCCAGCTTCATTTCAGGTTACATTAGCAGAACCTTGCAAGACTGAAAGCATCTAATGGGATAACAGAGTTGGAAGGGACCCTGGAGGTCTTCCAGTCCAGTCCAACCCGCTGCTCAAAAAGAAAGGAAAAGTCTTCATCTATGCCTTTTAAGTCTCCAGGAAGTGTAGGGAAGGTCCCTTCCGAAATGCATCCCACGCCCCTTTTCTTCAGAAAGGATGCCATGATGACATTATCAGTGGGACTGACATAGAAGTCAGCAGAGATCCTCCTTTCCCTTCAACGAGGCGCCTGCTGCAGGAATAATGGGGTGATTTTCCAGAGAAACTGGCCGGAAAAGAGACACAGCTTCTTCATCCCTGATCTCCCCAAAAGATTTGGAGCACCCACAACTTCAGCTTGCCTTCTGAAGCTGTGGGTGTTCCATCACTGGAGGTTTTCAAGAAGACACTGGACATCCATTTGTCTGGAATAGTCTAAGCCAAGGGTCTCCTGCTTGAGCAAGGGGTTGGACTAGATGACCTCCAAGGCCCCTTCCAACTTTTATTCTGTTAAAAGTTTTTTTTAGAAAGAAAACCCATTGATGCCCCCACTGTTTCTCAACCTCTGCAACAAATACTTGGACTTCAATCCCCACAATTTCCCAGCCAGCTATTCTGGGAGTTGAAGTCCACACATTTTCAAGCAGCTCCTGGGCACATACTTTTCTCTACCAAGCAGGGGTGAAATCTAAAATTTGTTACTACGGGTTCTGTGGGCTTGGGGGAGGGGGGGGACCTTAAGAGGTTGCAGAAAAAAATGCTTTTAAAAGCCTCTGACGATCAGGCAACTCAGCTGAGATCGCCAGGGGCTTTTAAAGGCATTTTTTTTCCTACAACCACTTTGGCTAAAGAGGTTGTAGAAAAAATGCTTTTAAAAGTAAAAAAAAAAAAAGCCCCTGATGATCACGCGGCTCAGCTGGGCATGGAGGGGGGGGTGCAGGGTTTTTTGCTACCGGTTCTCCGAACCACCCACCACCATCGCTACCAGATCGGGCGATCCGGTCTGAACCAGGAGCATTTCACCCCTGCTACCAAGTTATATTTACAAACTTGGCAGCTCTTAGCCACTTTCCAAAACAGGATGTCAGCCAGCCTTAGCAGCTCCACTTTGAAGCAAAGAAACCCCCCAAGGTAGCAGAGCACACATTTCCGTTTCTAAAAGAATGAAAGAAAAACCAGCTCAGAAGCCTTGAGGTGAGGATCCCGGAGAAGGAGGGGGAGGCAGGGACCTCAGCCCTTCCCGTCTGCTCAGGGACAGTCACTGGATCTGCCACTTGGTAGAGCATTTTAATACTGCCCAGCGTTACCCCATGGTAAGACGAGTGGCCAATACATTTAATAAATAAATAATAAATAGGACTGTTGAGGACTGTCTTTCTCCATCCAGATGTTGGAACAGCAGCTCCTGAAAGACCCCATTTTGGTCCTTGAATCCCTGGCTGGGAAGGGAGGAATTAAGGAGAAACAAGGCATGTTTATTTATCTGTTTATTTGGATCCCGCCTTTACTGTTTTTATAAACAATTCATAGTGGCAAACATACCTAATACTCTTCCCTTGTATTTTCTCCACAAAAATAACCCTGTGAGGTGGGCTGGGCTGAGAGAGAGATGGGCTATCTCAAGGTCATCCAACCGGCTTCCATGCCTAAGGCCGGACTAGAACTCCCAATCTCCCGGTTTCAAGTCTGGCGGCTTAACCACTAGGTCAGGATCTCCACTCCTCCAAAGAGGAAACAGACTCTTTTCGAGCAGAAGAGGGAGTCTCCCCACACTTGCATGCCCTCCTGGTCTCCCCCTCTCCAAATCCCCCGCTTCCACTCACCTTCCCCTCCAGCCTGATGGGGGAGCTGCTGATATTGAGGGCGAGGATGGCGTCCCTCCCTCCCACGTAGAGAGTTCCACCGTCTGCACTGAGGAGGAAAGTGTCATAGTTGAGGATCCCCTCCTGGCTGAAGATGCCGACCTCACGGCTGGGGTCCCCTGGAGGAGAAAGGAATACATATCTACAGATTAACAGAGTTGGAAGGGACCTTGTTGGTCATCTAGCCCAACCCCCCGCCCAAGCAGGAGACCCCACACCCGTGACAGCGAGCCTATGGCACGCGTGCCCAAAGCGGCACGTGAAACCATGTCACCCAGCATGCGCGGCCTGTTTGTCTTCTGAGTTTCTGGTGCACACGCGTGCATGAAAATCAACTATCCTTTGCGCACGCAGCAGTGCTGAAAACCGGTGTGTACATGCGCGCCGGCCAGCTGATTGTCGGGTGTCCATGCGGACCAGAACCCGGAAGTTCAACTTTTCTGGAGCACGATCCCTTCATGCATGCGGTAGTGCCGAAAACCAGCCTGCACATGTGTGCCAGCCAGCTGATTGTCAGGCGCGCATGTGTGCTAGTACCCAGAAGTTCAGCTTTTCCAAGCACCTGCATGCACGCCTGATGTTTCCACACGACCTTTTTGGCACTCCGTGCCGAAAAGATTCACCATCACTGCCCTACACGATTTCTGACAGATGGCAGCCCAGTCTCTTCTTGAAAACTTCCAGTGATGAAGCTCCCACAAGCATGATTAACAGATTAACAGAGTTAGAACGGCCTTTAAAGGTCATCTAGTCCAACCCCCCCGCTCAAGCAGGAGACCCTACACGATTTCTGACAGAGGGCAGTCCAGTCTCTTCTTGAAAGCCTCCAGTGATGAAGCTCCCACAACTTCTGAAGGCAACTTCTGTTCCATGGGTTGATTGCTCTCACAGTCAGAAAATTTGTCCTTATTTCCAGGTTGAATCTCTCCTTCATCAGTTTCCATCCATTATTCCTTCTCTGGCCTTCAGGGGCTTTGGGAAATAGCTTGACCCCCTTCCTCCTCTCTGGGGCAGCCCCTCAAATATTGGAAGATGCTCTCCTGGTGTCTCCCCTGGTCCTTCTCTTCCCTAGACCAGCCATGCCCAGTTCCTGCAACTGTTCATCGTCTGTTTTACCCTTCGGTCCCCTCATCATCCTGGTTGCTCTCGTCTGCACTCTTTCTAGAGCCTCAACATCTTTTTTATAGTGTGGTGGAAAGCATCCTTGGAGCAGGCGGGCAAATGTGGGGGCCATCAACCCTCTCCCCCCGGGAGGCAGCCTGCTTTGTGCAACTTGGCCAGTTCAGGACATTTTGAGCAAGACCTGGGAGCCTGTTTCTTCTCTTACAAAATCTGGGGCTCCTGGTTCCCCCATTTTGGGGTGTCCCCCTTTATATGGCACCTGGTGTCTTGCTCAGCCAGATGTTAAACAGCTGCCAAATTTCCTAGCAGCTTTAGAAGAAAAACATCAGGAATCTCAACCAGCCATGAGTGGGTGGCAGACCGGAGGCTCTCAAGGTGAAAAAGTGGAATCCCAGGCTTAGAAAGCTGCAAGCAACCAAAAGAAAATGACCCCCAAACAAAGGCTAAAAAGTGTGTGTGTGTGTGTGTGTGTGTGTGTGTGTGTGTAAGACACAACCAAGCACTTGCTCCAAAGAAAGAAAAAGTCCCCCAACCAGAATAACAAAGAGGGAAATTTCCTGAGTTTCTCTCGTAAGGTCAAGCCTGGCCACTTTGAGATGGCTAAAATTCCCAGGATTCCCCAGCCGGCCTGATGACCCAGAGACGCCCTTCATCCCAGACACTTCAACCTGCTGTGTGAAGGATTCTCTTCCATCACAGCATTTAGACCAGGGGGGTCCAATCCTGGGAACTTTAGGACTTCAGCTCCCAGAATTCCCCAGCCGGCTCTGCCACCCGGAAGAGTCCCATGGCAAGAGGGGAAGCAAATAAATTTAACCATTAAACAAACACAATTGATCAACTCAATATACAATATACAAAGCCCCGCATGGGGCTCAAAAACCCCTTTCTTCTTCCATCAGTAAACAAAACAATCAGGCCCCAGGGTGGGTTTAACCTCTCACCCCTAGTATGAGTAGTATTCATAACACCGTCAGCCAGATGTTCAAACTGAAATTGGTATTTTTATCCACTATCGAGTCTATATCTGGGATAGGCAGATATAGAATACCAAATAGAGTTGGAAGGGATCTTGGAGGTCTTCTAGTCTGACCCTCTGCTCAAGCAAGAGACCCTATACTATTCCAGACAAATGTTGGTGTTTGATGGTGTTAAAGGTCTCGTCACAGGACCTAAGCTGTTCCTAATGAAGCTGACTTCTGCAATTGACTGATGGGGATTTTGTCAATGCCGATGGGGTTCAGGTGATGCCCCAGGTGTTTTGGGATTGCACCCAAGGCATTTATTATTGTTGTTGTTGTTGTTGTTATTATTATTTTAAAATCTCACTTATTTTGGCCACGTCATGTGGGGAAATTCACTGGAGAAAGAAATGATTGCTATGGTTAGTGGTAAAAGGAAAACCGGCTGCCAAAGAACACGGTGACTGGACACCCTCAAAGCTGACCTGGCCAGAGCAGAGAAGGACTGGGAGGAGCAGTGCAAGATCAGAGGAGGGGGAGGGTCCTGGCCCAGAGAATCGCCAAGAGCCGGATTCAGCTGAACGGACGACATCATTATTATTTTGAATTTCATGTTCACTTAATGACTGCCACAAAAAAAGGCTGTAAAATACACAGTTCGACTTACGACAGTTCATTTAGTGACCGTTCAAAGTTGCAACAGCATTGAAAAAACTGACTTATGACCGCTTTTCACACTTACGACCCTGGCAGCATCCCCAGGGTCACCTGATCAAAATTCAGGTGCTTAGCAACTAACTGACTCATCTTTATGACGGTCGCAGCACCCGGGGGGGGTCACATGATCCCTTTTTCAACCTTCTGACAAGCAGAGTCAATGGGGAAGAAGCCAGATTCACTTAACAACCGTGTTCCTCACTTAACAGCTGCAGTGATTCACTTAACAACCATGTTCCTCACTTAACAGCTGCAGTGATTCACTTAACAACTGTGGCAAGAAAGGTTGTAAAATGGGACAAAACTCACTTTACAAACATCTCACTTATAGCAAGACAAATGTTGGGTCCATTCCGTAACTCGAGAGCTACCTGCACTTCAGAATCAAGGCAGAGAATTTTTCCCACTGGATTTACCGGCTTTGTTCTTTTTTTCCTGGGCAGCAAATGAAGGAGCCGAGCGAAGGAGAGCTCGGTCACCCCGCCTGGCACCCTCTGCTTAGAGGAAAGAGCAGAGGGGACCCTGACTGCATCTTGTCTTGAAGGGCAGGAAGCCAAGGAGAAGAAAATGAGGAGGAATCGCCCTTTAACAGCTCCAGCCCAGGAAGGAAGCCGAGTTGACTTGACAGGTCCTTTTAAAGCCAGAGAGCAGCTCCTATAATTAACAGGCTGCCTCTCAACAGCAACTCAGCCTAAATTCCTTGCTTTTATCGCCTGCCCGCCCTTTGCAAGCTTCAGGGAAGATGCCGACAATTAACCCGGAGAGGTGGCCCAGGACGCCCCTTCTCTCCTTCCCCTCACCTACTCAGGGACCCTGGGTGGTGCCAAAGCTGGCAGGCAGCAGGGCCAACCTTGGGGTGGCACCAAAAGGAGCTGGATTTCAAATCTCCTGCAAGCGGCTGGATTAATTAATTTCCATTTTAACACAAGGAATCCACGACGGGCGGCAAAGCGGACCATCAGCAAGCGAGGCGGATTCTTCTCATGAGTTTTAATTTCTGCAAACATTGCCTGGATTTTGAGTTTAAGCAGTGGTGAAGCCAGTGGATGGCAAAGAGAGGTGACTCAGAGCCTCCCCCTTTATGGGCCTTTCTCCATTATCTTGGAGGGGCACCACGACATGCATGGACTGGGAAGGGGGTCAGGAGGAGGGATCCATGCACCTGTGCCAGGAAAGTTTTCAGCAGACGGAAGGCACTTCTCCATGGCACTAGGGAAAGGTCCTCCCTCATGGGCTGGATGAGGGCAATGGGATAAGGGCTTCTAAGCCACGTCTGCCCCACAGTTAGGAGCCCTGGGGCAGGCAACAATCCTTTAGAGCAGGAGTCTCCAACCTTGGCAACTTTAAGACTTGTGGACTTCAACTCCCAGAGTTCCTCAGTCAGCAAAGCTGACTAAGGAACTCTGGGAGTTGAAGTCTGGGAGTTGAAGTCTTAAAGTTGCCAAGGTTGGAGACCCCTGCTTTAGAGAGAGGAGCGGCATGTAGGAACAAGCTTAGGAGACAGGTGAAGAGATGCTGCCAAGAGAGTATCAGA
Organism: Ptyas mucosa; assembly: GCA_012654045.1. Taxonomy (NCBI): domain Eukaryota; kingdom Metazoa; phylum Chordata; class Lepidosauria; order Squamata; family Colubridae; genus Ptyas; species Ptyas mucosa. Next base: position 176,636 of record WNWU01000146.1, read on the forward strand.
TAAGAGACAGCTGAGCCTACAGCTGCAAAATGGGCAGAGGAAAAGGACACCCCCCCCCCCCATAAAAGACCTCAGGCTGTAAATGAGATGGTGGGAGATTTGTCCTTTCAGACTCGCAAGATTCTGCTCATGTTGCCTTACAATGGGGTAGAATTAGCTCCTCTGGGCGTGATTCCAGTCTACTTGGCAAGGCTGACAGAGCCCTACAAAGCAGGGGCTGCATAACCCCCTGGGGTCCCCTGACATGTTGGCAAAACCGTACCTTCAGGGCCTTTTGAAAGAGTGTCAAGGTGGGCCCAATTTTGTCTCCGCAGGGATGATGTTCCACAGGGAGAGAGCCACCACTGAGAAGACCCTTCTTCTGGGTCCCTCCAGGTGGACCTCCTTAAGAGAGGAGACCCTCTACCTCCTTGCTCTGGTGGGTTGGGTGGATATAATGGGAAAAGATGGTCCTTCAAGTAACCGAGACTTGAGCCACGGAGGGCTTTGAGGGGGACAATCAGCATGTAGAAATGCCATGTAAATGCTGAAAATACAGCAACAGCTATTGAAAAATTGGGTCTCTGACCCAAGAGTTGGCAGGGGGGACGGTGGGGCTCCTGTAACGAACCCTGTGAAGCTCTGATGCTTCCCCTGAAGAAGGAAATTGTGGGAGATGTGATGGTGTCGGCTGGGCACCCCAACTTCAATCACTTCGGTGTGAGTTTTCCAGGGCATCTCCAGAAAAGGAAAGATTTGTCATTTACAATCAAACTAACATGCTGCAGGAGATGCTGTTCAGGAGGTCTCGCACGCTTGAAAGGGGCCTAAATATCCTCTTAGCCTGAAATATGGTTCCAGGTTTCCTGAGAGAAACAGCAAGTGCTAACTGGAGCCCAGGTACCTTTCATTCAATATTGCTGATTTTTGGCATATTTTGTATTGATTCATTCCCATTAGATGCGCCTGGATTAACAGAGGCTTGCTACAGTTTACACAACAACAACAAACATACACATCCATAAAGAAAAACATCAATAAATAAAAACAACCCATAGCTAATCAAAGTCACAGCACTACAGGGATAAATTATAACAGTGATAATGAAAAATGAATAAAACAGAAAAAGCAATTCAAAGGAAATGATTTAAGGAGGGGAGAACCTGCCCAAATTCCAGGGGGGCTGGAGAGGCTCCCGGCCCCCTCCTTTTCCCTAGCTGTGTAGACATTACATCCTCAACTTTTAACCATTCATTTAGTGGCTGTTCAAAGTTATGACAACTATGGAAAGTGACTTATGACCAATCCTCGCATTTATGACCATTGCAGCATATACTACGGCAGAGTTCCCCAACCTTTTTGGCTTCACAGATGGGGGGAAGGGGTGGCTTTGCACAAATGGGGTGCACACACACACACTTGCATGCTACTCATGCAAGTGGGGACGCCTGCACACATGTACATGCTCGCCCACCACTTCTACACCCCAGTTCTGAAAGGCTGAAGGCCCGGGGGTTGGAGGCCCCTGTCCTACAGTAACAAGATCAAAATTTGAGCACTTGGCAACCAGCATGCCAGGGTCATGTGATCTCTATTTGAGACCATCCCTCTCGAATTCTGACAAGCAAAGTCACTGGGGGAAGCTGGGTTCACTTAATGACCCCATGATTCACTTAATAACTGCAGTAGTTTGCCTAACAACCATGGCAAACTCTGCAACCGCCTTACTTAGCAACAGAAATCTTGGTCCCAATTCTGGCCATTATTTAATTGTCATAATTAAATACAACTTATTCAACCTTCTGACAGGAAAAGTCAATTGGAGAAGCCACATTCATTTAACAACAAGATCATAAAATCGGGTAGGTCTCCTTTGCCTTGCTTAGCATCAGAAATTCTGGGTCCCAACTCTGGTCCTTATTTAATAGTTATAATTAAATATATCTTATTCAATCTCTGTTCCTTTTAATAAAGTTTTAGTGCTTTGCTTTTTTTGTTTTTATGAAAGTCACCCAGAGTCCCTTGACAGTGAAATGGGTGGCATATAAATTTAATCAATCATAAATAAACAAGCAGCGTGGCCACTGCACCAGTTCTGCAAACAGCTTTGTTGCCTTTAATGAGATGCAGCGTAACATACTTTGAATTGTGCAACCTGAGGGTGGGAAGTGCCACTCTCAGCACCCGTTTCCTGCCCGGGGCCCTCCGTTCCCCCTTCCTGGCCCTCCGAGGGGTGACTTCCCCGGGCACTGTCCTGCGCTGTGGCTTCTTACCTCTCTGAAAGGTCATTCTGGGCACCACCTTGCTGCCCAGGGTGGCTGCAGCCATCAGGAAGCATCCCAGGAGGCAGGGGAACCGGCCAGGTTTCATGGCTGGTTAGCAGCTGGCCGTCACCAAGAAGGCTGAAGGAGACGGAAAGGGGCCGGTCCTGACTCGGCAGCTGTTAAGAAATGGAGAAGGAGGAAGAGGAGGAGAAAACGGATGTTAGAAGTGCCCACTTTTGTCAATCCAGGGCCTCCCACTTGTCTGGAGCAGAAGCGGCTGAGACAATCAGCTTGAAACGTTGGGCTATGCTGGCTGGTCCCTCCTTATGGCTTCTCATGAGAGTCTTTGGAGAAATGAGGGCAGACGCTTGAGTAGGAGAAGGGGGCATGGGACAACATCTGCCGGAAGGCGTCGCCGCACTCTGAAGCCAGCCTGCAAGGGGTGATGCACCTTTCTCTGGGGTGGGAGAGCTATGAGCCGGCCCCAGGGGGTTACTCTTCCTCAGGGGCATTCGGGGAGGGGGCTGCAACTGCAGAGTCCACGGGACTTTGCAAACCCTTCTCTGCCTTGCCAGGTGGAAAACATCTGTACAAGAATCACTGCATTGTTTCAACAGTGTTTAACTCCACCATTTTCTGGCCAAATTGCTGGTGACACCTGTCTCTCCTTCTCAAGTCTCTGAACATCCTTGGAACAAAACTTATCGCAACCTTTTTTACACCCCCCCCCAAAAAAGGAGAAGCAACAGTGCAAAACAAGGTGAGGATTGCAAACCGCTTTGGGGAAAAAATACAATAAAAAGGAGCTCAGTCACCCCTGCCCGCAATCCCTTGAATGCCTCTGTGTGGTAGAAGGGGGGAAATTAGGAGATGGGAATGGAGGAAGTATAAGCAAATTGGAATTACCAATTCCAGAAACTCATGGTAGCCATGCTTTGTTCTAGGTTGGAAGGAGTGAGAATGCAAAAGAGGAGTGGGAAAATTCACTCAGCCTTTCCTCCGTGTGCCTATGTTTCCAAGGTCAGGGATGCAGGCATTCCCTGCAACCCTGCAGACATTGCCGCCTGGGAAACTATGGGCCCATTCAACTCTGAAGTCCACAGGTCGTAAAGGGGCCACAACGGTGGTGAAATTCAAAATTTTTTACTATCGGTTCTGTGGGCATGGCTTGGTGGGCATGGCAGGGGAAGGATACTGCAAAATCCCCATTCCCACTGCACTCGGGGGCCAGCCAGAGGTGGCATTTGCCAGTTCTCCGAATTACTCAAAATTTCTGCTACCGGTTCTCCAGAATCTGTCAGAACCTGCTGGATTTCACTCCAGGGCCGCAGTTACCCACCCATGTGTAGTGCAGGGTTGTCAAACTCGCAATGACATGTTGTCATCACATGACGTATCACAACTTTTTTCCCTTTCACTAAACTGGAGATGGGCGTGGCCAGCATGTGACACATCCGGCCCACAGTCCGTGAGTTTTACACCCCTGGACTAGATGACCTCTACACTCCCTTTTGACTCTTCAATGAATCCTGGCTGGATCTATGGAGAACTGCCAATTGTGGAAGAGTAAGGCTATTTGAACTTGTTTTCAACCCTCTCCCATTGTCTAGTCCAGTGGTTCTCAGCCTGTGGTCCATGTCACAGGGGATCCGCGCAGTGGTGGGATTCACTGGTTGTAACAACTAGTTCGCTTCACGGGCCCTCGGGAGGCCAGAAATGGGCTGTTTCTGGACTTCCGGTACTTCCGGTAGGCCTGTTTTTCGCCCTCCCCAGGCTCCGGAGGCTTTCCTTGAGCCTCCAGGAGGGTGAAAAAGCCCCCCCCCCCAACACCAAAGTCCCTCCAGAGGCCGGAAACAGGCCCGTTTCCGGAATTCCAGTAGGCCTGTTTTTCGCCCTCCCAGAGCCTCCGCACGTGTCCTGCTCTTACCTGGCATCCAAAACGGGCCACGTGCAGCCCTCACATCAGTATCCCCTTGGGAGAGTCTGACCCATGGTCCTTCTCTGACATCTGCCACAGACACCACACCACACCCAATTGAGGAGTACTAATTTCACAAGTTGATTTACAGAACACTGCTAATTCATCGACCAGAGTTTGAAAATGCTTAGAAAGGAACAAAGCAGGACACCTAACAAGGAAGCTGTGAAAAGGAAGTGGTGCTCAAGAACGCAGCAGGAGGCCCACCAGACCTAAAAAGACAATACGAAACCACAGATAGGGAACTGCTATCTTGAAGACCTCCAAGATCCCCTCCAGCTCTAGGATTCTATGCGGAAAATGGCTCATGACCACCAAGGTTATCCATCAAAACTGTGGGAATTAAGGGGGGGGGGAGACGCAATAACGACACTGTTTTGAATGCCCACCACAGGTCACCTGACCAAGCGGAAGCTCTGGATGAAACCGCCACAAACTGTTCGGGAAAGACACCAGTTTGGAAAATGGGAAGCTAACATCAAACTGGGAGCTTTCTGATAAACTGAGAAACAAAAAGCAGTTTTTAAAAGAGGGGGGGCAGGGGGGGTTCTACTTACCTTTACTACCGGTTCACAACGGAGGCGCACATGTGCAGAAGCTTCCTGATGACATTGGGGTTGGTGGGCGGAGCCTCCCGCCTGTTTTACTACCGGTTCTTGTGAACCGGTCCGAACTGGGGGCAACCCGCCACTGGGGTAGGGGGGCACTAACAGATATGTGGAAATAGTCCAGGATGGGGTCAGGAAGGCTAAGGCTTAACTTGAGTTGTGGCTCGCAACAAACATCAACAACAGCAGAGGAGGCTTCCTGGGGACAGTATGTGTTGAACAAAAGGAAAGTCAAGGAAATGCCAGTCTACTAGCAGCAGAAGAGGGCAAAATGGTGGCAGCCAGCAGGAGAAGGCAGAGCTGCATCTGTCCGGCTGCACTGCCTTAATTCAAGTTGGCCTGGCCAAAGAAGGTCACATCACAGAGAACTGAAGAGTGCTGGGAGCCAGCAGTCGTAATTTTGGGGAACTCAAGTTGAATTCAATGGAAGTCACAGAAGTCTGCAGACAAGCAACTTCCTATCTTTCTAAAGGGAACCCAGGAAACTCCAGACTGGCACAAGTGACGCCAGTGCCTGGGAAAATCCGGGGGGAAGATGTTCAATCAGTCGGCCTGGAAGCACTTAGAAAGGAAGGTGATTACCCAGAGCCGGCATGGGGTTGTTAAAAATAACACGTGCCACATTAATCTTGTTGCTTCCTTTGACAGTGATTAGATTTGCAAGATGAAGGCATGTGGTGAAGATCGTGAACTTGGACTTCAGAAAGGCATTTGAGAAGGTTGACCAAGCCTCCTCCTTGCTAAGATGGAGCGAGGTGGGCGGACGGTGCCACCAGTGATACCCAGTGGGTTGAAGACCCATAGCCAGTACATGAAGTACGCCATGATAGATCTCTCTGAGCATGGGCAGAAATGGAAAGACACCTCAATCCCTACCACGGAAGAAAAGATGGGGAAAATGATGGAGCTAGCAGAGACGGCCACATTGACTGTTTCAGTTAGAGAAAGGAATAGATTCCTCTTTGTTTCTACTTGGAAACCACTTCTGGACTTTGTGCTTGAGAGAGAAAAAAACAAGACTTTGGGTTTTGCTAATATAGTTTGCCGTTACAGAAACAACTATGTCAAGTTGGTAAACTTGTCATAGTTGTCCACCTTGCTCTAAAGGAATGATTTAATTTTGGATTTCCTCCTCCCCCCCACCCCCCACCCCCATGGACCAACACTGCCATAATTGATTGCTCTTTTATAAAGCCTGTTATAAAGCATGTCATCAGTTGACCCACACAGCTTGATCTCAGTCTGACTGCCTGTCTGAAATTTATGGGCATAAAAACACCCCCATTATGAGACTCAGAAGTATTTCGGTTGACACTTTCTCGTTTCCTCTTTGCCCTGTGTTTGCTTTAATTCTTGTAACGGCCCCTTTTTTTCCTGCCGCAGAACAAGAAAGACACACCACAAACCAAACTCCAGAAACTGCCAAGTTTTGCTAAGCATCGGCCTCTTTTCCAGCGCTTTGCTGTACCCACAAGCCAAGCCAGGCATTCTTTCCCTCCCAGCTTGGTTGCTGCTAACACTGACCTCAGGCGCACAGAGCACATGACGGGCGATAAAGCGGTCATCTCCACTTCCTGGCCTGGCTGACACGTCAGCAGGCGTGGAAACGACCACAGAAACCCCGCTGAAAAGTTAGCAGCTGGCGATGAACCCCCCTGCAGACCAAGGGGGGCTCTAATTGCTCGGGCTGATTTCCAAAGAGGCACAAATGTTTGCAAGGACACTCACTGCGCTGCTTTCTCTTGCCAAAGTTTGCCCACGCATGCAAAGCAATTCACAACATGCCTGCAACGGCCACACGTCTTTTGTGACCGTCATCAACTGTAAAGTTGGAAGACAATTCAAAAGTTCCAGAGCAGAAAATTCTATGGCTTCTGAATCTGCAGACGGGTCTCTCCAGCAAGCAAATATTTCAAAGTGGCGCAGTGGTTAGAATGCAGTACTGCAGGCTACTTCTGCTAACTGCCGACTGCCAGCAGTTGGGCAATTTGATCCTAACCAGTTCAAGGTTGACTCAGCCTTCCATCCTTCCAAGGTCGGTAAAATGAGGACCCAGATTGTTGGGGGCAACATGCTGATTGTGTAAACCGCCCAGAAAGGTTTACGCATGAAGCGGTGTATAACTCTAAGTGCTGTTGCTATTCTGTATTTTGTGAATTTAGTCACAGGTGGTCCTTGACTTACAACCCTTTGTATAATGACAGTTCAAAGTGGCTGGGGAAATCAGGGAGTTGAAGTTCATGCATTTTAAAGCAGCCAAGGTTGAGGAACACTGATCTGGATTGATCCTGCTTCCTCGGAGAGCTCCAGGCACCAAATCCATTTCAAACAAAGGGGTCTGGAAACTAAAAAGTACGATGAACGGTGGTGGGAACCGGGTATATCTAGTCTAGCAAGGAAAAGGACTAGGGGTGACGTGATATCAGTCTTCCACTATCTATGGGGCTGCCACAAGGAAGGGGGGGAGTCTACCTGTTCTCCAAAGCACCAGAAGGCTGGAGAAGAAGTAACGGATGGAAACTTATCAAGGAGAGAAGCAACCTGGAACTAAGGAGACATTTCCCGATAGTGAGAACAATTAACCAGCGGAACATCTTCCCTCCAGAAGTTGTGGGGGCTTCATCACAGGAGGCTTTTTAAGAAGAGCCTGGACAGCCACTTATCTGGAATGGTATAGAGCAGGGGTGTCAAGCTCAAGACCCAGGGGCTGCTTAGATCTGGCCCGTGGGGATGCCCTGGAAACAGCGAAGGACTGGCCTGAGAAGCCTCTGCCAGAGCTCTGTTTTTGCTGGCAGAGGCTTGGAGGAGCCCATCACAGCCAAAAACAGAGCTCAGGAGCCCGTTTTTGCTGGCAGAGCACTTGGGCCACCACGGGTGCGCCCGACACGAGTGATGTCGAGCTGGCCACGCCCACCCTGGCCACGCCCACACCAGAACCCTGAGGTCAAACATAACGCTGATGCGGCCCCCAATGAAATTGAGTTTGACACCCCTAGTATAGTGTCTCCTGCCTGAGTAGGGGGTTGGACTAGAAGACCTCCAAGGCCGCTTCCAACTCTGTTATTCCACATTCTCTATTCAAACACCCACTTCCTAGCCCTGCATTCATACCCACGACCCATCTGCCTGTCCTGGGGCCATCTCCTGATTCCTGGGGGTCCTTCTCTCCCCACCACCGGCATTTAGCAAAGACTTTCCAACCCACAGACCTCATCATTCTCAAAGTCACTTTGGGCTGCACTGCTGACTTCCAACCCAGTGAGTCGATGATGAGTTGACTGAAAAAGAAATCTCTTCGGCCTCCGCTGCAGGGACGAGCGTACCTGTCCATGGGCCAGAAGGAGTCTCCCCAGCCCCTCCCTGGCTGATTCCTTTCTCGGGCATGTTTCCTTGGCCTCCACCCTCGTGACCCTGCTCAAAATCCTCCTCATAAGCCAAGAAAGAGACTTTTTTGCAGAGAGAGCATGGTAGTCCAGCTGCTTCTGCCCGCTCAGAAATTCATCTTGTGATCTCCCACTTTATTGCAGCTCAAAGTTCAGCCCAGCAGCAGATCCAGAACAGGCAGAGGCGAGAGGCAGAAAACAGAACAACAGTCAGGAGGAAGCAGAAGAAAAAAGCTGCTCAAAGTGGAAAAATCCAGAAAAAAACGGGTGCTTTCTGTAGTTTGGTATGCTGCAACTCCCACAACGCCTGAGCTATAGTTCTATGATGGCTAGGGCTTTGGCATCTGTGATCTTTGGAGCATTGTTTCTCAATTTCGGCCATTTTCAGATATGGACTTCAACTTCCAGAATTCCTCAGCCAGCTGGCTGGGGAATTCTGGGAATTGAAGTCCACCCATCTGAAAATGGCTGAAATTGAAAAACATTGCTTTAAAGGCATCGGGATGTCTGTTTAAACATACTGAACAGGGACAAAATTGAGGTTTTTAAGGTACCCCAAATCTTTATTTGAAAGGGGGAAAAACCCATGCACAAAATCCCCACAGCCCTTTCCAAGAACAGACGCACAGCAGGTGTGTTGTGTCTGATTTGGCATCTCTGGAGCAGCCACACGGTGAGAGCTAAGCACGGAGACAGGTGGAAGCCAATTTCCCCATATTTTCCCGCCATCTGTTTAGCAAACCACCACACAGATGGGCCACGATGGCAGAATCTGAGAAAAGGCTCGTAGGAAGGGGGGGAAGGGGGGGGCCCTGCAAACTAGGTTTGTGGCTGGCAGATGCTTAGGAAGAGAAGTCAAAGAAACAAATCCCTGATGCAGAAGATCGCACCTGCATTCCCCAGGAATCTGGGATCTGTTAAATGTTCCAGGTCTGCTCATGGTTCCAATTGCATCCTTCAGAAAAGGGGAAAAATCGACCTGACTGCAATGTTTTTGCAGGAATCACAACAAAGCCCATTTCTGAGCAAATTCACTTTAGAATTGCTTATCTCGGCTCCTGAAGTGCCCCTCGCTCTGCGCAGGAAGGAACGGAAAAGGCCAGAAGCCAGGGAAACTGAGGACAAAGCTTTGAAGACTGCATCTGCATCACCGAGAGATCTCCTTTTAATGATATGTTATTGATACAAATAGTCCTTGATTTACGACCATTCTTTCAGCAACTCTCTGAAGATATAATGATGCTGAAAAAAGGGACTCATGGCCCTCACCCCATGACCATCACCGCATCCTTTGTGCACTGGGGAACGACAGCGTGCATTAAGACAGTCGCAGCATCCTGGATCATATAACTGACCCTTGTGACCCCCCCGGGAAGGCAGCTCCTGGTAAGCCAAGTTAATGGGGGAAGCTGGATTTGTTTCACAACCATTGCAAAAAAGTCATGAAATTGAGCGCAACTCACTTAATGGCCACCTCGCTGATCCCAATTGTCGGTTGTACGTTGAGGACTATCTGGGTCCTACTTCTTTTTTTGCACCGTACCATCAAGCCATCAACGGACTATTTTTTTTTTTATTATTTGATTTATATGCCGCCCTTCTCCGGAGACTCAGGGCGGCTTACAATGCGCTAAGCAATAGCCTTCATACTTTTGTATATTTATACAAAGTCAGCTTATTGCCCCCACAAACTGGGTCCTCAATTTACCTACCTTAGAAAGGATGGAAGGCTGAGTCAACCTTGAGCCTTGGTGAGATTCGAACCTGCAATAATTGCAGGCAGCTGATGTTAATAACAGGGCTTTAGACCACTGTACTATTCAAGGCTCTTTGGGGTGGGGGGGCAGAGGGCTGCCTTTGACCACTATGTGGCCCACCACAGACCTCATGTCAAGGGTGAAAGGAGCCAGCCAGATTTATACAATATGAATTAAGTCAGTTGCTGTGATTAATTCGCTGTCCTCAGCCATGGGGATCTGGCAAAGGAGACCGAATGGGATCTGGGTGCTTTGGCCTCCGAGGAGAAACAACACCCCTGAAAGTTTGGGGAGTAATCACAAAAATCTCAAGACAGAACAAAATCTTACACTCAGAACTGGACATTTAAATCGTGTTACTGACATCATTGTCTAGGTAGCAATGCTCACCGCATGGAAGTAAACCAGAGGAGCTCCATGCTTAGCAGAAAAAGGCAGGTAGGACTTCGAAGGTAAAAGAGGTCTGGTGGGACCACTCCCAGGATGGGAATATAACAACTGAGGGACCCAGTTGCTCAAACGGAACAGATGCAACAGAATAAGGGAGTTAGAAAGGATCTTGGAGGCTATCAGAAAGGCAGGAGTTCAAATATCTGGTGTAAATACTCATTTTTGCCCAGAAATCCAAAACGAAGGCATGTGATTTGGATTAAATCCAATATGAAGGATTAAAATAAATGGAGGGACACCAGGCGTCTCTTCTCACCCGCCCAGCCCAGAAGAAGACATGGTTGATGTCTTCCTAAGGTCTTCTTGCAAACCTTCCAATAAAGCTTCGAAGTCACAGTGACTTTAATTACTCAGATTCTTGATCTCCTTCAGAAAAAGGCGCACGAGGCTAATCTGAACAGGAAGAGGTGAGAGGAGTAAGATGGTTCTGGCATGCGGCAGGTCTTGATTTTAAGAGAAGCTGAAACTGAACTTCCTTGCCTACCTTGGACTTTCAACAAACAGGTTTACTCAACTCGGAGAAGCAACAATGAAGAGGCAGGGGAAGGGAAAGGAATTCAAGACAACGGGAGTTGACAAAGAAGGACTTGCTAAAAAGGGAACAGCAGACAAGTGAGAAAAAACAGAGGCCGGGAGACAGGCCAAGGTCGGATGGAGCTGCAGAAGGGATGAGGCCACCCAGGGATGCCAGGAGGATTTCTTCTCCTCTCTGCTCAAAAGGAAGAGGACGGGCATTTCTGGCTGGTCAGAGAAGAAGGCAAAATGCTGACAGGGAACAGAAAAATAGAATTAAGAGACGAGGCTTCTTTGGGTTCAGCTTCTCCAACAAAAATAATTCCACCAGGAGATTGTGAAAAGTAGGATGAAGGACCTAACAGAAGTTTACAGTCGAGAGCAACATGGCCAAGAAATGAATTTAAATCTCTAGGTCAGAAGGACTCCATCGTGGGGACCTGAAGATCACCTGGTCTACTTCTATATTCCCAGAGGAGAAAGCAGACCCCCCCTTTCTTTTTTACCCTCCCCACTCAAGAAGACTTCACACCCAGAGACTGACTATCTTCAGGGGGTGGGTGATTATTTATAGCTTTGGGAGTGGCTTGATGTTGACTTTTTTAGCCTCTGAAATGGAGATGGGATGGTCTACCTGCTGTCGCCTTCAATTAGCTGAGGTGGGGACCCCCATCCCACCCAGGGAGGCGGCGGTCCAATGCCTACATGAGGGAGGAGTGGGTTTCGTTCTTTTTCTCTCCTCTTCTCTTGCCCTGGTTCCATTCAGCAGTTTCTCCAGTCTTCCTGCATTCTCCCAATCAATCTCTCACCAAGATACAGTACAAGAATGTCGTATGGGCAGCCATGTCAATATCCATACCAGTGGGGTTGCATGGAGGAACCCTCAGAGTTGCCCTAGAGGGGGCTACCAAACCTCCTCAGATCCCTGGAGAGCAGAATAGAATAACAAAGGGACCTCGGAGGTCTTCTAGTCCAACCCCCTCCTCAAGCAGGAAACCCTAGACAAATGGTTATCCAATTTGCAGCTGCCCTTGTTTGCAAACCACTCAGTCTTCCCCAGATACCCAAGAAATTTTTAGAACAGGCCATAACTTGAAAGTAATGCAGTGATGACCAGACGTCAGCATGGACTTTTGAAGAAGTCATGCCAACTTAACCTGATTTTGCTTTTCGTTGGGCAATTTCCTTTATTGATAGCAGAACTGCCTCAGACATAGCTTGCTTTCTGTTTTGCTAGAGAAATGATTTCAACAAAATATCCCATGACATTCTGAGTAATAAACTATTCAAGTGTGGGCTGAATCAATAATTAGGTAAATACACAGCTGCCGTAAAAATTGTGCTCAAAGGGAATCAGTCAATGGTGCCACGCCAGGCAGGGTCAGAAGCACTGAGTCAGACCCCAAGCAGCCCCACCCCAGACCCCCAACTCAGCAATATTTTTATCAAGGATTTAGACAAAGAGGTAGGGAAATGCTTATCAAATTTGCAGATGACTAAAAGGAGGAAGTTAGTCAACTGGAAGATAGAAGTAAAATTCAAAACAATCTCAGTAGGTTGGAGGGAGGGGCAAAACAAAAGAATTAGACGTATGACTATTCATTTACTCACGGTTCCAAGTTATTTTCAAAGTGCTGAAAGAAGTGACTTATGATCACTCCATGCACTTACAACCATCACAGTATCCCTGTGATGACATGATCAAAATTCTACTATTCTATTATTTAGAATGGAGAAAGGAAAGGGAAAAAGAAAAGGGAAAAAGAGGAAACAAAAGAGGAAAGAGGAAAAAGAAAAGAAAGAAAGAAGTCCGTGAAGGGCTACAATCACCACACAAATGCCCTGTCCTTAGTTAAAAGGGTCCCTTTAGCCGCCTCCTGAGCCTCCCTCCCCTCCACTGCAGTCCTCTAGTTGTTGTCACGCAGTTTGCCATAATAAATAATACATGTCAAGAGAAAAATTGTACTCAAAAACACGTCAAAGCAACGTCCAAAATGCACTCCAATGGGAGACACACTCCGCAAAACCTACGCAGGTTAGACAAAGTTACATAAAGTGGTGGGTACAAAAATACACACAGCTTCCATGCAAAACAATTACCCGGTGAGCTTGAAAGACTCAGAAAAGTGGGACAGGGAGAGGGAGGACACAAACTCCCCCCTGAGCCAGGGATCAGATCCCACGGGTGTATTTTCCCTTCCTTGTTTGAAGCCCCGCTTCAAAAGACGGTGCCACCATTCCTCCCCCAGCTGCCCGTCCGGTGCCCGCAGGAGGAAGCGTTACCTTTCTTCCATCTGGGGCATCTTTCTGAGTGAGCAGGGAGGGCTCCTGGTGGGGAGGGTGGGAGCCAAGGCCCCCCCGGCCCTGCAGCCCACCGCAGACCAGCTTCCTGGGCTCCGGGCCCCGAAGCCGCCTGGCTGGCAGAGGCCCTGCCAGAGAGAGCAGGCTGCCACTCGCTGCGCAGGAAACCTGAAAGTCCACCCAGCCTCCCTGCCGCTCTCGCCCAGGTGAAGCGAGGCAGGCAGCGAGTACAGACACATCCAGGCTGTCTTGAGCAGCCTCTCGTCTCCGCACCCCACTGGGGGGGGAGGCCCAGACAACCCCACGGCTCTCCCAGGCGCCCCTCCCCTAGAGCCTCGTGGGAGAAGGAGCCCACCCGGACCTCCTGGGTCCCCTCGGAATGTCCTGGGCCCTGCCAGGGAGACTGGAGCACCCGTTGATGCTCCAGTTTGGGTGGACAGAGCGAAAGGGATGATAAAAGATCCAGCACAGGAAGCTCATTTCATCTTTGAAGGACTGAGTAATCCTGGCTCATACAAGCATCGTGCTTCACATCCGCTTCGTCAGGGCAAATTTTAAGAACTATACTAGTGATGGCTAACCTTTTTGCTTTCGCGTGCCAGGATCAGGGGGGGGGCATGCCTACACCCATAATTCTATGTGCCCTGCCCCCATGCATGCGCGCGCGAACCCCCCCCCCCCCACGCTCCCACACTCCTGGCACGCTAGGCCCGTTTTTTGCTCTCCTCAGCCTCCAGAGCCTTTATAGGAGTCTGGGGAGAGAGAAAATGGGCCTTCCCAACCACTCCCCGAGGTCCTCCAGAGGCAGGTAACAGCCTGTTTCTCTATTTCTGGTGGGCCTAGAAGGCCCAAAAGTTAGCTGGCTGGTGCGCACATGCCCACCGGAGCTGAGCTCGCATGCCCACCAATATGGCTACGCATGCCACCTGTGGCACCATTGCAGCATCTCCAGGGTCACGTGATCAAAAGGCAGCTAACTCATACTTATGACGGTCACAGTGTCCCAGGGTCGCGTGACCCCATCTTGAGACCTTCTGACAAGCAAAGTCAATGGGGAAGCTGGATTCACTTAACATCTGAGCTACTAACGTCACAACTGCAGTGCTTCCACTTCACAACTCTGGCAAGGAAGGTTGCAAAACACGGCAAAACTCACTTAACAACTGTCTCGCTTAGCAACAGAAATGTTGGGCTCAATTGTGGTCGTGAGTCGAGAATGACTTACTGTGTCGTCCCCCCGACTCTTAGAAGGGAAAATGGAAGTGTGGATTATCCTTTAGTTTAGGGGTCCCCAACCTTGGCAGCTTTAAGCCTGACGGACTTCAACTCCCAGAATTCCCCAGCCAGCTTTCCTTTTGGATTTATTTGTGATTTAATTCAAGCTTTGCTGGTTGGAGAATTCTGGGAGTTGAAGTCCGCCAGGCTTAAAGCTGCCAAGGTTGGAGACCCCTGCTTTAGTTCTTTTGCAGCCAAATGTGAAGACAAAGACCCCCCGCTCAAATCCATGTCTCCCTCTCCTCTCCCTCCCCCCACCCCGTTTTACTTACCTCTTAAAGCCAGTTCATGCAGGTCAGCGACCACGTGGGACCCCTGGGAGGACAAGACCAGGCAAGGGAGCACTCAGACGTCTCAGTGGGATCTGCGAGAGAGAAAGAAGCTTCTTTGCAGTCTCCATTTTCATGGTTTTGCCTTGGTCTAAAGTCCCACTGCTTATAAAAAGAGAAATGAATTACAGTCCCCAATTTTCAACCGTTCATTTTGTCTCTGGCCAGTGGTTGAGTGATCTGGTTATAGGGGATATAGACATAGAACCCTTGTCATGGTCTGATCACTCGCTCCTTCGCCTGGATCTCCGAACCGCTACACCCCGCCGCAGGGAGGCGGAACCAACTAGATAGCCCCAGGCGCCTGATGGATCCTGATAGGTTCCAGATGGAGCTTGGGCCATTTCCTGAGGATCTGGCACACGACTCGGCCGAGGACCTGGTAGCTGCCTGGAATCGGGCGGCTGGTGGAGCCTTGGATCGAGTCGTGCCTCTGCGGCCTCTGACCGGTGCGGATCTCGAGTGGCTCCCTGGTTTACCGAGGAGCTGAGAGAGATGAAGCGCTGGAAAAGACGCCTGGAGAGTGGTTGGAGGGCCAGTCTCGCTGAATCAGATCGAACACTGGTAAGGTCGCATATTAAGACCTACCTAGTGGCGATAAAAGCGGCAAAGTTTAATTACTTTTCCACTTCTATTGCGTCATCAGGGAATCGTCCAGCCGCCCTGTTCATGGTGACCCGCTCGCTGCTCCATCCGGGAGTGCGGGAGGATCCCTTGGAAGGCAGGGCGAAGGATTTCGGACAATACCTGTATGACAAAATCGCTCAGATTCGGGGGGATTTGGACTCCGACTCGGTAGATCTGGGCAGGGTGACGAGGAACAGTCTTGAGAATGTTACCTGGGAAGAGTTTGACTCTGTGACTCCTGATGATGTGGACAGGATTTTGGGGAGACTTAGTGTGGCCACATGTTTATTGGACCCGTGTCCCTCCTGGTTGGTACTGGCCTCCCGGGAGGTTACACGAGGCTGGCTCCAGGATATTATCAATGCTTCTTTGAGTGAGGGTCACTTCCCTGCCGCCTTGAAAGAGGCGGTGGTGAGGCATCTCCTCAAGAAACCTTCCCTGGACCCGGCAGTATTAGCAAATTATCGTCCTGTCTCCAACCTCCGCTTTATTGCGAAGGTTGTTGAGAGTGTGGTTGCACGACAGTTTCCACAATTCCTGGAGGAAACATCCTATCTGGATCTGTTCCAGTCGGGTTTCAGGTCTGGGCACAGCATGGAGACGGCATTGGTCGCGTTGGTTGATGATCTCTGGAGGGCTCGGGACAGGGGATGTTCCTCTGTCCTAGCCCTATTAGACCTCTCAGCAGCTTTTGATACCATCGACCATGGTATCATGCTGCACCGGCTGGAAGAGTTGGGGATGGGGGGCACCGTATTACGGTGGTTCTCTTCCTTTCTCTCTGACCGGTCGCAGTTTGTGTTGACAGGGGGGCAGAGGTCGACCTCGAGGCCTCTCGTTTGTGGAGTGCCACAGGGGTCGGTCCTCTCGCCCTTTCTGTTCAACATTTATGTGAAGCCGCTGGGTGAGATCATCCGTGGCTTTGGGGTGAGATACCATCAGTACGCGGATGACACCCAGCTGTACATCTCCACCCCAGGCCACCCCAACGATGCCCTCAAAGTGATGTCCCAGTGCCTAGAAGCCGTGCGGATCTGGATGGGGAGAAACAAGCTCAAGCTCAACCCATCCAAGACGGAGTGGCTGTGGCTCCCGGCATCCCGATATAGTCAGTTGACTCCATCACTGACTATCGGGGGCGAGTCTTTGGCCCCTGCGGAAAGGGCCCACAATCTGGGAGTCCTCCTGGATAGGCAGCTGTCTTTGGAGGAACATCTGACGGCTGTAGCCAGGGGGACCTTTTGTCAGGTTCGCCTGATTCGCCAGTTGCGGCCCTTTCTTGATCGGGATTCCCTGTGCACAATCACTCACGCCCTCGTCACCTCTCGCCTAGACTACTGTAATGCTCTCTATATGGAGCTCCCCTTGAAGAGCACCCGGAGGCTCCAATTGGTCCAGAACGCAGCCGCGTGGGTAGTGACGGGAGCAGCATGGCACTCCCACATAACACCGCTCCTGCGCGAGCTGCACTGGCTTCCGGTGGTCTTCCGGGTGCGCTTCAAGGTGTTGGTGATCACCTTTAAAGCGCTCCATGGCATAGGGCCTAGTTATCTCCGAGACCGCCTGCTGTCACCGATGACCTCCCATTGACCCGTGCGCTCCCACAGAGAGGGCCTCCTCAGGGTGCCGTCGGCCAAACAATGTAGGCTGGTGACCCCCAGGGGGAGAGCCTTCTCTGTGGGGGCACCCACCCTCTGGAACCAGTTGCCCCCGGAGATTAGGAGAATTCATGACCTCAATGCCTTCCGCCGTGCCCTTAAAACACATTTTTTCCAACAAGTCCGGCTGGCTTAAGAAGAAATTTTAAATTTTAAATTTTAATTGGTTTGTTAGTTTTAATTCTGGAGCCAAATTTATATATATTTTAATTGTTTTAATATTTGCATTTTATGTTTTTATTTCTGGCTGTACACCACCCTGAGTCTTCAGGGAGAAGGGCGGTATATAAATTGGAAATAAAATAAAAATAAATAAATAGTGACTGTCCAAAGTTACCACTGCACTGGAAAAAGTGGTTTATGATAGATCCTCCCAGTTATGACCATAACAGCTTCCCCTCCCCCCGTGGTCACGTGATCAGAATTTGGGTCGGTGTTTAGGACAAGTGCAGCCTCCTGGGGTCTCGTTATCGCCACCTTCCAACATCCCAGGGGACTTCCAACAAGTAAGGCCATGGGGGGAAGGGCATCGCAAAAAAGGTCATAAAATTCACCCTGCTTTGCTTAGCGACAAAAATTCTGGTCCCCCTTGTGGCCATAAGTCAAGGACTACCTCTAACAGGAAGCAACAGACTCGCTTTGAAATGGGATGGACAGCAAATAAATTTAATAAAGAAAAAATAAAATAAAGAAATAACCATCTGTTCCTGAGATGCCCTTTACGCCCAGAGGTTTCCCTTGTCCCTCGCCCCTTGGGGAAAACCCGGGGCATGGGGTGGTGTCAGAGAAAGGGGCAGGGAGAAAGGAGCCCCCTCCCCCTGCAGGGAGACTACCCTCCCCAAGCCATCCATCAATTTCTGGGGTGCCCCTTTCCCCTGGTTCTCAGAGGGAGACGCTACCCAGATCCCAAAATCGACCCTAAGTACTTTCAAGCCAACCAACCAGGCAGATCTGGGAGCAGGGAAGGAATCCAGGCAGATGCAGAGGCCAATCTTTAGAAAGCCCCAGGCCCCAATGGCCATAGGGTCTCCCCAAATCTTCTATCCAAGTAGGCTGGAGACATGCAGTCCCCCCACGGTTGGAGGGAGCTGGGTTGGGGCCAGGCCAGCCCCAAAGGCAGAAGTTACTCTGTTCTGTCCTGAAGGACTCCCTGGATGCCTCCCCCCGCCCCGCCCCGCCCTGCCCAGGTTACTAAGCCGCCTCATCTGTGACATCAGCACCCGCCACCAACAGCAGCAGCAAAGGAGTGGAGCCTGGTTTTCAGAGAAGCCTCCCCCCAAGCTGTGCCCCAAAGGTGCCCTCCTGGTGCTGCTGCTTTCTTCTCCTGCCTGAGATGCAGCTCAGGCAGCTTAAGGCCAAGCTCGGCTGCCTGGGATTGAAAGCAACCTGTCCAGGGCAGGAAATCAGAAGATCCAGGCAGTTCAAATGGGTGTAAAGGTTGATTTCTAGTTCAAGCTCTCGACAAGAATCTGGCCAACTAACGGTCAAAGCAAACTGGCAGCCGATAAGAGTCAACGGAACTCAAGGTGGGCCAGACTTAGATCTCTTGTGGGCACGAAGGGACTCGAGACTGATGACTCGCTTGACCCCTCCCTCCGCCCCCTTCAACTCAGCCTGGTCCTCTCCTACACAGCCTCCTTAATGGGTGAGGTGACCCAGGATTTGGCCAGGACAAGAGAGGCCCAGACCAACCTCATGAGTTCTTCAAGTGGCCGCAGGCGCATCTGCTTCTCGGTCCCTTTCCTTGGCTCAAGGCTTAGGGGCCCTACGATATAGGGGTGCCCTCCATCCTCTGCTACCCAGAAGGTCAACTTCAATAGGAGAAGTCATCAGGCTCTGCCCACCGGCCAGTAACACTGGACGCATTACACGTTTTTCTGCTTCTACCATCAAGGAGCTTTGCACAAGGATGCTTTTTACTGTTTTCAGATTTCAGGAGAATTTTAAATTTCAAAACAATTTCAAATTTCAGGAGAAATTTCCCCACCGTTGCCTCCCAAAGTTGTAATTGCTCCATCACTGGAGGTTTTCAAGAAGAGCCATTTGTCCAGGATAGTATAAGATCTTTTGCCTCGGGCAGGAGGTTGGACTAGAAGACCTCTAGGGTCCCTTCCAATCCTAGAATTCTGTTTCTATAAATTGGGTTGGAGGTGAGGAACCAGTCTCCAATCCTCTGGTACCAATGCAGGGAAACACCATCCGTGACGAAAACTTGCCATTTCACACATTCAAACCCATCACGTGTTTGGTTACTATTTACAGAGTCTTCCACTTTTCCTTATACTTCCTGATCATAAAGATCACCCCACTTGTGGCTTTTCAAACATGGAGGATGCAGAAAATTGCCCACAGAAGGGAGACCTGGAAGAAACGCGGCAGGCCCAGAGCCGCCCCCCCCCCCCAAGTCTGCTGCAGACTTTCTGCAGATGTTGAAAAACAGCAGTCCAGCCTCTGGATCCAGCCACCAGCAGCCACATCATCCAGGCAGCCATTACTGTCCTTCTGGAGCTCAGCTTGCAATCAGAGACCCAGCCACACTCCTGCAGCCGATGGGGAGAGGACCTGCGAGGGGGAAGAATGACTTCCTGCTTGGGTAACCGGCTCAGACGGCAAGGCCTTCTCTCAAGGGAAGGTAAAGAAGCAGGAGAACCCCTGATCAGGGCCACGGGAAACGTGGCCTGTCACCAAAGGGGAGAAAGGGCTGGAAATCCAATCCAAATTTCTTAAATTGGTTTCGTTTCTAAGCAGCTGATGCTTGGGAGCCAAGCAGCCAAAGGCTGAGGGCTCCAAACAGATTCCAAGTTCCTTTGGCACCCTGGATCTGTCTGTCTGCATCTGTCTGTCCCCCTATCTTCTATCCATCCATCTTCTATTTTCTTATCCATACTCATCTGTCTGTCTGTCCATCCATCCATCTTCCATCTGTCCATCTGGATCTGTCCTATCCATCGTCTCTCTCCCCTTATGAAGGGTCCTCGGTGCTCTCTGAGCTTGGTTGTTTTCTTGCAGATGTTTCATTATCCAAACTAGGCAGGTAAGGTTCTACTTACCTTTACTACCGGTTAGCAACGGGACTGTGCATGTGTTGGCGCTTCTGCGCATGCACAGAAACTTCCTGATGATGTGGGGGTCGGTGGGCGGAGCCTCCCGCCGGTTACTGGTTCTTGTGGACCGGTCTGAACCAGGGGCAACTCACCACTAAAACTAGGTAACATCACCTAGCACTGATGATGTTACCTAGTTGGGTCATGAAACATCTGCAAGAAAACAACCAAGCTCAGCACTGAGGACCCCTTATTTCAGTCTGGAGCTACAAATATTCTCCTCTGTCTGTCTAGCTATCTGTCTATCTCATTTATTTATTTATCTATCTATCTACCTCTGTCTACCTACCTACCTGTCAAATTTACATGGCACCAGGCATCTCGCTCCTCTGCCCATCATGCACAGCAGGCAGCCTTACCATTTCCAGAGAAGCTGCCCTGGTGGGGATATCCGGGCACCACGGGTGGGACTGCTTCCTTGTGGTGCTGCTGGCCCTTCCAGCTTCTTCTTGTCTTTTCGGGGAGTGGGGCACAAAATAACTTTTCCAGACTAAGTTGGGACTGAAGTTTGGGGGGGGGGGGGCGACCCAGGGCATTTTTTTGGAAATAAAGAGAGCATAAAAAAACCTTGAAACTCAGCCAGGGCATTTCACACCCTCCACCCACTGTGGCAATTCAGCTCTGGCAACCCTTGCAGATGTCTTGGGATTTGTCAAAGTTGGAATTCTTTTTGTCACGCGACTTTCCTTTCTGCCTCTCCTGTTTCTTAAGCTCCCCTCCCTTTGCAAACAATTGGGAGTTTCTGAGCCCCTGGCGCTGCAAGCCGCTCCTTTGTTGGTGCCCAGCGGATAAGTAAATTAAATAAAAACGGCTGGAAAGGAAGAAAAGGAAGAGGGAGGGAAGAGGCCGCTCTCCACTCTGAGAGCTTCCAGGCCCCAACCTGTAACAGCCGCTGGCCTCAAGGCACATCGGAGCTCCCACACACACACACACACTGCTTCGCCATGCCCAGAAAGAGTTTACTGCTCTCCCCCCACCCCAGACCCAGAAGAGCATGCTCTCTCTGTGAATGTAGGGCCTGCAACCCTTCATCAACTGGGTGAAAGGCAGGAGGCCTCAAGAGGAAACCCAGCAACACCAATTCTAACAAAGGAGATGATTTGTAGCTCAGGGTTGAAATGAGGCGTCCTTGGTGCTCTCTGAGCTTGGTGGCTTTCTTGCAGATGTTTCATGACCTGACAAGGTAACATCCTCAGTGCTGATGATGAACCAGCACTGAGGATGTTACCCAGTTTGAGTAATGAAACTTCTGCAAGAAAACCACCAAGCTCAGAGAGCAACAGGGCTCCCACCACCAATTCTGAATTTACAGAAGAGAATTGAAAGGGTTTAGGAGGGTTTGGAGGTCCTCTGCTCAAGCAGGAGACCCTATGCCCGTGATGGCGAACCTATGGCACGGGTGCCACAGGTGGCACACGGAGCCATATCGGTGGGCACGCAAGCTCAGCTCTGGCACACATGCGTATACCAGCCAGCTTATTTTCAGGCCTTCTGGGCCCACCAGAAGTCAGAAAACACACTGTTACCGGCCTCCGGAGGGCCTCTGGTGGGGTGGGGAAGGCCGTTTTTGCCCTCCCCAGGCTCCTAGAAAGGCTCTGGAGCCTGAGGAGAGCAAAAAACGGGCCCACCATGCCATCGTGTGCCAAAAGCGGGGGGGGGGGCAGGGCACATAGAATTATGGATGTGGGCACACGTGCGTGTGACCCCACCACGCTCCCCCCGCTTTTGGCACACGATGGCAAAAAGGTTAGCCATCACTGCCCTATGCCATTCCAGATGAATCGCTGGCCAATCTCTTATTGAAAACCTTCAGTGATTGAGCACCCATATTACATCCAGCCTGTTTGGGCCAGAGCACTCAGACAACTTATATCCCTTTCTTTTATCCTGGCATGGAATTCGGAAAGAAATTTGGAAGCTATGGAGCTTCTGCAGGAAATCATAGTTTCTTGCCTACCCAACAACTACAGACCTGAGATCCCTGGGAAGGTGCAACCCATTAATTTAACTGCACATTCTATTTCTGTTTTCTATAAAAAAGGCTCCAAAGTGCTAATAAAAAGGCCTCATAAGAAATAAACTGCAAATGAAGGTCGGGAGGTAAATACAGAGTTCCAGGAAGCGAGAAAGTCATTTCTTTCGAACCTGCTGGCACCACAGATGATCCTCAGGAAAGTCCATGCACGACTTGGACCTTCTCCTGCCATACACACCATCTGGGAATAGCCATTTGTGTGTGCACACACTTTTAATAAATTATGGTATTGTTTACTTGCAATTCTTAGTGCCGTGCACATTAAAGGGAGGAACAGGAGAGAGGGAGGAACGATCGCTTGGGGGTCAGCCAGATTTCCCAACTGTTCCTCCCCCTCCACATTCCAGGGTCTTGATCTGACTCAGAAGGTTTCTCAAATTAATTCCAGATTTAAAGGCAAGAGTGCTTTGCTGCCGCTTTCCATTCCTTTGAATGGAAGTGAAAACTGTAGCAGGAAGAGTGAAAGCTGCTAGAATTCCAGGGGAAATCCGATGACAAAAATTTCAGGATCAAGATTCAAGCACAGCATTAAGTCCGGTGTCTGCTGATTATTAACCTTGAAACCTGCTATTCTTCTGATTTGCCCATTAATCTTTCAATTCCCTTTAAAGCAGAATATCCCAGCCTTGGCCCTTTGAAGATGTGTGAACTTCAATTCCCAGAATTCCCCAGCCAGAACAGGATTTTCCAAACCCAGCACTGTCATCTGCAGAAGTCCTTAACTTACAATTTTACTCCACATAAACTGTCTCAGTTCCTCTGTAATTCTCAGCAATTTTTGTTTTTCTCTAGACAGAGGTCATTTCCTTTATACAAATTGGAATATCAATAAAATGTTTTTTCTATGTCTGCCTTTTGCTGGAGAGACTGGCTAAGCCAGGGGAAAGAAAGAGTCAAGTGGGGAATTAGCCTGGAATCATTACGAAGGCACAAGAGAGCAAGTCCCACCTTCTCTGAGTATCTTGCACCTTATCTAGTCTGGCCCAATGGCAAACCACCAATCTGGGAAGATTCCTGTGAAATAGGCATACAACAATAAAGTAGCTAGTTTGAACTCTACACATGTGGAACTGGCTGTTTGTGCCTGACATGCCATTAGTATAATATAGTATCTCCCTCTTGTGACTTCATTATTATTTTATTTTATTTTATTTTATTGTAATTTATATGCTAGCCACTTCCCTGATTTATTTACAAAATCAAACATTTTTTGTTTTACATAATTGATTATTTCCATTTCTCTTACAAGTTAAAAGTTAATTTGTTAAGAAATATTTATCTTCTCTGGAAGCATCTTTAATTTTTCTTCTTTTCTCTTGATCTCTCAAAGTTGCTTGTGTCTTTTCTTGACTCTTCTTTTTAAGTTCACTATTATGTTGTACAATAATATCTAATAAAAGCTTTTCTTGCATCCCAAACCATTCTTAAATGTGCTTTTACCTTATTTATCTTCAGAAAAATATTTTCCTTTTACTATCCACTGTTGCTTCTTTTTCTAGCAACTTTTAGTTTCCATCTACATGAATCAGATTTCCTTTTATGAACCAAAGTTACAGGACTATGATCCAAAATCATCTTGGATACTATATCTACCTTAGAAAGCTTAGTAGCCAAGGCCTTTGAAATTCAAATCAGGTCTGTTTTTGAAAGGGACCTCTGTCTTTCAGAAAAGGAGGTATATTCTTTTGAATTGCCATTTTTTTGTCTCCATGTATCAACCGGTTCTAAATTGCCCACCAAATCAAAGACTTTTTTTAAAAATTTGCCTTGGGTGATTTTAATATTTTTCTCAGAAGTTCTGTTCAGTTGTGGGGAGATCACTCCACTCCATCAAATGCCAATTTTCGTGAGCAAAACCCCTTAAACATAAGACATTTATAAAACAATATTTTGTTCTTATTTGAGGCATAAATTCCAGTATCAAAGTCTTAGGCAAGTTAACTATTGAGCATCCAAATTGTGTCACCCAGAAAGTGATACAACAGTCATAATTTTGAGGATAGGTCACCACTCCACTGTTACCTCTCCTGCGCGAGCTGCACTGGCTCCCAGTGATCTTCCGGGTGCGCTTCAAGGTCTTGGTTACCACCTTTAGAGCGCTGCATGGCTTAGGACCCGGGTATTTACGAGACCGCCTTCTGCCGCCAGTAGCCTCCCACCGACCAGTACGCTCCCACAGAGAGGGGCTCCTCAGGGTGCCGTTGGCCAAACAATGCCGGCTGGCGGCCCCCAGGGGGAGAGCCTTCTCTCTGGGGGCACCTACCCTCTGGAACGAGTTGCCCCTGGAGATACGGCGGATCCCGGATCTGCGCACTTTCCGCCGTGGCCTAAAGACGTTTCTGTTTCATCAAGCCGGGCTGACCTGACCTACTCCTTTAAATTGTTTTAATTTAAATTGTCAAATTATGGGTTTTAATATAGGGGTTTTAACTGTGGGCCAAATTAATTTAATTGGATTTTAATATTGTTTTAAATTTTGTATTTTTTGTATTTTATCTGCTGGCTGTTCACCGCCCTGAGTCCTTCGGGAGAAGGGAGGTATACAAATATAATTAACATAACATAACATAACATAACATAACATAACATAACATAACATAACATAACATAACATAACATAACATAACATCTGTTAAAGAATAGCCATATGTTGAGGACAGTCTTCTATTCAAATTTACAATCCCTGGATTTTTGTTGTTCTTGGGAGTTATGGATAGTCAGCTAGAAAAGATTCGTGGAAGATTGTTTCTGTACACAGTAAACAAGATTATTGTTTGCACAAAAATGGAAAGATGCCGCATGACCCACAATGAAGGGAGGGTTGAGGAAGACTATGGGACTTGCCGAGATGGCTAAATTGACTTCTTTTATCAGAGAAAAGACAATATCTATGTTTATTGCTGATTAGCAGCCCCTTATAGACTTTTAGCAAGAAACAGAAAAAAATGAAATTATGATTTATGGTGCTGATGACTAGACAGGCTAAATTAGAAAAGAGGTATGTTATAACCATAGAGTAAGTGGTAAATATTTAATTGTAAGTATAACTGCGGTGAAGAAGATTGGAAACTATTTCTTGGTATTTTTTCCTTTGTTGCATTTTTAGTTTTCTCTTTGATTTCTTTCCATTTCTTTTTCTGACTTTATGTTAGTTGGTCTTAGTTTTTAATCTTCCTTTTGGGGGGGGGGGGAAATGTAATTAAAGTTATAAGAAAAATTCCGGTCATCCAAGGAAAAAAGAAGGAAAGAAGCAAGGGGAAAGGGGAAAAAGGAAAGCAGAAATTCTGCCCTGGCGAGGATCCATCCGCTCAGCCCCTCTCGGCTTTCGTCCGCACGGATGTGGCCGGCTGAGCACATTGTCCCAAGAGGGAACACCATGCCCTGCAGGGGAGGCTTTGAGAAGCCCCAGAACAGAGACAGAAAGTTCCTTGTAGCGGTGCAGGGAAACTAGGTTATCCCAGGCAGATTTCACAGTCTGCTGTTTGCCGTTGGCTGAGAAACGGGGTCTGCACAAAGGCAGCCATTGTTGCCTCTTGGAACGTTGCCACCACAGAGGGAATTAAAGCTCCCGTTACCTCTCTGGCTAGGGAACGCCATCCCTTCTTCAAAGCTTCAGCCTTCCGACTTTCCAGGATCCTGGAGTTGTTTTGCAAACACCAGCCCTCCAGGCAACTTGGCTGACAGGACCTGGGTTCACACAACATGCTGGTCTCCAAAACCTGGGTTTACGGAAACAGGCAGTCCTCAATTTACAACAGTTCATTTAGTGATTGTTCCAAGTTACAGCAGTACTGAAAAAAGTGACTTGTGATTGTTTTTCACACTTACAACCGTTGCAGCATCCCCATGGTCACGTGATCAAAGTTTGACAAGTGACTCCTATTTATGACGGTCACAGTGTCCCAGGGTCATGTATTCTCCTTTTGGAACCTCCTGACAAGCAAAGTCAGTGGTGGAGCCACATTTGCTTAACACAACCGTATTACTAACTTAACAACTGCAGTGGTGATTCACTTAACAAGTGTGGCAAAAAAGGTTGTAAAATGGGGCTAAACTCATTTAACACCTGTCCCGCTTAGCAATTGGGGCTCAATTGTGGCCGTAAGTCAAGGACTACCTGTAGTTGTATTCACATTAAGACCCCAAACCTGGTTTAATGAAAGTCATTGTCTTGCATTAAGACCCCCAAGCCAAGTTAGTGAAACACAATCGTTGTACTCACATTCCTCGCTGCCTGCCAAGACATTACACCTTTTTCGACTTAGGGTGTTAACGATTCATGCAAGACCTCAAATAACCTAAACCCATTTTAGCAGAGCTTCTCAGCCTTGGCCTCTCTAATCCGTGGGGACTTCAACTCCCAGAATTCCCCCAGCCAGCATGCTGGGAAGTACACCCCCTCTAAACCTCACTTCTATTTGGGGCTGCTAATTATTGTTTAAACCCCAAAATAACTTAGTCTTTAATTTTTTTCAAAGAAGCATTCATCAAATAAAATAGCAGCGTCTGCAAAAAGGTACCCCAGCTGGGCCTTTGAGAGCTCTTCCTCCAGAGCTGTGCCCCCATTTCTTCCCAGCTGCAGCACAAATACGTCTCGCCCCCCCTCCCCCCGGCTGCTGCCGCCTCCCATCTCAGCTCCTGAAGGAGACAGGCTGAAGCTATCCCGAACAGGTGAGGAAGTTGGGGCCAGAATTTCTCTTAGTAAGTAAGGTGGTTGTTAAGTGAGTCAGGCCTGATTTTATGAGTTATTGCCACCGTTGTTAAGTGAATCGTTAAGCAATACCGGATTGCAACATTCCCAGGTGGGCAGGTCACAAATGGCGATCCCGTGGCTGCCGGATGCTGCAACCATAATAAATCTTGTGAATTTTGATCACGTGACTGAGGATGCTGCAATGGTTGTAAGTCTGAGGACTGGTCATAAGTCACCTTTTCCAGTACTACTGTAACTTTGAACAGCAGAGTTTTAACTAGCAGGGACCGATCCTAGAAAAAGTGATTTAGAAAGAGAGTAAAGGACAAAATTGTGTGAAACAAGAATAAATATGTCTGGCATTTAAGCCAAATCTGCAAAGGTTATTTGAAAACTCTGAGTATTGCAGTGAAAATAGCAAAGCGCTGAATGACACTTTGCAGACTCACAACTGCTGACATTCTGTGATGGGATTTGTAGTCCAGCCCTTCTAGGACATGCCTGGCTGGGAAAGGCTGCTATCATGGAGAGTCTTGTGTGTCTGACATTTTGACATATGTGCTGTTTGTAACACACATAAATTATATATAATATATGGCCATCGTGGTAAAAAGAAAATCTCATGATAGATGCATGTCGAGAGAGCGCGAAGGGAGGAGATCCCGGCACAAGAGACAGAGAAGAAGGGCTGCAAAATGAAATTGAGGAAGCAAAGGCTGCTGCCCCTTCTGGCACACACAACAGCAGAGGAAGGGGGAAGCCTGGGGGGCGGGGAGGGCAGGGGGGAGGGGCTGCTGACCGACCTCATTTCTCCAGCCCTCCCATGTCAATGCATGGAGAAGCACCGGGCAGTCCCTAATCAGAGGCGGCCAAAGGAGGACCAGCAGTAGCTCCATGAAGGATGGATGCAAGTGACCCCACGGACACTTTTCTCTCTCCCTCCCTCCCTCCTTCCTTCCTTCATCCCTCCCTCCCTCCTTTCCTCCTTATTCCCTCATCCCTTCCTTCTCTTTCTCCTTCCTTCCTTCCTTCTTTTGTCCCTCCCTCC
>WNWU01000146.1:204918-233902 GCA_012654045.1 Ptyas mucosa
CCCCCCCCCCCAGCTGGATTCCTCCATTCCCAACCGGACAAAGCTTCTGGCTGAGCCAGGACATGCCCCTTCCCCACAACCCTCCCCCCCTCCAGCTCTCAGAGAGGAGGAGGCTGCTGAGATCAGACAGAAGACCAACTACCTGTCACTGAATTTAGGGAGAGGCGCCCTGTTGCATCACTGCATTTCATTAACCGTCTCTGTCCTGCAACACACACACACACACACACAATGACCCACCCCACCCCATGGATCTTTATACCAAATTCAGTGGCTCCTCACCTCTTCCTTTATCCCCCAACTCCAGATTCAGCTCTGGCTTCCCCACAGAGGATCCACCCCCAAAAGACAGGAGAGCCTTAATTAAAACTAATGTGTGGGGAAACTCCCTGATGCGGGAGAGAAACACGTGCGTCTAAATTCCTGCTCATTGGCTTTTGTAACCCGTTTCTAGAGCTCCAGAGATGCCCCGCAAAATAAAAAAGCCCGCATACATTTACGATCCATCTCATGGCTGGGAAAACCCTTCAGAACAACAACAGCAGCAGCAGCAGCAAAATAAATTTCTGTCTGCCTCCAGTGCAGCTGCTGAAACGCAACCAGCCAAATTCCTTTCATTGTTCATTGCAACTATTTAAAAAGCAGAGACAGAAGCTGTACCTGGCAGCTGGGAGGGATGCAGATTCGGGATGATGAGGTGGGGTCGGGGGACGAGACAGCAGGGGTGGCAAAGGCTTCTGGCCGGCAGCCACAACCGTTTCCCCGGGGCGACAGGGAAGCCAGCCGGCTCTCACCAGCCCTGCGAAGGAAACTCCCTCCGTTGTCCGAGGAGCCCATCCCTGTCACCACCGCCTGCTAGTTATGCCGAGGGAACATCATGGGGTTGCCATGGCGACGCTTTACCTCCAGCAGTGGTCCAGCCTCTGCCTCTCAGATCATCCCGGGCATCCGTCAAGTGGCTGGGGATCACCTGGCTCCTGTCCAGATGTGGCGTCCAGCAGAAGGACAGAGAGGGGCTCTCCTCCTCCACACGAGGGTCCTCCTCGCCACTCGCCCCTGGGAAGACACGGCAGGCACCTCATTAATTCTTTGCCCGCCTCACGCCACGTCGGCTGGCTGCCAGATGTTCTTCTAGGCAGTGTCTCCCGGAGGAAACTCCAGCCCCCACCACACAGGGCTGGGCGTGATACAAGAACCTCCTGCCCTGCTCCCTGGGAAAAGGTGACCGGGGGGGGGGGGATTTTCTGTGTTTGATACGGAAGGAAATGTGCCCACTTTGGATCCTAAAATCAAATAAAGATCAATAAAGTGATGTGCAGCTCAGGATAGAAAGGAGGGGTCCTTAGTGCCTTCTGAGCTGGGTTGTTTTGCACTGATGATGTTGCCTAGTTTAGGTAATGAAACGTCTGCAAGAAAACAACCCAGCTCAGAGAGCCTAAGTGCCCCCCGAAACAGACCGTTTGCATCTGGAGGAGAGACACAGGGACCCTCAAATTCTGGGTGTACAACCATCATTCCAATTACCCATTTTGCCTCTTGGTAATACATTTCATGTGCCTTTTAAAAATCAGTAACATCAAAATAGGAATAAAAGAAACGTAGCTGAAATCAGGGACTGACCAGCCATCTAGGTACACTGCAGGTCCAGCAGAACCAAACACACCACGATCCGGCCATGATGGTTTCGTCTATCAATCCCAGATAAAAGCATGTTAGTTTCCTAGCTAACCAGACTGATGTTCCTTGAATTCTAGGCCCCCCCTGAAGACCCCATCCTCCCTCCACCTGAGTCAGGGCTGTACGAGGGAGATGAACAAGGCAGAAAACAACGTCAGGTTTTCTTAGGCAAAGGAAACCATCTCAGGGCTGATCTCAGCTTCCCTCCCACGTGCTAAAATTCTGCCATGTTTGTGGTGAAAATAGCTCCCTGATTCTTCATAGAACAGAGTAATGCAAGCCTGGTGCAGGCAGTCCTCGAATTATGACCACAATCAGGGCCAAAATGGCTGTTGCTAAGCAAGACGGTTGCACAGTGAGTTGTGCCTGAGTTTACAACCTTTTTTGCCTTGGTTGTGAAGCAATTTACTGCAGTTGTTAAGTGAATCACATGGTTGTTACGTAAATCCAGCTTCCCTCCCCTCCCCCCCATTGACGTTGCTTGTGGGAAGGTCCTAAACAGCCATCACGAGCGCCTACATTTTGATCATGTGACTGCGGGGAATACTGCAACGGTCATAAGTGTGAGGACTGGTCGTAAGCCGCTTATTTCAGTGATATAACTACAAACAGTCGCCAAATGAATGGTTTTATGTTGAAGATTACCTGTATGTTTTGATTACTGCAATGAGAATCTGGACAATCTCTTCCTCCAAACAGACCCCTTGGACTACAATACCCAGTATCCACTGGAGCATCAGGAAGCTCTCTACTGGCTCAGAGTCCAAGCAAGGCTACATCCCCAAGAAACTGGGGGCAATGAAGATGTTTATATGTCATGAGAATGAATGAGGTCTTAAATGCAAACCCACAACAGACCAAAATGTTAAAATGGAGCCATTTAGCTCCCTGGGACAAATACGGTTTTTCTTTTCTTTTGTTTTTTTTTGCCTCTACAGTCCTCCAAGAAAAAGAGATGAAGAGAGTGAATGAAGGGAGCAGCAGAGGACAGCTTCCCAAACTGTGATTGGTTGAAGTAGCCCACTTAGTATAGCCTGACTGGCCAATCAGGGAGGAACAGAGCAGGGAGGTCAGGAAGAAGCCTCTGCTCTCAATTAATCACCATTTAATTAACCATGGTTAGACAAACCCTAATACAGTGTTTCTCAATCTCAGCCACTTTACGTTGTGTGGACTTCAACTCCCAGAATTCCCCAGCAAGCATGGAGAATTAGGGGGCTGACTAGAGAATTCTGGGAATCGAAGCCCACCTTAAAGTGGCCAAGGTTGAGAAATGCTGCCCTATCGCATCACAGTCTGTGATCCTTGGCAGTACAGTGTGGAGTGCTGGCTAGCTCTAATAGGTGATTACTTCACAAAATTAAGTGCCAGAAGGAAAAAATTTTGTTTTTTTCCTAACACCTTCATTTGGTCTGATGAAAGTGAACACTTTAGTTTAGAACACAAAATCATAAGGCTGGAAGAGGTCTCAGAGGTCTTCTAGTCCAACCCCCTGCTCAAGACAATACCATACCAGTCAGAAGGCATCCAGTCTATTTTTGAAACCAATTTTCAAAAATTATTTTGAAAACTTTCAAAGTGGCTTTCCAAGGAGAAGAGAATTTCAGAGACATTTCCATGGGTGACCTCTAGTGTGGAGGCAACTGAGGTGTTTAGTGCACATGTAAATACCTGTCTCCATTGTGCACAATCAGCCTTCCCTTTAATCCTGGGGGCTCCTCCGGACACCAAAAACTCATGTGGGCTGTTCTCGCATCCTTATATCTTCACTATATGCTTCCCTTTCTTTTTGGAAAGCTATCTTGCACAGAGCTCAAGACAGGAACAGAAAACCAAAACGCAAAGAAAGCACAGGCCCCAGATCAAAAACAGAAAAGGAAACATTTGTGCAAACATTTCCTAATTTCCACAAGGAAAAAGCTTCCCCAACAGCAGCACAAGAGATTCATTAGCAAACTGTGAATAACAGAGAAAAGCAGAAACCTTCAAGGCAAGGATAATTAACCCAATTATCTAGGTAAATGTGGGAGTGGTTGTAGCCAGATGAAAGCCAAATTAGTAAACTGTGAGGCCTGAATTCACAAGGCAGATAGGAAAATGCCCACAAGCACAACCCGGGGCAAGAGTGGAGCCAAATCCTTTCAATTCAGTCACAGTGGGTCAATTCCCCCCAATCGCAGGAAGAGGCCATCGCTTCAACCTGCAGAGCAACTGCATTTGAGCCAAAAATATCCACTCAGCAACATGTCACACCAACCACATCTTTGTGCACAAAGAGTAGAGCCACATCAACCGCTTAGGTCAAGTAAAAATCCCACTGGGTCTGTTTATTTCTTGCTTCTCCTCCTTTCTGGGGGCAGACCCCAAGGGCAGGGAAAGAAGAAAGCCATCCTTCTCACCCACTTCTTGAGCAAGGAAAGAAAGGCTTCAAAAAGATTCTTTGCAAAGAGAAAGCCACGTGTGTCTCTGGGGCGAGGCCATGCTGCCCCCCCCCCCCCCAATCCTGGCTGGCTCCTATGCGCAAAGGCAGGTTTTTCACTTCAGAGGCAGCTTTTACCCCATCTGGAAGGAAGGAGGGTGTTCCCCGCCCTCCCCTCCCCAAGAATGGGGCAGGGATGAGCTTCCTCCATAAGCCCTTCTTCTTTGCCAGGAGCATCTCGGCCTGGAAGGCCACTCGGTTCAGTCCAGCCTTCCACTTTGCCTCTGAACCCTCATCTGGCTTTGCTGAGAAGCCACCTGCTTTCTCTCTCTCTTTCCCTCCAGAAAAGTTGGGGAGCAAACGCAGGAAAAGTGGGGGGGGGGAGTCTGAACTGAAAGGAGGAAATTCCAAAGAAAGGAACTGTCCATTCTTAGGCCCAGCTGATTCTGGAGAACATTAGCCTGCGTCTCAGTTACATCACTTTGGGCTGAATGGCAGGTTCCTGTGATGGATTAATTCTCTTGCACAAGCAAATTGATTGCACATTGGAAACAAATTGGTCATTTCCAACTCTTTGTGACCCGTTGGAGGGGATCCCTTTCTGGATGGTCCCTCAGTCCCACTGCCTGAATTCCTGCGAGCTCCTGGCATGTCCTGGGTGAAGGTCCAGCCCCCTTGACCTCTATACTCCTCTCCAGCCTTGGCCTCCCTCCCCAGAACCCCAAGCCAGAGCTTCCTCCTGGGACTTCCAGGGAGCAGCTGGTTCTCCTCCGTCTGCTATTGGAGGAGTTCCCCTTCTTGAGACCCAGGCTCTTCTCAACCACGTTCTTCAGCATCACAATTTGGAAGCCTCCTTGCTCTTCTTCCTTCAGCGTTTCTTGGAGCCCAACCTTCAAGCCACAGATTGCAAGTGGAAGAATTTACATGGACCTCCAGGGCAGAATGAGGTCTCTGCTCTGGCAGTCAGTTTAGGCCCTCTCCCCAAGGAGCAAATATGGCTCCCTTCCACCCTTCGGTCCCATCTAGGCTGAAACGGCTTTTTAAACCCTCCATCTATTTGCACTGAGTTGGCATTGCCTGTTGCTCTGCCTCTATCTATCTATCTATCTATCTATCTATCTATCTATCTATCTATCTATCTATCTATCTCAGTTCTTTCACCTTCAACCAGTTTCCTTAAGTCTTCCTTAAGTGCATCTGAGGGCAGAAGTAGTAGTAACTGATGGAAACTAATCAAGGAGAGAAGCAACCTAGAACTAAGGAGAAATTTCCTGACAGTGAGGACAATTAAAAGTAGTGGAACAGCTTTCCTCCACAAATCATAGGTGCTCCGATACTTGAGATTTTCAAGAAGAGGCTGGACTGCCATTTGTCGGAAATGATATACAGTCTCCTGCTTGAGGAGGAGGTTGGACTAGACTAGAGGACCTCCAAGGTCCCTTCCGACTCTATTATTCTGTACTTCCTCGTTTCCAGGACCATTCCCACATCCAAGATGGTTGATGCATTTCCCAACAACTTTAATTCCAATTTCTACTTCCTCTAGTCCAGCATTTCTGATTATTCATTGTGCATATTATATCAAATAAATCAGCAGGTAACATACAACGCCAGGAATTTTTTCCCCCCAGTTCTGAACTATTTAGTTGTTCCCTCTTCCATTTTAATGGTTGCTTCCTACTCATCCCTGAAATTTAATAGGCAAAGCTTAGGGGAAAACATTGCAAAATCTGTCACTTCTTGCCAAGTGCCATTTCCTGGAAAGTCCAAGAAGGGAAGGCTTCAGCCCCCCTGCCCCCAAATCCTTCAGGGCCCCCTTGGGGTGCAGGAATCCTGGGGAGGGGCACGTTCTCTGCCTTCCTTCTCTGGAGGACTGCAGGCTTTGAAGCTCTATTTGAGGAAAAGAGAGAGGGAGGGAGGGAAGGGGTAGAGGGGAGCAGATGTGGAGATGGGGCTTTGTGGGGAAAGCAGCGGGAGGAGGGAAAACCTGGCTGCTGCCACCAAGAACCCAGGCCAGGCAAGAACCACGGCCCAGATGTCTCTGCTCCGTGTTTTACAACTTCCCCCACAAGCTCTTCCTTCCCAGAAGTGGATTCCACTTTGGCCCCAGAATTTCTGCAAACCAGCCCCCCAGTTGAGGATGATGGTCAGCATTTGGGCAAAGAGGGGGCTGAACTTCTCTGAGACACGGGACCCAGGGGATGGCTGTCAGAACTTCAGAACTGGGTCATAAACACTTGGGGGTGGGAGATCCGTCATAACTTTGAATGGTTGCTAAGCAATTGGTTGTAAGTCCAGACTTTATGTATTGCAAGATGAGGGCTTTGCAACTGTCCGCTTGGGGCTTTGATGGCAGCAAGACCTGGGCATTCAGAACCTCCCCGGAGCCTCGGTTCAGATTCAGTGAGTAGGGATACGTCGTAGGCATTAAGTACCCTTGGCCAAGCAGCAGGTTGCCAGTGAGCTGGAGGGGTGAAGGGGGGGATCCCTGCTTCTTCTTGTCCACCAGTTGATCAACTTTCTTGGTCTGCAAAGGGGCAGGCAATGCTCAAGGTGAAGAACCCGGAGCTAATTGCAAAGCTGTCCTTGATGAATGGCCTCTGGACTAATAAGAGGCTATTCTTCTGTATGTTGAAACTATGGAACTCCCTGCCACAAGATGGCTTTGCAACTGCTGACGAGAACGATCTATAAGCCATTATTAGTCAAAGGATGTAAGCAGAACCTTCCAGTGAAGCAGCAGTCTATCTCTGGACATCGAGATCATGGCATCCGGCTATCTCCCCATTGCAAGGAGGATTCTGGGTTAGACCAGTCTCAGCTTGCTGCCCCAAGGCCACTCCTATGCTTCTGACTGGCCATGAGGGTAAAGAAAGCCTACAGGAGGGAGGGAGGGAGGGAGGGAGGGAGGGAGGGAGGGGCGCTTCAAGATGAGAGTTTTAGAGTGGAGAACTAAACCACTCAAGACAAAAATAGTTTTTCTTTCATTCACCAAGATGATCCAAGGGCTGCAGCAGTTTTCCTTGGAGGAAAGTCTGTGGCTTTGGGGCTTTTTAGTCCACAAAGGACAGGAATGAGAGGTGTGTAAAATTATCCCTGGTACAGACAAATGGGACAAGGAGAAGCTATTCCCCCCTTCCCAAAATGCTAGAACTAGAGGTCACCCAATGAAACAGAATCCTGGAAGACTCAGGGGAGACAAAAAAGGAAATATCAAAGTAATTCAATGTTGGAATTTGTTAGCCCGAGAGGAAATGGTGGCTACTGGAAGCCTAGATGGCTTCAAAAACGGACCTGATGGCTTTGTGGAGATTCATGGCTCTTTGCCTTGGGTGATGGGACTGCCCCGGAAGAGCCCCCACTGCTGGGAAAGCGGTGGGCTTCTGTGGGCAGCTGGTTATGAGAACCAGGCAGCTGGACTGAGGGTCTGATCCCAAGGGGCACCACTTATATTCATTCAATATGCGAACTTAACTTGAATTAATGAATCGTAATTAATAACTCCTCTGCATGTTTCCCTTTCACCGTATTAAAAATCAGAGGGCAGCACAGACTCCCCAGGGACCAGAAGGACTGAGCAGTAGATAAATTCTACACATAATTAACACTCTGGATTTCTGTCAAGCATAGCAAGAGGGCAGGCTGGTGTGGTGCCTAGAGATGGAGCTCTCACCTCACAATCAGGAGGCTGTGAGTTCAATCCTAAGTAGAGGCAGATATTTCTCTCTCTGGGCACACTGAGAACATATCGGTGAACAAAACTCCGCACTGGCGACAGGAAGGGCATCTGGCCAGTAAACACTCTGCTAGCTCCATTCAGTTGCCCAGACTCCACCTTGCAGGGATTATGGGGTCGTTAAAAGATGCCGATGATAGCAAGAGGGCAGGGGAGCTGTTGCTCAAAGCTCGGAAGGGATCGGAATTCTGCCAACTCATTTTTTTCCTCTGCCAGCAAATGGTGAGAAACAAGGACTGACTTCCTGGGACAAGGACGGTGGCAGAGTCAGCTCAGGGTCAGGCCAAAACAGTAGAAAGCCTCCTGAGAACCATCCACAAGAACACAACAGCCCAAGGGATGCTGCCTGGCGCTGCTTAAGGTGCAGGCCTAGAAACCAGGAGGTGGTGAGTTCTAGTCCTACGTGAGCCCTGAAAGGCAGCTGGGTGACCTTGGATCACTCTCTCCCTCGGCCCAGCCCACCTCACAGGGCTGTTGTGATGGGGAAAACAGAAGGAGGAAGGAACAACAG
Source organism: Ptyas mucosa (assembly GCA_012654045.1). Lineage (NCBI taxonomy): Eukaryota > Metazoa > Chordata > Lepidosauria > Squamata > Colubridae > Ptyas > Ptyas mucosa. The sequence continues at coordinate 213,262 of WNWU01000146.1, forward strand.
GTAGGTTTGCCACCTTAAGTTATTTATAAAATAATAAGGGGGGGTGTCAAATAAATACATGTAGTCCTTGACTTATAACCAACCATTCGTTTAGTGACGAAGTTATGAGACTTATGACGATTTGTCACACCCCCGATTCTGGGGGTGGAAGTCCACCCGTTTTAAAGTTGCCAAAATTGAGAAGGGCTGACTTCGGAGGTTTTTCCCGGAAAACTCACCCCAAAACTGCACTTCTGGGCAAGAAAGGGCCTCGGGAGGCTTCGCTGAGCCGTCCCAGAGGCGGGAAACCCGACCCGCCGTTCCCCCGGAGATGCCGGGGCTTTTAGGCGCAGACCTCGCCCGCCGGGCAGCCTTTTCGGGAGCATCGCGGCTCCGCCTCGCCTCCCCGGCTCCCTTCTGAAGTTAGGAAGCGGCGCTTCGGCCCCGGGACGCCGCAGAAGTCAAGGCTGAGCGCTTGGGGGGCTTGGCGGCAGGAAGCGCGGCCCGAATCGGCCCCGGGGCTGGCGGGGGGCTCCGGCCACCTCCCACCCCGGGGAGCCGCCGCCGCCGCCGCGTCCCGTTGCAGTCCCCTCGAGCCCCGCGCAACCTCCCGCGGCCACACCGACCTGGGGACGCTCCCGGCTCGGGGCTCCGCTGGGCGGCCGCTCCTTCGCGCCCCGTTGCCGGCTGCAGTTGGCCCTGCGGCGGCCCCGCTTTCTCCTGGCGCCCCTTCCCGGCCGGGAGACCCTCCGGGGCAGCCCCGCCGCTCTGGCCGCGTCCGGGCGGGCGCTGGGTCGGTCAGCAGCCCGCGCGCCGCCGCCACGTGACCGCTCCGGCCAGGGTGGGGGGAGGAGAGAAGGGGAGGGGGCGCAGCGCTGGGGCGCCGAGGGGCTTCCGAGGCTCCGGCTGGCAACCTGCGGAGCGCGGCGCTGGAGCGCCCCGCCCGCCCCGCCCCTCCGCCCTGGAGGCGCTGCCCAAAAAAGGCTGGAGGGTCCGGCCAGCCCCGCGCGCCCGCTGCGGCCCCGGCCCGGCGAAGGAGCGGAGCTGCCCCCGAGGCCACCCTCGCCGGCCCCGACCGCGCTCTGTCGGCGCTGCGGGAGCCTGGTGGTCTTGCAAAGGGCCGAGTCGGGACTGCCTCCCCTGCCCTGGCCGGACCCCGGGGGGCTCCGAGGCTCCGCGCTCGGGAGGGGAGAGAAGCGCAAATAGCGGGGGGCCTCCTGCTTGGTGGGGGGTTGGACTAGATGACCTACAAGGTCCCTTCCAACTCTGTTCGTCTGTAAGAGGGGCCCCCTTTGACAGGTGGGATGAGGGTCTGGCTGGCCCGAACCCCGCCTGTTTCAGACTTGGCCACTTTCAGATGGGGGGACTTCAACTCCCAGAATTCCCCCGGCAGCAGCTTCAAGATTTGGGGACCTCGACGCGTCTTTCCCTTTTTTTCTCGGTCTTTAAACCAGCTTTTTCCAGGAGAGCCTCCGAATCCAGAACGGGCAGCTCCTGACCTCTAGTGGCCACTTGTGGAAAATACCCGGGAGACCCTTTGAACATTCAGGCTCCCTTAAAATGGAGGGGGGGCAGCAGCGTGTTATTGCCCTTCCATAGAGCCCCATTTTGCCTGACCCCAAGTTTGCCTTCCAACGTGCCTGGGGTTTCGGGGTTTCTGTATTAGTAGCTGGCGTTTATCCAAACATTGATTGGTACGTAATACATTTTGTACAATATCTTAATCGCATATGCATTTGTGTTGATAGTTGTGTGTCCAGTGATGTTCTGGAAATGCATAATTGACTAAAGAATTTATCTAATTTTGTTTCAAGTTGGAAATCGCTGCTGGACTTTTTGCTCAAAGCTGGAAAAAAATATGAAATTTTGATTTTAGTTTTGATAATTAGAATGATTTTGTATGTATGGAAATGGCTTGAAATGTTGTCAAATGTAAAGCAAAAGGTTGGGAGGCTTTTTTGCATAATCTACTGCACCAAAGAAAGTCAGAAGTCATTAAAGTTGTTGAAAAGAGCCAAGAACTGAATTGTTTTTACACAATGCTCACTGACTCTCCCGTCCCATCTGGAACCTCTGATAAGTCCTGGACTAACAACAATTCAGTTAGTGACCATTCAAAGGATTTTTCCACACCTATGACCATTGCAGCATCCCATGGTCATGCGATCAAAATTCAGATGCTTGGTAATTGGTTCATATTTATGACGATTGCGGTGTCCCAGGGTCACGTGATCCCCTTTTGCGACCTTCTGACAAGCAAATTCAGTGTGGAAGCCAGGTTCACCGAACCACCGTGTTGCTAACTTAATAATTGCAATGATTCACTTAACAACTGTGGCAAGAAAGGTGGTAAAATGGGGCAAAATTCCCATAACAAATGTTTCACTTGGTAATATACATTTTGGGCTCAATTGTCATCTTAAATTGAGAACTACCTGTACAGAGTTCAATTTCTGAGCCTTTGGCATGTCCTTCCATGCTTCACTGACTTGCTAATTCATGGGGTTCTTTGATAAAGTTACTGGAGACCAGGTTGGGGGGGGAGAGAGAGAGAGAGAGAGAGAGAGGATTGCGCAGAAGGAGAGGGTCTGGCCCACAGAAACATCCTCACAGCTGCTTTTCTAGATTAACTTTAATCCCATTTTTCAATTTCTTGGTGGAGATTTTTTGTGGGTAAAACTGGACCAAAATAGGTGGTAAAATAACTTTTTTAATATATTGACTACCAGCATTTTGCTGTCTTAATTAAGCAGCTATGTATTATTTTTGTTTTCTTTTGAACACATCTAAATAATCCTTTTTAAAAAAAAATCTGAACATTTGTGCTCACTCTCAGGCTTTCTGACACCAATTCAAGAGCTCCAGCATATTTGCCTGGACTCATCGTTTTAATTTCCAGAGCTTTCCTAAGATTTTAGGGGAGCCAGGGTGGCTGGGTTTAAATTACCTTTGCTTCTTATGTAATTTTTATATAGTTTTTGTTTTAATATTTCACTTCTACGCTGCCCAGAATCCCTCAGTGAGAGATGGGCAGATTCTAAATTTGAAAAATAAATGACATAAACAGAAGGTATTTTCTCCTTCTGGAACGGTTTGCAATTGTGCCACTAATATCCAGGAACAGGAGCTCCCTTTATCAGTGGGTTGATTAAACTGTTTTTGAAGTCCACCATGTGGGTTCAATTGCCCTTGGCTGCTGTTTCCTTTAAACCAAGGTCTCCCAGCCACCTGCTTAACATCACTCCTGGGATCCAAGGTTGCTCTTAAAATCAAAATTGCAGGGCTGCTTCCTCCCGTCATCCTCCCACTTCCTCAGCTGATGCCTTTCCTTCTTTTAAGGGTTGCTTCAAAACTGCTGCCTGCCCCATCGCAACCCACCCTGCACAGCCTCTTCCTTCACCCACCTCCAGCCAGCGCTCCCCTGCCAGGGGCCAGGGGCGGTGGGAGAACAGGGGCATGTGAGGAGCACGGAGCAGAGTTGGAAGGAGCCTCGGAGGTCTTCTAGTCCAGCCCCCTGCTCGAGCAGGAGAGTCTATACCATTCGGGACAAATGGGTCTCCTTGAAAACCTCCAGAGATGGAGACCCTGTAACTCTGGCAAGCAGGCTACTGAATCCATCGTTTTCACCATCAGGCTAGATCTCTCTTTGATGACCGTTGTTCCTTGTCCTGCCCTCGGGCGCGTTGGGGGGCAGGGCGAAGGGTCTGTGCTTGCGCGGGGAGGGGGAGCCTGCAGTGGGAAGGGCAGGAAGGGCAAAAGGAGACTGCTGGCCGCTGGGAGTTTCCTGCAGCCAAAGCCCCCGAAGTGGACATGGAACCAGGCAGGCCACCTGGAGCCCAGCATGGTGCCCACCTCCTTCAGGTATCTCCTCCAGGTGAGTCACAGCACTGCGGATTCTCTTGTCCTCCCCAGAGAGCAGGCCCTGCCAGCCGTGGGGCTGGGGTGGGGGGGTGGGCGAGGTCTGGGTCTTCCCTACTGATTGTGTCAGGCCTCTGGAGGACAACGCCAGCTTCATTCTGCCCCAAAGGTATTTTTCTATGGGTCGCCTCCTCCAGCCTCAGACAGCATCCCAACAGGTGAGGTTTTGTGTGCAGAGGCAGCGTGGCGACTTTAAGCGCCCTCCCTGCCTCCCTGGGGAGCCAAACGTGGGGTGGGAACCTCAAGCCAAGCAAACCCCAGCAGCCCCCCTCCCCCGTTCCCGATGAAAGAAACACAACAGCCGTCATTTTGGATAACTATATTGGTTTAAGAAAATACAAATACTGCACAATTGCCATCAGAGCAGCAAGCAGCCCTTGGCAGACCCGACAGCACCCCAAATTAACAGCACAATGAAAAAGGGAGGGGCTTCTCCACAGAGCTGCTCCAGGTGGTGCCCTTTCCGAGGACGGAGAAAGAGCCTGGCAAGGGGAGGACTGGGCCTCGGACCCAGCTGGAGCAGAGAAGACACACACGCCCCCTCAATCAGCAAGCATCTGCACCAGGCAGGAACAAGCAGTTGGCTGGTTTAGTTGGCGCCCACTCTTCCTCTCCCACCCCCCAATTGGAAGGCAGGCTTGCTGTCCTCGCGAAGGAGGCAGGGCACCCCCACAGCAGCCGTAGGTGCTCCATCCTGCCAGGGTTCCTGAGGAAAGAGCTTCCAAAGGTCCTCTCTCTCCAAGTGCAAAACAGATAAACGGCAGGAGAAAAAGGGGGGCAGGGGGGACCCCCATGGGACGCAGAAGTCAGAATCGGAGCCACTTCTTACTCCAATCACAGCTGGAAGCAGAGCGAACCATCTACTCTGGGCAGACTGAGCAGGACAGGTTGGGGGGTTCAGGCTTGGCCCCCTCTAGGCACATAGGACATACCTGGAGGGGGGCAGAGGACATCTATGGGCCGCCTCTAGAGAAGCTCTGCAGCTCTTCCTCCTTTCCGGGAAGCCGTGCAGAGTCGGGGAAATCATCAGTCCTCCCCTTGGTGAGAAGCCAAGTCCCTCCCCGCAGGACACTTTACCGTTTCCCAGCAAATTCTCAAAGGGGAAGGGCCCCAAACAGCCCATCCAAAGGGACTGGGAGGTGGGGCGGACAGGGATCTGGCCCTTTTACATGGGATCCCATCGGTGGATCCTCTGGAGCGGGAGGTGTCCACGGGAAAGATCCATGGGTCAGGAGGCCAGCTACCCATCAAAGGCTGAGGAGCATCAGGGTGAAGAACATTACCTTAAATCAATGTTTCTCCATCTGGCCAACTTTAAGGCTTGTGAACTTCAACTCCCAGAATTCCCCAGCCAGCGTAGGTTTAAGGTAAGGCTTCCAGTCCCAAACCGCATACAAGAACTACGTTTCTCAAGCTTAACCTGGACCTCAAGGCACCACATGGGTCTGCAGATCCCTGCTCTGAGCCCAGGAGAAGACATGGGCCTGTCCTCCTGGTGGAGCAGAGTGGAGCCCGTTTTGGAAAGCATAGCTGGCGCCTCCCCCTCCCCCAGCCCATGGCCAAAAGGCGTCAGCTCTGCTTCAGGGCAGGAGGCCAAAGACCCACATCTCCCCCTTGACTTGATGCTTTGACTAGGAACCCAGCTGATTCCACAGCAGGGAGTTGAAGGCACTTTTCTCTAGTCGGTCCTCACCGTTCTGGAGCCCTGGAAGGCGGTCTGAAGCCCAGGGGTTCCCCTGGCAGACACGGGGAGCCCACGTCTGCATCCCCCACTTTGGCAAGGCACTCTAGACATGCTCAGGCACCGTGTGCCATTCGTAGGGCTGGGCAAAGGGCTGGGCAGAGAGATCAGCATTGCCGCTGAAGCAAAGCAGGTCAAGTGGCATCTAAAGGCAGTTTCTCTTCTTACAAAGAGGACAGGAAAGGCCACGTTCGAGAACAAGGCTTTCCAACTTTTCTACTAAACATTCCTCAAAGCAAAGAATGGCTGTAAACTTAATTTCCCCCTTAAAACTGTGAAGCGGGGTGTCGGGTGGATAGGCTTGGACAATGGACCAGCTTTTTTGCAGGGGGGGAGTTAGGTCAAATTTTGTTTAAAAAGTACAAAGTCATCCTGAACGGAACCAGAAAGGGCTTCCCTGAAACACCTGGCGTTTTTGAACAGAGGACAATGTAGGTCAGACATTTTAGGAGTTCTAAAGTAAGGGTAATTTGGATTTTAATTCCAGAATCCCTGAATTACTAGCTCTTAAAGTGTTTTAATGCAGGTATTAAACAACCTGATTTGGGCTGGAGTGGACTTGACATGAGGTTAAATTCATGTTTCTCAATCTTGGCAATTTTAAAATGGGTGGACTTCACCTCCCAGGATGCTGCAGTCCCCCATACTAGCTGGGGAATTCTGGGAGTTGAAGTTCATCCATCTTAAACTTGCCAGGGTTGAATATGAGACATCCCCCATGTATCATTGCAACCCACAATGGGTTCAGTATGAAAGTCTCCCTCCCATTTTCAAAATGTAAACAAAGGTCAACTCTTGGCTTGTAGTGTCTTCAAAAGAGTTGGACTCTTGCTCAAGTGCATGGATCGCTGGGAAGCAAGGCCGGAGTTAACCAGAGTTACCGTACTTAGTGGTCAACACCCGTCCTCACAGGGAGAATGTTAAGTGCAACAAATTTGAGGAGTTTACCCTGGAAGGGTGTTTCACAACCTCAGCAACTTTAAGATGGGGGAGGGGGAGGGCTGGCTGGGAAATTCTGGGAGTTGAAGTCCACCCATCTTAAAGTTGATGAAGTTGATAAACACCGACCCAGAAGGAGAAAAACTTTTAAGATTTTTTTTCGTTTTTCAAAAAGAAAGCTTTGGTATTCAAGGACAAACACAAACACACACACACACAGAGATCATGCCCATTTGCATGCTCCTCCTTACTAGAAGTAAAATATTAAAACTCTAGGACTTCTTTTCTTTTTGGCAATAATACATTAACCTCTTTGGCAGGGCTCCTTTTAAACCTTCGTGATAGAAAAAAAACCTCCCCAACCCCCTTAAAAAACCCTGAAGCATCTTTAGCGTATTTATATATAGAGATATATAGAGATATATAATAAAGTATAAATTCTTGCATAGAAAATAACTTTTTTAAAAATGGTTTCCTCTTTTTCTCAGCATGTAAAGGACAGAGAGCTTCATAAAGCAGGCTTTTGAGTGCATGTCGGGGAACATTGGACGATTACATGATGCTGCAGTTCGAAGGACCCTAAGGGGAGAGAGAGAGAGAGAGAGAGAGAGGATGCAGAGTTGGAAGGGACCTCAGGTGTCATCTAGCCCAACCCCCTCCTCAAGCAGGAGCCGCTCTTCCATTCCACACAAATGGCTGGCAGAGCTCTTCTTAAGCCTCCATGGATGAAGCACCGATTAATTGTTCTCACAATCAGGAAAATCTCCTTAATTCAAGATTCGGGGCTGATCCAGAATCAGGCATCCCTCAAAATACCAGCAAGCGAGTTGTGGGAGACCCAGACATGGCTGCCGATCCAAAATGCTTATGGGGCATTGACTTCCCTGCCCCAGAGGAAAAGCAGGCCCTCCCTCCCTCCCTCCCCAGCTAAGGCCCTCTTTCTGTGCTCGAACTCTCTCTCCAGCCCCAGTTCTGCACCCAAATTGATCAGTACGACCAACATTTGCACAAGCTCCTGAATGCCAGGGAGGAACAGGGGAGACAATCAGCAAAACTATTTTCCAAAGTGCAAAATTTTCTGCATAAAAAGCCCCTCCAGCTCAGGGGCATCTTCGACAGCCCCCCGGGGCAACCACTGAGCAGGCCCAGCGAAGGGCCACTTCTGTTTGCTTGGCAGTGGGGAGGGATGGGGGTCTGTGGGCGATGTGCTGGCTGTACAGACTGGCTCTGCCCACTGCACACACAAACGTGCACACATACGAACACACGGCTGTCCTCATGCTTTAGGCTGAACCTCGACACGGGAGCTTCCAGCCCAAAGGAGCTGCCTGACCCCCATCCAAGCCATGCAATTCCACAGGAGGTGAGACATGATAGCCAAACTGTACCTGCCTTGTTCCAGCCACCCCCAAGAGGGTTTCATAGAAACACAGGGCTGGAAGGGAGCTCAGAGGTCTTCCAGTCCAACCCCTGTTCAAGCAGGAGACTGTATACCATGCCAGACAGGGCATACACCGCTGGGCACACAGCCAACTGGAGCTGACTGTTCTCGTGTGAACTTTGCAGAGCCAGGATGCAGCTGCCAGGGCTTTTAGCCCACCCCCCACATGCTCTTCAGTGGGGACCATCCCAGGCTTTCCAAGAGGCCTTGGCTGAGAAGCCCCGTGTGGTACAGAAGGTGCCAGGAAGCTCTGTGATGCCCACAGCCAACTCCCTGCCTTCCTAGAAGCATCTTAAAGCACCCACACACAGTGGTGTGTGTCATGCCCTCCCCAGCAACGGGAGGAGGGGGTGACCACTCACAGTCAGAGGGCTCCCACCACAGAGCCGTCTCTTCCGGCCCAGGATCAGACACGCCCGCTGGGGTGCCCCGGGACTGACCTGCTGGCGTGGGGTGGAGCTGCCCAGGATGTAGGAGCGAGGCAGGAGGCTCTCCCCGAGGTTGGTGCCTCCACTGCGGTAGCTGCGGGTGATGGTCAAGCTGGAGGAGGAGGAGCCAGTAGACATGGTGCTGGTGCCCACATTCGTGCCCCCGGATGCCTTCTCTGCCGGTTGCCCACACGTGCCACACAACACTGTGCGAGAACGCAGGTTGTACTCGCCTGGATCTCCACTGCCGCTGCAGTGGCTCTGGAGAAGGAAGGAAGGAAGGAAGCAAGCAGGTAAGAAGCAAAGCTTGGCACCATCCGGACCGAGACCCCATCTGGGGCTGGAGACACTGGATTCATATCTGTGAGCTCCTTGGTGCTCTGTGAATTTGGTGGTTTCGTTGCAGATGTTTCATTCCCAAACTAGGTAACTTCATCAGCGCACCGAAGACGTTACAGATTTACAGACTTACAGATTAACAGAGTTGGAAGGGACCTTATAGGTCCGTGATGGCGAACCTATGGCACGGGTGCCACAGGTGGCACGCAGAGCCATATTGGGGGGCACGCAAGTGTTGCCCTAGCTCAGCTCCAGGGTGTATGCACACACCAGCCAACTGATTTTCAGGCCTTCTGGTCCCACCAGAAGTCGAGAAACTGGCTGTTTCCGGCCTCCGGAAGGCTTCCGGGGGGATGGGGAAGGCTGTTTTTGCCCTCCCCAGGCTCCTAGAAAGCCTCTGGAGCCTGGGGAGGGGGAAAAACGGGCCTACCGGGCCCACTGTGCCATCGCGTGCCTAAAGCAGGGGGAAGTGTGGGGGGGGTCACGTGCACATGCACGGGAGGGCGGGGCACATTGAATTATGGATGTGGGCATGTGCACCCGCGACCCCCCCATGCTCCCCCCGCTTTTGGCACACGACGGCAAAAAGGTTAGCCATCACTGTTATAGGTCATCTAGTCCAACCCCCCCACCCAAGCAGGCGACCCTACACCATTTCTGACAGGTGGCAGTCCAGTCTCTTCTTGAAAGCATCCAATGATGAAGCTCCCACAACTTCCGAAAGCAACTTCTGTTCCATGGGTGGATTGTTCTCACTGTCAGAAAGTTCCTCCTCATTTCTAGCCTGAATCTCTCCATTAGTTTCCATCCATTGCCCCTTGTCTGGCCTTCCGGTGCTTTGGAAAACAGCTTGATCCCCTTCCTCCTCTCTGGGGCAGCCCCTCAAGTAGCGGAAGACTGCTATCCTGTCTCCCCTGGTCCTTCTCTTCCCTAGACTAGCCAGGCCCAGTTCCTGCAACCGTTCATCGTGTGTTTTAGCCTCCAGTGCCCTAATCATCCTGGTTGCTCTTCTCTGCACTCTTTCTAGAGTCTCAACATCTTTTTTATAGTGTGATGACTAAAACTGGATGCAGTACTCTAGGTGTGGTCTTACTAAGGCTTTATAGAGTGCCAATTGGGTCATGAAACATCTGTAAGAAAACCACCAAGCCCTGAGAGCTCCAAGGACCCCACAGGTCAACCCTGAGTTAGAAATATTTTCTTCTATCAGATTCGTATCTTGCAAGGATTCTGGCTTGCTCTGGAGCGCTGAAGCCTACAATGACTTTTAAAAAACAACCCAGTGTAGAATATATGTTACATTTAATTATTCCAGAAATAAAAGATTACACTGGAATTGAGGCTAAATACATTTTTCTATTTAACATGCTTGTTAAATTTACAAGCCTGTTAAATGCGAGCATGTTAACCAGTGAATCTTAAACTTGATTTCCAACGTGGTCTGAAGTGTCCAATGCACACAAAGCCAATACTTGGTTTGGCTCTGCAACCCAACAAGACAGACACGGACTTCAGAGGAGAATTAGAACTGCAGAAAAAACAGTGGCTACCAACCTGCCTTCCATGGAGGACCTGTATACTGCACCAGTCAAAAAGAGGGCTGTGAAAGTATTTACAGACCCCTCGCATCTTGGACATAAACTCAACTCCTACCCTCAAAACAACACTATAGAGCACTGCACACCAGAACGACTAATCACAAGGACAGTTTTTTCCCAAATGCCATCACTCTGCTAAACAAATAATTCCCTCAACACTGTCAAACTAGTTACTGAATCTGCACTACTATTAATTTTCTCATCGTTCCCACCATCCATCTCCTCCCACTTATGATTATGACTGTAATCTTGTTGCTGATATCCTTAAGATTTATATTGACTGTTTCCCTATGACTATCATTAAGTGTTGTACTTAATGATTCTTGACAAATGTATCTTTTCTTTTATGTACACTGAGAGCGTATGCACCAAGACAAATTCCTTGTGTGTGCAATCACATTTGGCCAATAAAAATTCTATTTCTATTCCTATTCCTATTCCTATTCCTATTCCTATTCCTATTCCTATTCCTATTCCTATTCCTATTCCTATTCCAATCCTAATCCTAATCCTAATCCTGTTCTACTTCTGTTCTTCTGATTTCAGGTTTTGATTAAGAGATGTTTGTTTTGTATTTTTTTAAGTGGCTATGGATGCTGGGGAAGATTCCATCCTGTGATTCCTGACATCATTTTCACCCATCCAAAAGGACAGTGCCCAGAGTTGACTAAGTCAGTGACACGGATGGCATGTCAATTTAATTAATAAAACAAACAATAAATAAATAAGTACTGGCTTTACTAAAATTCTTTGCTATTTTGTTTAAAAGACTAGGTATATAAATATTTCAATTTGTACACCTGAGAATAATTAAAATAATTGTTAAAACTGAGGAGTATTTCCCATGTGTGCTTGCTTTCATTGTCATTTGGGGGTGGGGAGGGAAGGTTCTTAAAAGCCTTTTTTTATCCTCTGAATGCAGACTTAATCTCGGTTGCAGACTAACGAACGAAACAAAATCTTGGCAGAACATGGTAAAAAAATCCAAATGGCTTCAAAGGAAGAATTTCTCTCATGGGGGTCCTTGCCCCACAACCAAAGCCGCTGGCATTTTCGAAACCCTCCCCAACTGCTGCTCAGTCTTGCTTGTTCCACACTGAACCCAGCCCTCAGAAGATGGGCGGAGGGCCCCCGCCCCGCGCACCCCCCCAAAAAACTCACGTGGTGATGGTGGCCGTGGATGCCATCCTCATCATCCTCTTCATCGTCATCATTGACAACGACCGTGCGGACCAGCTTCCGCATGGCCACCTCCTGCAGGGAGGGAGAAACGAGCAGGTTGATTCTGGTCCACCCCAGCACAGCAGGATTTGGGAGGGAAACAGCCAGGAAAGAAAGAAAGACAGAGAGAGAGGGGGGGGGAGGATGGATGGATGGATGGATGGATGGATGGATTTACCCACACCAGGAGGGGAAAGCCCCTTCCATGCTGGAACCAAGAAAAGGGCCAGGATGTGTCCAATGACACCCCTCCCCTCCCCCTGGATTTGTTAATCCCAAAGTGAAACAGGAATCAAAAAAGTCACAAAAGGCACCATCTTGATTTCCAGAATTTATTTAGGGGAAGGGGCATTTTTAGGCAACAAAATTGTGGGGAGGCCATTTTACAATTATGCAGTGTTTCCCCAAAAACATGACATGTCCCTAAAATAAGACCAAGACTGAAATTTGGGGTGGCCCTAAATATCCGCCCTCCCCCCAAAATAAGCCTTAGTCAAGGGGTGGGCATGGCCAGCACAGGAGGCAGCCCTTCCCTTCCCCAGTCACCTCATGGAGGTTCAGCCTCTTAATTGCTGCCCGCTGATCAGCTGAGCCGTCAAGGGCTGTGGATCTCCAGCTGCCGGAATCCTCCCCCATTTCCTGCAGATCTTTCTTTCCTTGGGATCGCAGCACAGACACCACATCCCCAAAATGCTCCATCCGAAGGCTTCAGCCTTGCAATCCTGGCTGGGGCGTCTGTGCTGTGATCCCACAGAAAGAACGGTGTGCATGTGTGACAGAGAAAGAGAGTGAGAGAGAGAATTCCGATCTAACCTTGCAGAGTTATCCAGGGCTGGTGGCAATGTTCTCTCCGTGTCCCGTCCCCCCCCCCCTCACACACACAGGTTCCTCACCAACCACCACCACCCCAACTCACACAGAGATCCCTCACCAAACCCACCAACCCTCCCAAGGCCGGCACATCCCTGCAAGCTCCTATGCCCCTTCCGCCGCCCATGGCACCAACCATAGACCTCGAGCGCCTGCTCCTGCTCCTGTGCCATGGTGGCGGTCCACCTGCTCTCGCCCCCGTGCCCAGGCGCCACATCTGCATAGCCTGTGATACCAAGCGCTTCCCACAGCAGCCCCAGCCCCACCATCCCGGGGCTTTCTTGGCAGGGCAGCCACTGGCGGCAGAGAGGCCTCCATGCATGGCAGGTAGAAATCGGCGGCTGCATGGTGGGGCAGTTGCGGAGGACTACAACGGCAGGCCTGGCACATCCCGCAGCTGGGAGGAAGGTCTCTCGGCAGGGATGGCTGAGGCACTGCAGGTGTTGCTGCTGCCACTGCCTCTGCCTGCAGACGGCCCGGCCGGCCCCCTGCAGCCAAGCTCAGTCACGGATGAGGAGCATTGGCCATGGCTGGGCCGCCCAAGCTGTGCATGTCAGGACTGACCTCAGCATGGCTGCCCGGCATTTCGCTGCCGGGTGCCTGGAAAGAGTAAGCGGGGCCTGCAGGAGGAAGGGCAAGGGTCCGGTGTGGCTCCCTTCCCCAGGAAGAGTAGGCCTGGTGGCCGTCCAGTCCGGTGACTCCCAAGGCGGAGAGGCTTCCCGGGCTTGCCAGTGGGTGCTCCAGTCAGTCAGCGCTCGGGTGGGGAGACTGCGGGGCTATCGGAGCAGAGAGGAGCAGGTGGGAAGGGGAGGCCTCTGGCAACCATCACCATAGAGCGGGAAGCAGACTCGCAGAGTGGCCACTGCCCTGGCTGGGGTTTGGAAGCCACAAAGGCAGAGTTTGGGGCAGAGAAAGAAAGACTTCTGCTGCTTCTGCTTTTGGCTGCATGCAAGGAAAGCAGCAGAAGTCTTTCTTTCTCTCCCCCAAACTCTGCCTCTGCGACTTCCAAACCCCAGCCAGGGCAGGGGCCGCTCTGCGAGTCTGCTTCCTGCTCTATGGTGATGGCTGGAGCTGGACCCTGCAGGGCATGGAAGCCCAGGCCGTGGCTTCCGCGTGGGTGCTGGTGGTGGGCGCCGGCAGCATTGGCTATGAGCTCCTCAAGGACCTGGTGCTCACCAGCTTCGCCCACATCAACATGGTGAGGCCTGGGAGGCGCGCAAGGGGAGGGGGACAGGCACTCGCATGGCTTGGCGCCTTTGGGTTGTTCGCGTTCTACACACACACCCTGCAGGAGGGGAGGGGCTTGATGGCGGCGCATGGAGGGAGCCTCTCTCTGCTGGACTCCCGGCTCTGAATGCGCAGGCCACCCGGGGCATCCTGCACCCCCAAAATAAGACCACCACCCCCAATAATAAGGCCAAGCTGTATTATTTTGGGGTTCAAAAGAAAATAAGACTTTGTCTTATTTTCGGGGAAACACGGTAGGTTAATTTAATTAATTGAATAAATTCAATAATGCTCTGTCCCCTTTCCAATGGCAAGATCTACCCCTTGCCCCCCCACACAGCAGTCTTCACAACGAGACACCGTGGGGTTTTCCGCCCGCTCACCCCTGAATCCCAGCCGCCTTACCTCCCCGTTGGAGGTGAGCAGGGCTGTGCGCAAGCTGTCGCCGGAGCCCCATGAGCTTTGGTTCTTCCAGACCATGTCCGTGGGGGGGTTATGGGACACCCCCGCACCAGCAGCCCAGATCTTGCAGGAGAAGGAAGAGAAGAGGTTGATCACCCTTGCAGACCAGCACCCCATGGCTGGCACAGGCACCAGAAGGGTGGGAGGCTCCACCTGGCACCTCGTCCCCCTTGCTGCTCCTCCCATCCCGGGACCCAACCCTTCCTGCCCACCAAGCCCACCTTTGCTGCTCACCGTGACCAGCTGGCCGGCCTTCAAGGTGAATTTGGGAGGGAATCTGTAGCAAATGGGGGCGTCTTCTCCATTCTGGCGTTTGATCTGCCAATTCCCCAGTGACTGGTCCTAAGGGGGCACAAACGAGGAGCCATGGCAGGCAGCTACCGGGGCTTAGGCGGCCCAAGAGATGCCAGGCAGGCCCGGGGGGGGGGGGGGGGGGGCTGGGCTATGTCTTGTTTTTCATCCAAGAAGTTTCAGAACTGAAGAACCTTCTTGGATGAGAAGCAAAATGTTTTCAAAGGAAAGAAAAGGAGAAAAATGGCCACAGCTCTACATTTGGGAGCTGACCTTTAAAAACACTGCAAACAATTACAGGAACACATCAAAAGAATAATAAAATCCACCCCACCCACCCCCCACTCCCAAAATTTAAAGTCAAGTTGGGAGATTTTCTCCAGACTGGTCCCAACCCCAAAGAGCTGCAGCCAGCTTCTCCTCCAAGTGGTCCATCCCTGGCTTCGACGATTGGAAAAGAAATAGAAGGCAGAAGCAGGTTAAGTAGGGCTGTAACCAGAGAGTGAGCGGTTAATTTACATTTGTACTTAGTAACTCTTGTAAAAGACAATGTGAAGTTTATCTTTTCTTTCTCTTTTCTTTCTCCACTCTTGGCTTTGTCTTTTTCTTGTCCTCTTTTTTCTTCTCTCTTTACTCTATTAGTGCTTGTTAGTTTTTATCTTGCTTCTTCAAAAGTTTAATAAAGTTATATATAAAACGTTCTGCATCCCTGTTGACCAGAAGCCAGAGAGACTCCATTGGTGGCAGCCACAAAGCAGGGAAGGCAGCCTGGAATCTGCCAGGTACTTTGGCTATAGCCAGAATCCAACCATCACAGCTCACCATTGCAAACTCAAGGAAACTCTCAATGTGCTCAGAGGGAGCTAAGCCATCTCCTTTCCCAGGTTCTGGATGGCTGGCAGGGAGGGGGGCTCAGCTCAAAAGTAGCCATGAAGCCACAACAAAACTTAATTTGTGGGGTCCTTGGTGCTCTCTGAGCTTGGTGGTTTTCTTGCAGATGTTTCATGACCAAACTAGGTAGCATCATCAGACCAAACACATCCCCTCTGGCAGACAAGACCCAGATAAGCAGGGATTAACCCCAGACAAACAAACAGAAAACAATATTTCAATCAACGAACCACCAAGGAGAACCCACCACCCCCACCCCAGAATCACTGGCAGGGCAGGCTGTTGTTCATAAACAGAGACCAAACCCCACTTTCTTCTAGCACCGATGATGTTACCTAGTTGAGTCATGGAACGTCTGCAAGAAAACAACCCAGCTCAGAGAGCACCAAGGACTCACAGTTCAAGACTGAGCTGTAGAGACTCTCTGCTATCAAAACCTAAACTGGGTTTTCTTCCATTTCTCTTGGAGCTGGGTGGGCAATACATTTAAATAAACTTTAAACTAGATTAGAATTTGCTGTGTTCTTAGCACAGCTGCCCTCCACTCTCCTACATCGCTTCCCTTTTCCATCCCATCCTACCTTTAGGAAGAAGCGGAGCTTAAAAAGAGGCGGAGGCTGCACAACAGGATCTTGGGGGGCTGCCCCCTACAAAGACGCGGCTGCCTCTTGCAGCTCCGAAGATCAGTTTATGCCCCCTACCCCACCCCAGGAGCAAATGGCCTCCTCAGCCCTCCTTGGCCCAGGGGTTCTGGACCTCCAGCCACCAGCACCCACCTCACTGGACTTGTTCCTCAGCCGGACAAACTTCCCCTCCAGGTCCACCTCCTCCACGGCCACGCGGCCACTGGTCCGGGCATGCTGGGAGAAGCTGGTGCGGCTCTCGCCATCCTCCAGCTTCCTTTTCTTGGTGGAGCTTTGCGCGGAGGAAGAGACGCGGATGCGCGAGCCGCTCTTCTGGGAGGAGGGGCTGGGAGAGAGGCGCAACCTGGGGGGAGAAAGAGAGGCGGGGCTGAGGCAGAGGCTACTTCCCCAGGGATGCACCTGCGCTCCCCACAGCAACCAGAAGGGCTGCAGTGCCCACCCTCCGTGCCAGGGGAAGCGCTCAAGCCACGCTGACCTTTCTGCCCAAAGGTCTCTGCCCAACCCGACCTAGAAGGGCCCCAAAATGCTCCCCCCAAAGGAGGGGCAGCCGGGCAAACCCCAGATCTCTCCAAATCTGAACTGAAACCTCAATGAGGGAGGCAACCTTTCTCCAGCAGACCCTCCGGGGTCACACCTGAAGGTCCCAGACTGCCTGTGGTGGGGGGGCCCTGCCCAGCTTGGTGACCCCCCCACAGGCAAAGGTGGTCTGCCTAGCTTGCGAAGTGTGCCCAGGCCGCTGGCTCCCACCTCTCCTCCTCGCCCTCTAGGAGTTTGCGGTAGGCGTTGATCTCCATGTCCAGGGCCAGCTTGATGTCCAGCAGCTCCTGGTACTCGTCCAGCTGCTGCTGCATGCGGGCCCGCATCTCAGCCATCTCCCGCTCTTTGTCCGCCAGGATGCGGCGGCTGGTATCCCGCTCCCGGGCCAGGGAGTCCTCCAGGTCCCGCAGCTTCGCCTCCTTGGCCGCCAGCTGGAGGGCAGGAAGGCGAGAGAGGGGTGGGGGCCTGCCCAGGGGGCCAGGAGAGCAGACCCCTGCCCCAGATCACCCGTCCCTTTTCACCCCAACCCAAAGGGGTGGAGGGCAAGCAGGACCTCCTCCTACGGCAGGGCTGCCCCAGAGATTGCCAGGGTCAGGGTTGGGCCTCCCCCCACTCGCTAGGCTGTGCAAGGCTGTGATGTCCTCCCTCAGGGAGGGAAGAGCAGAGGCCTCAAACGGGGAGGGGTGGCCGACGGGACGCTGCTCCCAAGAGGCAGTCGGTCCTCCACATACGACCATTCTGTCCATGGGCTGATTTTCCAAGCTTTTTTGTTAAGCAAATAGCCACGGTCATTAAGTGAATCATGTAGTCCTTAGCTGAACTGACTCAGCCTGTTAGGAACCGGCCAGGAAGGTCCCTGAGGAGGATCAGGGGATCCCAAGAAGCTGCAACTGTTGTAAATCCGTGCCGGTTGCCGAGTGCCCCATTTTGATCATGTGACTTAGGGACACCGCAACAGTCGTAAGTGTGAGGACTGTTCTTACGTCACTCAAAAAAAACTTGTCGAAGTTTTTTTTCAGTGCCACTGCAACATTGAACGGTCACTAACAAACGGCTGTAAGTCAAGGATTACCTGACCCCCCAATCTTCAAAGGGGGACCCAGAAGCAAGTTGATGGCACTTCCTGCTTATGGAGCCAAAGGTGCGATTTCCCCACCCGGAGACCGAAAGGTAGTGGGACCCCCACCTCCTCCGCGAGACCCTACCTGCTTCTGCAGCTGGCTGAGCTGGGCGGACAGGCTGTCGATGCGAATCCGGGTCTGCTGAAGCTCCTCATGAGCCGCCCCGGCCATGTTGCTGTTCCTCTCGGCCGACTGCTTGGCATTTTCCAGCTGCAAAGATCAGAAACAGCATTATGGAGGTGGCTGAGGTTGACTTATTTCAAAGTGGCCAGTCCTCAAGGCTGTACGGGCTGCTCTGCAGGGCAGGAGTGGGGAACTCCCCCAACCCAGAGCTAAGAGCGGGACTCAGAAGGCCCCCAAATTCCCCTGCGCCCCCCCCCCCCCCCAAGGCCCGCCATCCTCTTAAGGCTGCAGTGAGGGAGAGGATTCCAGAGCATCTGAAAGGGAGGGGGCAGCAGAAGGGTGCCCCCTCGGGGATGATGGGAGCGGGAGTCCACCCCCCAGGTGTGCTACCTTGGCCGCGTAGGTCTTCTCCAGTTCCTCCTTGTACAGCTTGACCTGGGCCTCATGCTGGCCACGGAGGTCGTGCAGCGCATCAGCAAGCTTGCTCTCGAACTCCCGCTGGCGCCCGTTGTCAATCTCCACCAGGCGCGTCTCGTGACGGCGTTTGGTCTCGCGGAGCTCCTACAGGGAGCAGCAGGTGAGCAGGGCTTCCCAGGACTGGCAAGGAGGCATAACCCGCCCCCCAAACTGTGACCCATTTTCCCCACCTCCAGCCCCAACCTGCAGCCCCCACGATCCAGCAGCCCCAGCTCCTCTGTGGGGAGAAAAGGCTGCAGGAACTGGGCCAACTGCCTGCCCAAGGCAGTGTGGCGAGTTCAAGTCTCCCGGCCCATGGAGATGGATTCTCCATCATTCAGGTTCAGATGATTAGTTTATTAGTTATTATTTCTGAAATATTGGCTCGAAATATTGTGAAATGTAAAGAAAGGGGTGGGGGGTTGTTTGCCACTGTACAGATCGTCCTCTACTTACGGCCACAATTGAGCCCAAAATTTCTCTTGCTAAGTGAAACATTTGTTAAGTGAATTTTGCCCCATTTTATGACCTTCCTTGTCACAGTTGCTAAGTGAATCACTTCAGTTGTTAACAACAAGGTTGTTAAGTGAATCTGGCTTTGACTTTGCTTGTCTGAAGGTTGCAAAAGGGCGGCAGGGCTGGCCTAGATGACCTCTAAGGGGCCCTACCTCGCTGTAGATGTTCTTCTGGAAGTCCAGCTCCTCCTTCAGGGTCTGCAGCCTGTTCTCTGCATCCACCCGCCGCAGCATTTCGTCCTGAAGCTGCTTCTTGACGTCGGCCAAGGCCACCTCCAACTGCAGGGGGACAAATGAGGGACCCCGTCATGCCCACAGAAGGGGACGCATGTGTAGCATCGGCTTGCTCCAAAGGAGCCCAATCCTCTTAAGGTACCCTTCCCCGAGTGAAGAGCCATCAATCCCAATTTAGCTTCTCTCCCTCAAGGCCTGCTGTCCTCTTAGAGACTGCAGGGAGTGAAAAACATCTGGACTTAGAGAGCCTGAAGGAGAAGGAAAGCCAGTTTCATCCAGTGGTGAAGGCACCAGACTAGCGACCAGGGGACTGGGAGTTCTAGTCCTGCCTTATGCACAAAAGCCCCTGGGTGACTTTGGGCCAATCACCAAGAGACTGGGAGTTCTAGTCCCGCCTTATGTACAAAAGCCCCTGGGTGACTTTGGGCCAATCACCAGGAGACTGGGAGTTCTAGTCCCGCCTTATGCACAAAAGCCCCTGGGTGACTTTGGGCCAATCACCAGGAGACTGGGAGTTCTAGTCCCGCCTTATGCACAAAAGCCCCTGGGCAGGGAGGCAGATCCGTGGCTGGGGATGATGGGAACAAGAGTCCACACAACCAGATCCTCTTAAAGGTCAATGAATGGAAGGATCAGTTTGCTTTCCAATGGTCCATTCCTCCTTTCTGCCTTGGCAAATGGTGGACTCCATCGCCACCTGCTGGCCTCCCCTGGTTTCTGCAGAGATGAGCTTTTCCAGCCCCCAGTCAGTTTGGGGCAAAGCAGGAGGGAGTCGGGGGAGTGAAGGTAAAATTAAGCTGATCATAACACTCAGACTGTTCTAGAGCACAGCCCAGGGAGGGTGCAGGACGGACATAGAGATAAGTGGGAAAAGCAGAGGGAAGGAGAGGCTTTGTCCCCCTTAGTGATGGAGCTTGGGGTTACTTGAGCAAGGGAGTGTCTGAGCAACGTAACTTCAAAGATGAAGGGGCTAAATTCAGGACAGTCGACGGCCAGGAGTAGTCTACCTTTGAATGAGCACAGCTGAGCACAGCTCTGCTGATCCTTACAGACCAAGGATTCTCAAGCTTGGCAGCTGGCAGTTGACTGGGGAATTCTGGGAGTTAAAGTCCACCCATCATTCGGCTGCCAAGCTTGAGAAATATTGTTATAAATCTTGCTGCCGTTTTGGCCTCCTTCTGACACAGCACACATTAAATTCACAATTACGAAATTCACAAAAAGATAAAGCCTGGCCAAATAAAAATCACCACAGCCGCCCAGGGATCCATTGTCAGGGGGGGGAAAAAAATCAAAGACCACCAACCTGCCCTCAGTTTTATGGAAGCCTAATAAAGTCGGCCAGCCTAACCCTGGCTCTGCCATCTTCATTGGCTTTGGTTGGCAATCTACAGGAGCAGGAGCTGCCCGTGAAGGACGTGAAAGGCTGGTGGTCTCCCAGCAGAAGGACCCCTCCCCTCCCACACAAGAGACGTTTACAGACACAGTCTACCTGAGCCTACTAACTCACTCCTCCTGGCACATTTTGAGTCCGGTAGTCCAAAGATGGACACGGGATGGAGGCACAGAAGGGGAAACAGGCCCCCTCCTGTCTCAAGGGCCCCAAAAGAGCAGAGCAGAGCAGAGCAGAGCAGAGCAGAGCAGAGCAGAGCAGAGCAGAGCAGAG
>WNWU01000146.1:233912-263953 GCA_012654045.1 Ptyas mucosa
AGCAGAGCAGAGCAGAGCAGAGCAGAGCAGAGCAGAGCAGAGCAGAGGGACTGTCGGGGGGCCTTCACAGGTGTGCCTGGCTTACCTTGCCCAGCTGGCCTCTGAGGTCACGGACTTCAGTCTCCAGGTTGCGCTTCTCCCCCAAGGCGGTGGTGAGCGCAGCCTCTTTGGAGTTGAGTAGGGCCTCCACATCCTTCAGGCGGGACTGGGCGGCGAGCAGCTCTCCTTCCTTCTTGGCGTTCCTGAAAGGGAAAGAGGCAGCGATTGGTCAGGAGGAAAGAGCCTTCCAGCTCCCAGCAGCCCCACCAGAAGACAAGATGGACTTTGGCATCAGCCCACAAGATCCCCATGGGAACAAGACTAGGGAGCACCAGAATATTAACCAGATTTGAACCCAGGCCCAGGAATAAAGAGAATAACTCCATTCACACATTTCAGCAAGCTATCAGTAAGTAAACCACAACAAGTGCACCCGTCAGTAGAATTGCATTTTCTGGGAATCTGGCGCCCCCATCTGGCTGTGCTGATCATTGCCTAAGATCTTGTGGGCTTGAACAATCAGGAACTTTAAATTAGTTTGGACCAAACACTTAAAGCAATCGATATCCCATCCAGAGGAGCTACCTGTCATCTGTGGGACCGGCTATTTGGGCTCACCCCCGCACCAGGAAGGGGAAGAAACTGCAAATTCGGCCCCTGTAACCTTTGCTCAGTTGCTACCTCCCCACCAACTTTTGCTCAGAGAACAAAATCCAAGAACTGCAGCGCTAATTAAGATGTTGAAGGGAAGTGTGATTAGTTACCCATCACGAAACGGTGACCTGATTTAGAATAAACATGATATTCTATTCTCAGCTGCTTCCAAACTGGGTACCAAGAGCTGGGGAAGCCCCCGGGGACCAGGATTTCAGGCTGGAGGGCCAAAAGACAAATACCTCCCGGAAGGGACAAGCGAAGGACGCAGAGACAGCAGGAAGGTTGAGGCACAGAGCGATGCTTCGTATCCCAATTTCCTACCTCTGCAGTTGGTGATGATAGCCAACTAGGAATTCATGCCAATAGAAGAGAATATTTGTAGCTCAGGGTTCTCTGAGCTTCTTGTTTCCCTGCAGATGTTTCACTGAAGTTAAAGGCAGCGCATCTTACAAGTTGCCAAGGAACAGCGGTGTCTGTCCTGTCTAGCATTTTTCAGCTAGAGTCACCACCAGGCGGAACCCTCAGTGTATTTATAGTGGCATTAAACATACTCAACGTCTTATCACATCAACTGGAGTTGTGAAAAGTCAAGCAGGATAGAAACACAGCGATAAATGAAGACCAGCGAGTGCAACCTTCCAGAACAGGCCTCTCCAACCTTGGCAACTTGTGGACTTCAACTCCCAGAATTCCTCAGCCAGCTTTGCTCTGGGAGGTTGGAGAGCCCTGCTCCAGAATGCTAAGCTCAGCCCCGGATCCCGGATGAAGGAGTCGTGCGCTTGGTAGGGTTAGAGTTAGAAAAATTGTGAAGCCGGATGGGAGTTTGTTGCATGGCTCGGCTTGTGAAAAGGACACTGGCCTTGTTTTACGGAGCGCAACAGAGGAGAATGTCCACCTCGTGGCGTGAGCCAAAGGCTGCTTTCTCCTCTGGGCTGAGGCCATCCGGTTGCCAGGCTTGGAGACAAATGGCTCAGAGGGAGGGTGGGGTCCATGGGTGGGGTCCAGTGAACCCAGCCAGAAAGAGGGTGGGGACTCCTACGTAGCCCCTCCCTCTCTCTCCATTAAACCCAGCGGCAGGATGCCAGCAGCACAGCCAAAGCAGGGGAAACGGGGCCTCATTTTTTTTTAAACTTTCATTTGGCTTTAATTTAGGAAGGAGAGGGAATAAATAGAGACAAGGGAAAGAAAAATCGGCATGTTTGTCAGAGCTCGGATCCAAGTTTCCACTCCTCGGCTGCGTTCCTTTTCTTCTTGGCCAAGACAAGATGCAACAAGAAACGACAACGGCAGCCGCTTCAAAGCTTCCAAACTCGGCAGCTGAGGTGGAGTGAAAGAATATAAGGATCCTCGACTTACAGCCATTCATTTAGTGACTGTTTCAACGGCACTGAAAAAAGGGACTTAGCTTTTCCCGTTTATTTGTTTGTTTGTTTGTTTGTTTGTTCAATTTGTATGCCGCCTTTCTCCGAAGACTCAAGGGGGCTTACAATGCATTTAAAAACCATATATAAAAACATTAAAAATTAAAACATTAAAAACAATTAAAACCCATTCACACCATTCATGGCCGGATCTCGCCAGATTGCAAGAGCGAGATCAAGGGCGCCAGGCCTGCCAGAAGAGCCAGGTCTTCACTGCTTTCCAGAAGGCCAATAGGGTGGGGATGGTCCGGACCTCAGGAGGTAACTGGTTCCAGAGAACTGGGGCAGCCACAGAGAAGGCCCTCCCCGCGGGCCCACCATGACCGTGGCAGCATCCCTATGGTTGTGTGATCAAAGTTCAGACGCTTGACAACTGGCAACTATGACAATCACAGCCTCACACTCACGGGGTCACATGATCCCCTTTTGCGACCTTCTGACAAGCAAACATGTGACTCACGTAACAATGGCAATGATTCACTTAACAACGGTGGCAAGAAAGGTCATCCAATGGGGCAAAACAAGTGTCTCACTTAGCAACAGAAATTCTGAGCTCAGTTGTGGTCGTACGTTAAGGACTATCTATAGTTGGCCATGTGCAACCGGTCTCTGCTTTTTGGAAACTCCTTTACCTCTTTCGATCCTCACCGATTGCCCCGCAGACATGAACAAGTTTCTTTTTTCCCTCTTTTGACTGAAGGGGTTCAGTTTGGACTTGAATTTGGCAAAGTCTGCAACAGGAGGGCCGGTGCCATGCAGCTCCTAGGATGATGCCAGCTGAACCGAGTCCAGGGAGCCCAGAGGGAGGAGCCAAGGGAAGTTTTCGGCAGCACGGACAGTCCAGGAAGGAATAGGGATGCTATTCGGTCACTTGGAAAGGGGGAGCTGGTAGGACAACCTAATGCACGGATTTGTGGTTCTGGAAACCGATCAGTGGCCGAAAACAGCTGAGCTGCAGCTGGCAGGCGAGGATGGACGATGCGCCAGTCACTTTCCAAGAGGTGAAAATGTTAAGGGTGCAGCTTAAGCAGGCGGGCACATGCCAAGTTGTTGAAACGGGTGTGAGTGTCCGTGTGTTTCTGATTTTATATTGGCCTTGTAAGATGCAACTGAATGTGAAACTCAGTGTTACAAATTACGCTCACCACAAGAAATTACTAGAAAGAAGAATCTGAAAGCAGCACACACCCACACCTATTCCCTGTGGGCTGAGTTTTCTTCCACTTCTCACAAGCAAGCAATTGCAAGGAACAGCTGCTGGCACGGGCACCGAAGGGCAAAAAGGGCACCAGGCATCCTTGAGGGTATCTATTTTTCCTTTTTATGCTTCTACCAATTTTTCATTAGTTTATCAAAATATAAAATACAAACACAAGTGAAAATAGTGAGAAAGCAGGGAAGGAAAAACCATAGGATGAAAGGGAAAAAAGAAAGAAAAGCACTGACTTCTGACTCTTTAACACAGCAGAATAAGATAATAACATGCAGCCTCAACTTTTTCCTTTTCCTTTTAGGGTATTTATTTTTCAAGGGAGGACTCTGCAATCATTCTGCCAACTCTGAGAATCTTGGGCTTGGGTCGCAAAAGCAAAGTGGCGCTTCTAGTCCTCATGACCACTCCTCCTCACACAGAGCTTCTTTCCTTGCCTCGAGATGCCAACAAAGAGGTTGCCCAGGAGACTCTGGGCTGTTTCTCAAAAACAACATCACAGCAACACATCACAGCCACGGTTCCCCTCGGCCAGAATTGGGATTTCCCCCTTTCTCCCACCCCCCCACCCTCCCCACCCCAGGAAGTGGAATCTCAGAATCATTCATTTTTATGTCACGAGGCTTTCCAGAGAAGGTGGGGAAAATGACTTTCTATTCTGGGTTTGGGAAACTTCCTTTCCTGCAGAGTTTGCAAAGCTGGCACAGAACCAGCATGGCGGGGCTGATCGCAGACAATCAGAAGGAAAGCCCTGTTCTCACAACACCAAGACTACTAAAGAAAAGAGCTGCTACCAGGCTGCCTTGGGATTGCCAGAATATCAGAATCGGAAGGGACCCCTTTCTAGTCCAACCCCCTGCCCAAGTAGGAGGCCCTAGACCATTCCAGACAAATAGCTGTCCAGTCAATTCTTGAAAACCTCCAGCGATGGAGCCCCCACAACTTCTGAGCTGTTCCACTGGTTAATTGTTCTGTCAGGAAATTTCTCCTTAATTCCAGGTTGCTTCTCTCCTTGTTAAGTCCTTGTTAAATCCATCGTTTCTTGTCCTGCCCTCAGGTGCTTTGGGGAATAGGTGGACCCCCTCTTCTTTGGGGCAGCCCCTCAAATATTGGAAGACTACTATCATGTCTCCCCTGGTCCTTCTCTTCACTAGACTAGCCGTGCCTACCTGCAACCGTCCCTCATATGTTTTAGCCTCCAGCCCCTTAATCATCTCTGTTGCTCTTCTCTGCACTCTTTCTGGACCGGCAGCAGAAACGAGTTCTCTGGAAGAGAAAGGGAGCTCTGCTGCCCGTCACCCTCTGACTCATCTGCTCCACTCCCAAAAGCCAGGAAGAAACGTGGGGAAAACATGCCCATTGCCACCACCATCCCTTGCAAGTCGGAGCAAAACGCCAGGCTTCCGTTTCCAGGGAGTTTTTCCTGAATGCCAGAACAGAGTTTTGTGGGCACTGAGGGCCCCACCTGGATCCTCCCACAGAAAGAGGGACTATCCAAGAAATCATGGATGTGGCACGTGGGGTGCATGCACAACCCAACAGCCCTGTCTAACTTCAGAGTTGCAAAATGCAAGCTGGTCTTTACATACACACACACACACACTCATACACACACACACTGTGCCCAGCATTTATTCCATAAAGTAAGCCTGAATAAACTTAGTAACGGGTAACAAATTGTTCAACTTCAAGCATTAGCCCAGTGATGGCAAACCTTTTTGGCACAGAGTGCCCAAGCTGGAAGGCGCACGCATGCCAGAGCACCAGAACCCCAACAACCAGCTGGCCAGTGCACATGCGTGCCTCGGAAACCTGACGACCAGCTGGCTGAGCTGGGTCAATGGCGCACATGCCCACAGAGAGGGCTCTGCGTACCACCTGTGGCACACGTGCCATAGGTTCGCCATCACGGTTCTAGCCCATAAACGAGTATGCGCAATCTGGGCCTCATTGAGCCAACTCCAGTGTTGCCGTTAACGAAAAGGAGTTATGCTTTTCCAAAGCCTGTGAGATAGATGGAACAGGAACAATTATGCATTTGTTGAATGTTAATAGTAACACCTGGTCTCCATTAACTTTGTTGGGGCCGCTAGTGACTGGCTACTTGAGCAGCCCTCCTGTTGCTTTTTCTGCTTCCAACTTGATTGTCGTACTCAAAACGCAACTTTACTACCATTGGTTTGGTTACCCTTTCAGGTTACAGGTAGTCTCCAACTTACAGAATAACAGTATTAACTGTGTTGGAAGTAGTCCTTAAAGCAGGATACCTTATACCCATGATGGCGAACCTATGGCACGCCTGCCAGAAGTGGCATACAGAGCCATCTCTCTGGGCACACCAGCCTGTTGCTCTTTTGGGTTCCAGCTGGTCTTTGCGAGCTGGACTTTGCATGCATGGGAGCACCAGAAACCAGAAGAGTAGTTCTGTGGCACGCATGCACGCGCCAGGAAGCTGAGCTTCGGGTTTCCGGTACACACATGTACACTGACCAACTGGTCTTTGCGCACGCATGCGTGCCAGAAACTGGAAGACCAGGTGACCGGTGCACATGCGCACGCCGAAAACCGGAATCTCAGTTTCCTGGTGCGCGCATGCGAAAAGGTTCACCAATACTGCCTTATACCATTCTGATAAATAGCTGCCCAACCTTTTCTTGAAAACCTCCCACGATGGAGCACCCCTAAGCCTTCCAGGCAAGCTGCTCCATTGACCGATTTTCCTGTGGGTTTGTTATTTTATGCAGTTCAAGCCGAGATAAGCGATTTCCTTGTATCCACCTTTAAAGAAATAGGAGGCAGCTTTTGAATTTTGAATGTTTTTGCCTAAGTAGGACCTGAAAGGGGATCTAATTCTCACACAGGTCTTAAAACTAGACAAGGAGAACCGAAATGAGTCAAGAACACTATCCTTGTTCACTTATTCATTGGAGGAAATGTCCAGAGCTGCCTCTCTGCCTGGCTTTTGAGCACATCAGGAGGCAGTGATGGGGAGGGAAGGTCAGGCGGGATACGGCTTGCGTTTTAGTTTCTGTTCCTCGTTAATGCAGTATTGAATATCTTGTTTCCTGCATCTGGTCAGCTGGAAAATTAGTCACAGACATAAAAATGCATTTATGCATAGAGAGTTTTGATGCTGCTGCTGGGAATGTGTGGGCCTGTATTGGCAGTCCTCAACTTATGACCATCTGTTTAGCAATCATTCAAAGTTATGGCAGTGCTGAAAAAAGGGACTTACAGCCAGTTCTGGCACTCACAATCTCGCAGCAACCTTGTCTTGCGATTGTGATACAGGTGCTTGGCAATTGGCTCGCACTTACGGCGGTTACCGTGTCCTGCAGTCCTCTGCTTGCCATTTGTGACCCTCCCAGGCAACTTCTGACAATCCATGGGGAAGTTGGTAGGAAAGGTCAGAAGTCACAGTCAAGTGATGTCTTAATGGCTGTGAGTAATTTGCTCAACAAACTTTGCAAAAAAGGTCATAAAACTGTGTGTAATCACGTACTGTCTCCCTTAACAACTGCACTGCTTAACAATGCATTTGCCAGTCCCTGTTGTGGTAACATATGATGAATGGTTGCAATTAACCAGTGGAACAGCTTGCCACCAGAAATCGTGGGTGTTCCATCACTGGAGGTTTTTAAGAAGAGACTAGACAAGTCAGTTGTCTGAAATGGTACAGGTTCTCCTGCTTGAGCAGGGGGCTCGACTAGACCTCCAAGCTCCCTTCCAGCTCATTCTGTTCTAACGAAGAGAAGGACTAAGGGAGACATGATAGCAGCCCTCCAATATTTGAGAGGCTGTCATTGAGAAGAAGGGATGGACTTATTTTCCAAAGCACCTGAGGGCAGGGCAGGAAGTAACGGGTGGAAGGAAGTCCATGAAAGAGAGAACCAACCTAGAACTAAGGAGAAATTTCCCGGCAGTCAGGACAATTAACCAGCGGAACAGCTTCCCTCCAGAAGTTGTGGGGGCTCCATCCTTGGAGGTTTTTAGGAACAAGGATAGTGTTCTTAACTCATTTCGGTTCTCCTTGTCTAGTTTTAAGACCTGTGTGAGAATTAGATCCCCTTTCAGGTCCTACTTAGGCAAAAACATTCAAAATTCAAAAGCTGCCTCCTATTTCTTTAAAGGTGGATACAAGGAAATCACTTATCTCGGCTTGAACTGCATAAAATAACAAACCCACAGGAAAACTGGTCAATGGAGCAGCTTGCCTGGAAGGCTTAGGGGTGCTCCATCGTGGGAGGTTTTCAAGAAAAGGTTGGGCAGCTATTTATCAGAATGGTATAAGGCAGTATTGGTGAACCTTTTCGCATGCGCGCACCAGGAAACTGAGATTCCGGTTTTCGGCGTGCGCATGTGCACCGGTCACCTGGTCTTCCAGTTTCTGGCACGCATGTGTGCGCAAAGAGCAGCTGGCCAGTGCACATGTGTGTGCGGGAAACCAGAAGCTCAGCTTCCTGATGCATGAATGCATGCCACGGGGCTACTCTTCCGGTTTCTGGAGCTCCTGCACATGCGCTGGAACCCGGAAGAGCAACAGGCGACGGCTGGCATGCCCAGAGAGATGGCTCTGTGTGCCACTTCCGGCACACGTGCCATAGGTTCGCCATCACAGGTATAAGGTTTCCTTGCTTTGAGCAGGGGGCTGGACTAGAACAGGGGTGTCGAACACAAAGCCTGCAGGGCCGTCGTGGAAAATGTAAGGGGCTGACCCACACGGTGCCGATCTGCTCTACCCAATGCGAAGAAGAAACATGCCAGCAGTTTGGGGAGTGGCGCCAAGCTGCCCATGCCCACCCAGTCGCCCACGCCCACCAACTCACACACACACACACGAAGGTCAACCACAACCAATGCGGCCCTCAATGAAATTGAGTTTGACACCCCTGGACTAGAAGATCTCCAAGGCCCCTTCCTGCACTAGGATTCTGTGCTATAGGTCATAAATTGTGAAGCATCACTCCATGGAGTGACACTTTGGGAAAGTGAAATAGGGCTGAGGATCAGGGACAATTTGACAGGCATGTGAGAACACACACATCCCTTGTGCACTGGTGGCTCCTAGGAAGAAAAACCTTTGCACCTGTGGGTGGTTGCAGATGCCCCACACCGCTAGGAGGAGATCCTGAAGCTGCTCACCTGGCAGGCAACTCAAAACTGGCATTCCTCTGGGCTGAGGAAAAGCCTGGCATCCTCCCAGAGGCTCTGCCTGCACCCACCCACCCACCCCCGAGAGAGTCCAGGAAGCCGAACAACTTCTCAACCTAGGGCGCGAAAGGTGACCAGGGAGAGAGAGGCAGATGCTGCTCCAGCTGATGGGAAGTGCTGCAGGGCTGAAGCAGCCGAGAGAAGGCAGAAAGCTCAGGTGGGGGGAGTCTCTGCTGGAAGGCAGGTGGGGGCTGCAGTGGCAGACCCAGCCCTGCAGACTGGGGACTGAGGTTCCAACCCCAGTGCTCAGAAGCCACAACAAGCGGGGCACACAGTGGCTCCCTTTCCAAAGAGGGTGGGCAAAGCTTTCTGCCCCCCCCCCCCAGCCCACTGGGGCATGGCCGCTTCAGATGGCTGGAATGGGATCCAGCAGAGGGCTTCTTTGGGGTAAAATACTTAATTGTAATTTTTAATGCCCAGTGTTCTAAGGTTTTTAACCTTCACATTGTTTTGCTGATAACAATGTCATCCATTCAACTGAGTCCAAGTCCGGGCGATTCTCTGGGCCAGGACTCTCCCCCTCTTCGAATCCTTCTCTGCTCTGGTGGGTGTCCAGCCACCGTGTTCTTCAGCAGCCTGGTTTCCTTTCACTGCTAACCATAATGATGATTTTTTCTGTCCAGTGAATTCCCCTGCATGACATGGCCAAAATAAGTGAGATTTTCAAAATCACATTGTTATCTACGGCTACGGTATTTAAGACATTGCAACCCACCCAGAGTTGCTTGATAGAGAGATGGGCAGCATTTAAAGTTAATAAAAAAACAATTTCCCTATAATCTCGGACAGCGAGCAGCTCCCTCATTCCCAAAATGGGCCTTTTCACTCCTGTTCTCTTTGTGCTGGAGAGTGCAGTGCAGACGGAGGAAACAGGCCTTTTTACAACACGGCTTTAGGCACCGGATGCATCTTCCTCCTACAAACCTTTTGATCTTCCCTAAGCATCCCTTCCCCACTTTTCAAGGCCTGGAGTGGACTTACGAGGGTCTCTGCCCGTATAAAGATCCACACAGGAGCCCCACGGCACCGTCCGCCTTGCCTACAACCCTGGTCTGTGGTGCAGGCAGGCTGGAGAACCCCCAGGCCCTCCACCTGGAAGTACCTGAGCCCCTGGGGTTGGGGAAGGGCCAGGCTCTGGGCCAGATGTTCCTCAGGGCCAGGGCACCTTCCGTTCAGCTGGGAGGAAGCAGCAGCTGCTGTCTACCACTGGGGAGAAGTTTTGCAACTGACTCCCTTCGCAGCTGAAGCCTGTCTGGCTCCAAGACAGAAGCGAGAACTGTTGTTGAAACAGATCACTCAGATTACATGAGTGAACTTTCCTCACTGTATTTCAGCTCACTGACAAGAATTTTTTTGACAGAAACAGCTGGTTTTTTGTGGCGGAGGAGGAAGAGGAAGAGAGGGGAAGGAAGAAGCAGAAGAAAAAGAAAAAAAGGGGTGGGAGCTGAAGTGGGCCCACTAAAGGGTGGGGGGAGGAGGAGATGGGGAGGACCCACTGCCAAGTCTGCCAGCTGTACAGAAACAGGAATGCAGAAAGGCCCAGACCATCTGATGGCAAGTTATCAGAAGGTGCAGCTGCATGTTTTAAAGACAACGTGGAAAAATGGTTTCATAGACCCCGTTTCCAAAGCTGGCACCCCTAAACGTGCAACACCGCAGGCTTAAGGCATGAAAACAGAACCTTCCTACTCTAAAGCAGTCTACCTTTGAATTCCAAATCCCAAGGAGACAGATCAGGGAAGCCCGGGGGGAGTCACCAAGAATCTGCTCCACCCAAGAGTTCAATCCAATCCAGGAAATCCTTTCCCCCCCCCCCTTTTTTTTAAGGGTAAC
This sequence comes from Ptyas mucosa, assembly GCA_012654045.1. NCBI lineage: Eukaryota > Metazoa > Chordata > Lepidosauria > Squamata > Colubridae > Ptyas > Ptyas mucosa. The sequence continues at coordinate 244,284 of WNWU01000146.1, forward strand.
ATAAAAGCTACAGAGTCAGGATTCATCTTCCCTTTATCTGGGGAAATAGCAACATCACTAGGAAAAGATGCCAAATAATGTATCTTAGTAGGATACTGTAACTATTAGACCTGCAAAAAAATAAACAAAAATAAAAGGCAAGCAAAAAAAAGTAGAAGAATAAAAACATCTGCTTTGATGCGAAAAATTTTTTTTAAAAAACCCTGTGTCATAGGAATTTAGCTGATAAAGTGGAGGAGGTTTTTTTATTTATGTTAAGAAAAGTTATATGGCTGCCTGACTCACTCTTGGGCAACTCTGGGCATCTTACCTGAAGGTTTAGGGTAACACACTTGATTTGTCTAAAGCGAAGGGTTGAAGAGATTGGGCAGCCATTTGGTAGGAATGAGAGAGGGTTTCGTGCTTGAACGGGGGTTGGACTAGAGGACCTCCAAGATCCCTTCCAACTCTGTTATACTGCTATACTCCTCTCCCTTTTCTGAAAACATTGTGAACCTACTCCAGGCGCTTCCAGGCTTAAAGAAACAAAGAGAGGAAGGATTTGTCGGATTGTCTATTTTCTAAGTTGGAGGTAGAGAGTGTTCCCTCTGGACAGTTTTTGTCCAGTGACTCAGCCCCCAATCTTGGCAAGGAAGCTGGGCGTGGACTGACCTCGTGCCAGCTTCCAAAGCTCAGAGGAGGCCCAAAACCCGCCAGGCGATTCCGAAGCCTTGTTCTCCAACAACAGCCCAGCTCTCTCCCGAGAGAGAAAGGTCACGTTCTCCTTGCCTTCCCCACTTCCCAGGGAGACCCCCACCCAGCTTTCTGTCCCTGCAGTGTGATGCAACACCCCTTCTCTGGGTGGGTGGGAAAGGGGCCAGAGCGTGGAGGGCATCATGCCACCATGCAAGAATTCAGGGCAGAGCTCCTGCCGAAGATGGTAAACAAAGCAGGGTTTTCTTTCCAGCCATGGCTGACGTCAAGGGCTACCCTGTGCCGAAGGGGTGGGAGAAACCGATCCGGTTGGGTGGGTACGGGAGGCCAGCAGCTGCTGCTCTGCTTTGAGCCTGGCTCTTCACAGGACTTCGGTTGGCCCTCCAAGCCAGACAGGGAGGGTGCCTGTGAGGTCCCCCAGGGGCTCCTTTCTCTCCCCCCTCCCCCATTTACATCACCCATTTCCGAGCCTGTTGCTTGCAAGGGCTTCAGAATCAAGCCAGATCCAGCAAACCGCCAGGCAAACCCATTAAAGGGGAATACGTGAATTCATTGCCAACATTCAAAATTCACCTGTTACTGAAGAAAAACGTGGACACTTCGTTCGTTTCAATCAATAGGCGTTCACTTAGAACAGAGTTCCCGAGCATGGCATCTTTAAGATGCATGGACTTCATGCCGGGTGGGGAATTCTGGGAGTTGTAGTGCCTTACAGTTGCCAGGGTTGGGTAACCCCGATTTTGAAGAATAGTCCATTTAAATATTTTGAGTTCCTAGCCGTGTACCTCAAGCAGAAAGATTAAATCTTCCGATTATTTGTTAAAAAACTGTTTGCAGGGTAAACAGTCACACCCAAGCGCTCCACCTAATAAACTACCATTTATTCAGCATTACAAACAAACATAATCTCTCAATTCTTCTCCCAACTTGAAAGAGCAAGAGGTTAATTATTAGAAGGTGCAAAATACTTGGGAAAACTCTCCCCAGGCCCTGGCACCAGCAAGCAGCTCCCTCCCTCCCTCCCTCCCTCCCTCCACGTGTCCAAGGCAGCTGCAGTCTGCTGCCAAGCCCCCTCGGCTCCTTCAAAAGCTCCGCCTGGCTGTCTGCGCATGCTGGGACTGGCGCAAGGTTGCCTGCATGGGATCAGCCAGGCAGCCGAGAGCAGCCCTGAAGCCACCACGGGGCTCCGAGATGGCGGTTTAACACTCAGAGGCCAACACGCCTCTTTTGCGTGCTTTGCACAGCCTCTGTAAAGGGCAAACGTATTTCACCTTCTACCATCTCACAAGGTTTTAAAAGAACCCGGCTACTTCTGCACAGACCAGAATGCAGATGTTCAAACTCTGGGAAGAGTGCAGAGAAGAGCAGCAAAGTTAATTAGGGGTCTGGAGGCTAAACCATACTTGTAGGAACTGGGTAAGTGTAGTGTAATAAAGAGAAGGATTGGGGAGACGGGATAGCAGGATTCCAGTATTTGAGGGGCTGCCACAAAGAAGAGGAGGAGTCAACCTATTTTCCAAAGCAGAAGACAAGAAACAACAGATGGAAACTAATCAAGGAGAGAAGCAATCGAAACTAAGGAGAAATTTCTTGACGGTGAGGACAATTAACCAGTAGAACTAGTTAACTAGTGGAAGTTGTGGGTGCTTTTAAGAAGAGACTGGACTTGTCTCCAATGGTATAAGGTCTGCTGTTGAGCAGAGGATTGGACTAGATGACCTCCAAAGTCTCTTCCAACTCTCTTAGCCTGTTAAATATCAAGGCAACCTAGAATCCTGTAAGTTATAGTGACTAGACCATTAGATAGCATGGAAACAAAAAAAACATTTTGTTAGCTCAGATTTATGAAGCCTGTCCTAGTGGCTTGGAGGATAAGAGTCTGATGGTCCAGGCAAACCTTGGATAAGGATTTATCCAGCCACAATTACTTGGCCTAGGACAGTGATGGCTAACCTTTTTTGCCGTCGCGTGCCAAAAGCGGGGGTCGCGGGTGCGTGTGCCCACATCCATAATTCAATGCGCCCCACCCTCCCATGTGACCCCCACACACACTTCCCCCTGTTTTTGGCATGCGATGGCCCGGTGGGTCCCAGTACGCCTGTTTTTTCCCTTCCCCAGACTCCAAAGGCTTTCTAGGAGCCTGGGGAGGGCAAAAACAGCCTTCCTCATCCCCCCGGAGGCCTTCCAGAGGCCGGAAACAGCCAGTTTCCCAACTTCCGGTGGGACCGGAAGGCCTGAAAATCAGTTGGCCAGAGCGCACATGTGCGCTGGAGCTGAGCTAGGGCAACATTCGCGTGCCCACCAATATGGCTCCGCGTGCCACCTGTGGCACCCGTGCCATAGGTTCGCCATCACAGGCCTAGGAGCTAAACCAGCACAAGGAATAGCCAGAGGTTCAAGCCACAGGTAATGAACAGGTGAGGAACTGTGGGGTCCTTGGTGTTCTTTGAGGTTGGGGGATTCAGGGAGTTGAAATCCACCCATCTTCAAGCAGCCATGGTTGAGAAACAATGCTCTAGAAAAAAAAAATTGCTGCTGGCTTTGGATTATTTCCATGGAAAATAATTTGATCCAGTTTTAAATTCTTTTTAACCACCTTAGCTATAAAATCCGTTTACTTTTTTTCTACTTAGTACAGAAGATGCAGGCAACTGTACTTGGAAGGGTGTGAGAGCATGTCATTTACACGTGAAGACTCCACCATCCCCCGGATTTCCATTTTAGTCCTTATTTTGTCTATTAAGCCTCTAATTTAGAAGAGTGTTTCATTAACTTCGCCAGAGTCTGGTTGTTGATCAGATTAATGGTTCCACACCTCTCTGTGCAAATCCAGCAAAATGGCAGGTGGGCTGCCCTTCCCTAACATGTCCAATGTCCTCATTTTCAGGGGACAATCCGAGATGGATCCTGGAGACTCACAACAGCTGTCCCTAAACCTAGGGAGGGAAGGTCCCAGAAGAACAGGTGGCCCTCTTCCCCCCCCCCCGCCCCCATTTAGCACGAGGGCTGCAGGAACCACCCAGAGCGGCCCCGACTGAAGAACCAAACGGGGGTAAAGTCAGACTTTAGTTTCATGTTTCCTTCCATCTCAGCCTCCACCAAAGGACTGCAAAGCACCAGTTGCTCCCCTCCAGACAATGCAACCCCCAGAATATGCAGAGGGGAGCAAGCGCTTGTACTGACAGGTGGGCCTGCAGCTCTAGACTGACCTGGCTGCAAGGAAGAGATAACATCTTGAACCAGGATACATATCAGCTTCCAGCTGCCTGCAATTACTGCGAGTTCAATTCACCAGGCTCAGGGTTGACTCAGCCTTCCATCCTTTCTAAGGTAGGTAAAATGAGGATCCAGTTTGTTGGGGCAATAAGCTGACTTTGTATAAATATACAAAAGTATGAAGGCTATTGCTTAGCGCATTGTAAGCCGCCCTGAGTCTCCGGAGAAGGGTGGCATATAAATAAAAAAATAAATAAAATAAAATAAATAACTTTTTTTTAAAAAAAAAGAGTGGGAACAAGAAAGTAGGTTAGAGAAGTGCCTTTGGGATGGGGTGGTCCTCCTAATTTCAGATTCACATGTTTAAAACCTTCTTATTTGGCCCCATTACAGGTCCCACCCCATTGGCAGATTTCTCCTTCTTCTCCTCCTCTTCTTCTTCTCATTTCATTCAGATTTTCTTCCATGGAGGAATAATAAAATAAAGCAAACCCAACGTCAAATGCCAGGTTTCTGAATGGTGCTGGTAATGTTGCCTCCCCATCCCCAAAACCCAGGTCAGTCCACCCAGGTGGAGAAAGGCCATTGGCTTCCACAGGCCAGAAACACTCAAAGGAGAAATATCCTTCTACCACTAATAAGCACCAGGACTATATATTAAGTTGCAATTCAGAAGGTTTATTGCTCAAGGATCTAATCTAGTAAGGTTCAGAGCTAAATTGGTGCCAGATAAGAGTCAATGGAATTCCAGAGGGTTGAACTAAGACATTTGTGGGAACACAAAGACTCTAGGTTGCTGACTCGTTTAACTCCACCCCGGTTCTGCCTGCTCTTCTCCGACGTATGGAGACATTTCATGCCTTCAGGGCTTCAATGAATTACTGTATCGAATGGAGGGCATTGGCATTACATCCCTCTGATGCAAACAGAAACCAACTTGTTCAAGAAGTGGCAGTTACCCAATTTCCAGCACTGCTGGCAAAGGTGGGCATCGGGGATCTCATATTGCCTCCGCAGCGGAGCCTAAGTCCCTGGCATCGGCTCAGGTCACCCATTTCTTTGCCCCTGAGCTCCCATGCTATAAGCCGGAGTCTGCTGAATGGCACCCACCCTTCCTTCTAGGCAAGGAGGACAATTTGCTCTTTTGACTCACATCCTGTTGATCAGACACCAGCGATGGAGAAGTGACCCCCATCCCCCCAAAGGTCTTGGTCAATAGGCTCAGGTTGGCAGTCCGGCCTCCCCTCCGCATCCTGAATGAAGCCCAGGAGACAGGAGCTGGCAGGCAGGGAAGGGCTGGAGCGGCAGTTAGGAAGGCCAGCTGGACTCTTTGCCCTGATGGGTCAGTTGAGGAAGGGGAAGAAACTCAGAGCTTTTGTGGATGAAAATGCTGCCCTCACAAAAGCCTCATAATAAAATCTAAGTCAGGAAAGACTCCGTCAGGTTCCCAGGGTGGGCGACACAGACTAATGTCAGCTCTCCTCCCACAGTATTGGGGTGTGTTTACAAGGCCTGCAAACTATTTAGCAAGAAAAACACGCCATTTGCCTGCTCCTTTTTATCCTTCCTATGCCGATTAGATTCTCAGCTCAGTGCATTTTGTCTACCAATGCTTGAAAAACCTGTTTCAGCCACCGATGGTCACCAAACATGAGGTGATCCAGGCCACACAAACAAGTTGGATTTCTTTACCTGGCCCAGACTTTGGGGAGCTGCAGATACACTCGCTGGATGGCACCAGCTGGGCGGGGGCACCCTGAAGCAGAAACTGAACCCTCTGTCAGCACCAAGGAAAGGCGTGTGGGTGTACATCAGAATCCTCTTCCCCGGCCTCAGCCCAGCTTCCTTATGAGGCCAGCGGGCAGCCTCTTCTCTCCAACAGCCTCCACTTGGTCCAGATACCTGCAGGGATTTCCAAGGGGGCCTCTGATCCCCAACCTCCTCTCTGCTCTCGCTGTCCTGCTCCCTCCTTCGTGCCAAGTCTGTGGAGGATGCCTGACCACCACTACCCCGCCACGCAGCATCATTCCCAGTGGTGGGATTCAGCCGGTTCAGGTGAACAGGTAGTTAAATTGCTGGCTGGCCCCGCCCCTTCCAGGAGTCCCCACGCACCCCATTTTGGCTCCCAGGTAAGTGCATGGAGGTCTACTAGGCCCAAAATGGAGCCCAGGGGGTGGGGCCTGCCTCACGGCCTGTTTTCGCTCCCAGAAGGCTGCAGGGAGGCCTCCTAGGCCCAAAACGGGGCATGGGGGGAATGGTGCCCCGTCCCCCGCAGCCCGTTTTTACTCCCAGGGGGGGTGCAGGAGGCAGAGTGATGCCTGTCATACCCCACGGCCATTCCCACGATGGCCACGCCCACCCAGCCTGTCATTAGAGCAGAGACCCGGTTGTTTAATTATTTGAATCCCACCACTGAGCATTCCTATTGCTTCAAAAGGGACCGTCTGCCTCCACCTGCACCCCAACACCCCCTCCCCCAACAAAGAGTGTGCTGCTCCAACTGCTGTTTGAATGGACAGTATAGAGCAGTTTGGGCACCGGTCAACCTTTAAGCCACTTTAAGATGGCTGGACTTCAACTCCCAGAATTTCCCATCCGGCAAAGCTGCCGTGCAGTACACAGCACTGAAACTCACACATAAGGACACAGTGTCTGTGCTTTCAGACAAGCTGACCCAAGTCCAGAGAAGGAAGCTTGTTTCTGTCAGGCACAAGCAGGTTTCTCCCCTGGTCCCCAAACAGCCCCTGGGATGAAGAGTCTCCAGGAGCAAAAATGCCGGAAGACCTTCCTGTGGCCGACTGGTTCAGGCAAAGCGCATCCTGACAAAAAAGCCGCCATGTTCACTACACAGGTGTAGGGCTTAGCATCCCATGTGAACAGACACTGACAAGCAACGTAACTTGCTTAGGAGTCGAACCATCCCTTCCTCTGCCTTCTTCCTCCATTTCCCATCTGGGGTCTTCCGGGTCTGCCTGTCAGCCCCACACCTACCCAAGACACCTAAGCGAAGGGCAGGCAGAGCCCATTTCTCTTCATGAAGAGGGGAGTTGGGAAGCGCCAAGGAGGAAGTGCCTGGTCGCACTAATCAGGTTAAGCCACATAATTCAGAAAGCAGCTCAGCTGGAGAGGGAGCAGGAGGGCAGGCTGCTCTCTTCCTTAATCCCAGGGTAACGGGAAGGGAAAGCAGCTTGCAAAACAGAGAGGTTCATTTCCAAGATGGGAAAGCAAGTCTCTTCCTCCTCCTGGGCTCAAGAGAGGGCTGAGGAGAATTTGCTTCTCAGCCAGCCCACTCACCCTCAGCACTATTAGCAGAAATATATTTATTTATTTTTTAATTTGATTTATATGCCGCCCTTCTCCGGAGACTCCGGAGAGAAATATTATTGGTCTGGCACTGATGATGTTACATAGTTGGGTCACGAAACATCTGCAAGAAAACCACCAAGCTCAGAGAGCATCAAGGATCCCACAGTTCAACTCTGAGCTACTAATATTATCCTTTATTGGTACCATGGAGAAACACTGCCCAGGATCGGGGGTGTGCCAACTGCCCTTCTCACAGCTTCCAGAGGTCCAGCCCTGTTGCCCGAAATGAAGGGATCTCACCCCAATGGAGCTCAGGAAAGACACTTTTGCTAAGCACTTCAGAGTGGACTCAGGTGAGAAGAAAGGAGCAAGACCCCCCCACTCCATTTGCAACTCATCAAAGAGACCACCTCCCTAGCCAGCACCATGCAGACATCCTGGATGGCGGTGGCAGCTGCTCTGCCCTAAAAAATAGCACAATTGCTACGGACAACTGTTGTTCCAGAGCCTCTTCTGAATGAAACCCAAGGCTCTCTGGTTTGTCTTGCTTATGCATTCCTTAAATTTAATGGCTCCTTTTAGTCTGTTTTTAATAGTGGCTCTAACGTGTTTTGTATGCCACCTGGGAAAACTTTATTCTGAGAAGCTTATACGGTGTGTGCCTGCGCATGTACACACAGACACAAACAAATGAAGACGTTTCCCAAGCCTGAAAAACTTCCTGGACAGCAATGTAGAAAAAAGGAAGATTAAGGAGGAAGACAAAAATGTAAAAGAGTGGGATTTTTTTAGAAGCACTGAAGAGCCACACAAAGCTGAATGTTGTTGTGTGATTGGGGAGATAATTGCCATGAAGGCTCTGGAACTAAGGAATTAAAGACATATGTGGGCTAAATTCAAGGCCATTCAAGGCCAAATCGCACAAAAACACATTGCCACCCTGGACAGAAGTTTCCACTCTAAAACAAGCATGCTGACAAGGCAGAGCACAGAACCCTCCTCCTCTTCCCTCTCTCTCTCTCTCTTGTTCCAATGTAACCCTGGCAAAGAATTAGTTGTTCCCCCTTGTGGTTTGGGATCCAAGGAGAAACGGCAGGAGGAATCAATTAAAGAAGAGCCCACCCAAAGCTAACCAGGAACCTCCTGAGCAGGGATTGGGGTCCCTCCTTTCCCTGGCACTGACCCACTCGCACAATTGTCCCAACTTCCTGCTGAATGCTTTGGGGGCTGGTTACATGTTACACTTAGGTTTCAGCATAGCGGATACTTGGAGAGAAGCTGCTCGTTTCATTTCAACACATCGTGAAGTCTGAAGTTGCCCAGACCATTGATTTGTTTCTGGGTCCAATTCAAAGACTGGTGAACACCTTCCAATTGTTTTCTTGCACATATTTCATTTGTGTAGGTTGGGATCCATGTTCCCTCTAGGGTCGTATTTCTTAATTTTGGCTACTTGAAAATGGGTGGACTTCAATTCCCAGAATTCCCCAGCCAGCATGAAGTCCATGCATCTTGAAGCTGTCAAGGTTGAAAAACCCTATTGTAGGGGTTGTCCCCAGAGCTTGGACCCCTCGTTCCCTGAAGCAAAACCCCCTAGACTTCAGGAAAGCTCTTAAAACCTGGCATTCCCATAGGGTGCTTCTTCCTGTTTGTTTGTTTTTAAGGCCCTCTGTTATTTTGCGAATTTATGAATTTGTTTGATGGCAAGGACATATACACTAAAGCGGTGGCTTTATCGTCAAAGCTGCAGCCGCAGGAGAAGGTAGCCTGCCAGGACAGGGGTCCCAGGTATTTGTGAGGGAGGCTGCCTCCTTCCCACCACAGCTGCGTTTGCACCTGCCTGATCCAAGAGCAGGTTTCAAAACCCTTCGCTACCGGTTCACTCGTGGACATGTGCAGAAGTGACCAGGCAGGTGGGTGGAGCTTTCTGCCGCCACCGCTACCAGTTCACCCAATCTGGGGCAAACCAGTAGCAACCCACCACTGGCCTGATCCCAGGTACGTCCTTAAAAGGTGAAGGGAAGAAGAGCAGAGGATTAGAAACCCATCACTTAGGAGTTCTTAGAAGATAAAGCCCACATTGCATTATTGGTGCACATTTCACACATTTTTAAGGAAGGAGCAGCTGTGATTTGCACCTCAAAAAATCAGTTGAAGCTCATAAAATTTACACTGGAATTCTGCTGTTTTAACAGGGAGGTGAGGCATCAGTCCCCAAGATGCTTTTCCAAAAGGCAACTGAACTTTCTTGGTTTGTTTGTTTGTTTTTTCTTGAAAATATTTTGCTTCTCTTCAGTTCTGACTTCTTCAGTTAAAAATGAAGAAGCTACTTGGATGGGAAGTGAAACATTTTCAAGGAAAAACCCAAGAAAGTCCAGCTGCCTTTTGGAAAAGCACCTTTGGGACAGCCATGACCTAGAGGACTGAGAATCTCCATAGACCCTAGAAATGAGAAATTGGGAGAGGACAGCAAATAAAAAGAAGTTTGGTTTCATTTTAAGAGATAGTGATAAATTGTTAACGTTGATTATATCTGCTTTGGATGAAGGGAGAAGTTTCTCTTTTGTTCTTTTTTTAATGCACTTTAATTTGTATTTCTGAGGGTGGATAAGCAGAGACATCACCCTGCCAACCAAAGTGCGTATAGTCAAGGCTATGGTTTTCCCAGTTGCAATGTATGGCTGTGAAAGTTGGACCATAAGGAAGGCTGAGCGCCAAAGAATGGAGGCCTTTGAACTCTGGTGCTGGAGAAGGCTCCTGCGAGTCCCTTGGACTGCAAGGCAAACAAACCAGTCAGTCCTAGAGGAGATCAACCCTGACTGCTCTTTAGAAGGCCAGATCCTGAAGATGAAACTCAAATACTATGGGTACCTAATGAGAAGGAAGGAGTCACTGGAGAAGAGCCTAATGCTGGGAACGAAGGAGGGCAAAAGAAGAAGGGGACGGCAGAGAACGAGGTGGCTGGATGGAGTCACTGAAGCAGTAGGCATGAGCTTAAATGGACTCCAGAGGATGGTAGAGGACAGGAAGGCCTGGAGGAACCTTGTCCATGGGGTCGTGATGGGTCAGACACGACTTCGCAACTAACAACAAAACAGAGGAACCCTGACACCACCTAAACTCCTAGCCTGGCAGCAAAATGTTCAGAAACCAACCCACAAGCTTCATCCTCATTCTACATCCAAGCTACAGATATTCACCACTACTGCAAACTTATATTTTTTCTTTTAATGTAAAACTTTAAAAAAAACATAATTAAAAGAATAAAAGCTCAATAGGTGTGAAGCAAACTTCTGTGACCACAGCATGATCTTCAAAACTTCCAGAGCAGGAGAGCTGCCTGTTACTGCAGCTGCTGTCTCCGTATGGAGGTAGACAGGGATGGCACCAGGAGGTTCTGCAGCCACCAGCATGCAAAGGTTTCCTTTTGTGAAGTGCTGGGGGGGGGGGGAGGCAGCCGGGAGAGAGAACTACAGTGGGGAAAATCAGTTTTCAGATGAGTGGGACTGGAAACTGATTTTGCCCATGTTAAGCTCACCTTGGATCCTTCTGAGATGCCCGTCATGGAAATTTACAGGATCCTGCTTCGTGCCCAAGCAAATGACAACTTGGAAAGCGTGAATCCTTTGGGAAAGCACAGTTAAAAGTAGCAAATATAAAAAAAAATAGCAGGCAGCTCCGGCAGGCAGAGAGGGGTCTTCCCCAGCATTTGGGGAGGCCTCCTTCCTGCCTCCTCCCTCCAAGTGGGCACCTTGCCCATCTCGGCTCTTCCCCTTCCCACTTGGCAGCTCCCCATGCTTGGAAAGAACCAGCAGCAGGCATGAATCATCGGAATAATTGCTCCTGCAGGAGTGGCCGCCATGAGTCAGAAACGGTCCTGCCTGGCGCTTCCTCTGCTGTTCAAATCCAAACTAATGGCTGGTTTCCATGGGGACAGCCAATCCAGACCATGCAGGGCAGCTGGCCACTGCCAATTGGCCTGTTCAAGGGGAGGTGGGGCTGAGGAAGGTCCTCCGTTTCAACATGGAGGAGGCCCAGAGCCTCTGCCAAGTTGGCAACCCAGAGCTCGCCTGGCACGTGGGCGAGCCTTGCTTGCCCCACTCTCAGAGGCCAGCTCCTGCCTTGGCACAGTTGGCACAAAGGAAGGGCCAAGCAGCAACTTCAGGAATCTTTCTAGGGTTCCCCCAAAAGTAGAGAAGCGGGGAGCTGCAGCTGAGAGGGCACTTTCTAGAGGTTGAAGGCTGTTTGAACGCATGTGGAAAATTAAGGAGCTCTGAACATTTGAATCATCCCAAAACACAACACGTTTGACTCCTAGTCGTGGAATGGGATCCCTCCTGCCCTGCTAATGGCTTTGGGAAGCATCTTCTTAGTGACCCCCAGAAACAGGGCAGTGGGCTGGGAGCAATTCTGGAAAGGACTCGAGAACAAAGCGGACGGTTATAGCCACTGATTCAAGCTCAGACTCTCTTTTGAGCAGCAATACGTAAGCTTAGAAAGACTATTTTTGGGGCCTAAGCAAAGCAAGTTCTCTCCTCACCGAGGAATGCAGAGTCCCCCAGCTTGGAAGAGCGTTGATAGAACATGGAATCATAGGGCTGGAAGGCACCTCAGAAGTCTTCTAGTCCAATCGTTGCTCTGCTCAATGTTTCTGGCTTCTCAGCACCCAAACCAATGCCTCTCCATCAAGCTCCACTTTTGTCCTACACGGCTCCTGTCAGGCACTGCCCAGCCCTCCTTTCTGCCATCTGCATGAATGCTGGGCCTGTGACCCAGCAGAGGCAATCCAGGATGCCAGCCACAAATGGCTTAGGAAGATAAAAGGGGAGCAACCCTCTCCAGCAGCTCCTCCCCAAAGCCTCAGCCTGCAGCTGTCACTTCTAAAAGGGGCCAAGGAAGACACTCACTCAGAAAACATGGACAGCGAGGTAGCAGCCACTCAGTCAGGGACAGAGCGGATTTTAACGGTTGCAAGGGATAGTTAAGAAAGAGCAAATGGCAGGAAGCGGGAGGAAAACTATCACAGACAGAGAGAGACGCCAAGCTGAAAAGACACTTGCAAGAAGCTAGCTTTTCCTCCCACTGACTTGGAATAACAGATCAAGAACTTGGGATTTAAATTTCTCACAGCAAAGTTGTATTTATACCGGTCTTGTTAAATCTTGAAGTTCTGTGGAGTTCAATTCCCAGAATTCCTGTCAGCAAAGCTGGCTAGGGAATTCTGGGAGCTTAAGTTGACGCATCTTACAGTGGCCAAGGTCCAAAAAGACTGATTTATACCCTAACTTGATTAATTATTCCAGATTATGGAATATGCTCCTAATGCCTATGGATCACAAAAACAAACACTAAGGACGAGAAACAGGCACATGCTCCAGCCTCAGCAAAACCTGCTGGCTTCTGAGTAGCGCATCAGAGCAGCCGTCTTCTTTTTCTGGAGTATTTGATGACCTCCAAAGAAGGGAGCGGGTGTCATTAAAGAAGGAAGCTGCCACTGTGTCAGATTATCACTCTGTAGGTCTCTGGACCCAGTCTGGGGAACCGAAATAAAAGTCACTAGGCAGCAAGATTAATGATCCCCAAGAAATGCCGCTAGGAAGCCAGCAAGGATCCCTGAAGTCTTATCCAGGCCAAGACTCTCATCCAGAAACTCTGATACAGCTCTGGGCCAAAAATCTGGCACCTCCAGCAGTTCCACAGAATACAGAATAACAGAGTTGGAAGGGAACCTGGAGGTCTTCTAGTCCAGCCCCCCCCACTCAAGCAGGAGACTCTATACCAGGGCAGTCAACTGCGTGGCCCACAGGCCAGATGCATCACGAGCTGCCCACGCCCGGTTTAGCAAAGGGGGGGAGTCGTGATACGTCGCGTGATCTGGACGATGTGAGTTTGACACCCCTGCCTATACCATCCCAGACAAGTGGCTGTCCACTCTCTCCTTGAAAGCCTCCAGTGATAAAGGAGCCACAGCTTCTGGAGGGAAACTGTTCCACTGATTAATTGTTTCTCACGGTCAGGAAATTTCTCCTTACTTCTAGGTTGGCTCTTTGAAGACCATGATGACCAAAAAGGAAAGAGGGTCACAAGAGTCTTTCAGATTCACCAATCGGCCCCAAAGCTTAGGAGAAGCTGCGTTTCTACCCATATAAACAGCCCAAACGAACACATGGGATTCCTTCTCTCTCCCTCCCTCCAGGCATGTCTGAAGTCAATGAGTTACTACTGCGCTTACTGCCTCATGGGCAAATCTTCCGTAGGAGGAAAGATGTGCAACGACCAAAAATCAGGCAACTTAACTCTAACCCTGGCTGCATCTTTCCAAACGAGCCAATTTGATGAAGAGGCAAGAAGCTTTTTTTGCATTGGAGGGAGCGAGCTTCAGCTCACCAAACTTCGCGTCTTTTAATGAAATGTGTTAGTCTGTTGAATTCACAGAACACTTGCGCTTTTAGTTCTGTGCTGAGGATTTCCTGAAAGCAGCCGAGCAACATTTATTTGTTCTGGGAAATCCATTCCTCAAAGTTTCTCTCTCTAGGTAAAGACACAAATGTAACTCACCCAACACCAAGAAACAGTAGCTAAGCCACTGAGGGTTCATGCGTGGGCAGAGGGGAGAGGGAGACACAGCACCAGCAGCCTCTCTGGAGAGTCGCCCCCTGGGTCTGCCCACCCACAAGAGCCCTCCCCCGCCTGGATGTGACCTTTCCCCTGAACGTATTTGCCTGAATGATCTCCTCATTCAGGAGGCAACTCAGGAGTCCTCGACTTCCGACCATACTTGGGATTGGTCAAAAGTCATTGCTGTTATAAATCGAGGCACCGCATGACCAGACCTGGGGGTTTTTTTCCCATTTTTATAGTAGTCATTAAGCAAATCACAAGGCCATTAAGTGAATCATGCAGCCATGAAGCAAATTAAGAGCTACGATTCCAAAACCACTTTCCCAAGCAGAAAGCATGGTCATGTGACCATGATTGTAAATGCAACGGGTCCTCAAAGCACCCAAAATGTGATCCTGTGACCACAGGGGAGGGGCAAACCAACATTTTACAACAGCTGGAATTGTTTTACATGCCATAAAGTACCTTTCTGAGGCATTATAATTTTGGGACTCCTGCCTGAGCAGGGGGTTGGACTGGAAGACCTCTGAGGTCCCTTCCAACTCTGTTATTCTGTATTCTAACCCATCAGTTGTAAATTGAGGATTACTTGTATGCATAAAAACCCAATAGAAAATTACGAAAGCACATGAGGGATTCATCCATTTTAGCAGACAGAAAGGAAGTCTAACTGAGCCTTGAACTCTAGCCATCCAGGTGAGTGCTGTAGTCCAGAGTCAAAGCAAAGTAACAGCCTTGGCAGAAGCATACCAAAGCCCATGTATCATTGCCCAGCCAGGAGGGAACAGGGTACTGGCACACCTATAACATTGCAGAATGATTAATTACAGGTGCCAAATGAACACAGCCACACCCAGCACCACAAACACCAGAGAGATCCAGGCAACACCAGGAGTAGCTGAAAGAGAGTTGCCTCCTGGGGTGAATTTATTTGCACACTTCCCATTAGTCCACTTATCACCAACAACGTCCTTGTAGGACCTTCACATTCATTTCTCAGGAACCTTTGCAAGAAATGTGAAAATGATCAGTGCAGAAGCCGGGAAGGTTCAGCTGAACACACAGCATATGCAGGAGTAATCTGCACGTCAACCATCAGAGCTCGGTTGTGAGTAAGCAGACAAAACGAGAGCTGCCAAACCTGCTAAAGAATCAGATTGGCAAGTGGGAAGCCCAAATCATGAGGTTATTTAAGGTCAGGAATGTTAGAATCTAAACTGGAATCTAATTTTACCTCTTATGCACGTGTCCTCAACTGGATGTTCCACGTTTTGGGGGGTTCTGTGTTCTACACAGCAATTTATTTAGCTGCTTTCTCCTGACCCACATTGGTGCAGTTCAGGAGTGGGCAACTATGGCCCCTTTACAACCTGTGGATTTTAGCTCCCAGAATTCCTGAGCCAGCTATGGAATTCTGGGAGTTGAAGTCCACAGGTCGTAAAGAGGCCATAATTGCCCACCCCCTGTAGCTTCACCACTGAAAAGCAAAAGACCCCATCAGGAAGAACTCTGCAGCAGACCCACGGAGGACCCTCTCCTCTAAACAAGATCAGGCATGTTGCTGATCGGGCAGACCACTTGTCCTCCGAAGCCCCTTTTCCAGGAGGCCTTTGGGGGTTCTGCTGGATTATGAGATGCAGCCAGGGTGGGTCTTTGGATGGAGAGCTGCAGCCTTGAAGAGACCAGCCCCTGCCCACGGTGCCTCGTGAAGAGGATGCAAAATAAGAGCTCTACCCTACCCAATATTGGCACTGAGGGGCACACTTGGCATACTGAACATGAGACCCCCCCCAACTCTCACTATGCCAGGAAGACCACAACCAAGTCTGGGATGGCCCATAAGAAGGCAGCTGGTGTGGAGCCATTATAGACTGAGGCTGTTGTGTTCTCCAGCAGTTAAAATCGAAACTCCCCCCAAAATAAAACAAACACAAAACAAACATTAAAGATTGCATTTAAAAAAACTAGCACACACATTAACCCACCTAGCTAAGTACTGATTAATACATTACAATATTTATTTCCCATCCCCTGCAAAACACAGCCCCCCCCCCAAAGTTTTAAACTACTAAATCGTCTACCACACACACACATTCCTACAATTTTTCCACTGCTGTCACCAACTACAGTCGAGCATTTTGGACTTTTCCGAGCCAAGGAATCCGTTAGTCAGAAAGCAAATCCCAGAAGCCACTCAAGAGAGGCGCAGGCCTGGCGCTGGGGAACGGGCGATCTTGAGGGGCCCCTTTTCTCGCCTTCGGTCTCTCACCGGCCGACCCCCCTCAACGTCTCCAGAGGGCCCCAAACCCAGCTTCAGGGCTCGCCCTCTGTCCCGGGAGTCCCTGCGTTGGCTGGAGGGGGATTCCACCCCCGCGCGGCCGCCCCCAAATGCAGCGACACGCAGCCCCATCCTGGGCGCGGCCCCGAGGCGCAGGCTTTGGGTCGGACGGGCTCGGAGTTATACACGTTCAGCGCCACGCCCGACCGGAGAGGGGAGCCCACGCGGGACCGGCCGGCCAGGCCACCGACCGGAAAGCGGAGGGAGCGAGGGGGCGCCGTCCGGGGCTGCTTCCGCGAAGGAGGATCGCGCCCAAAGGCTCGCCCGGCCCGGCCGCTCCCCGCCAAAGGCTCCCGCCTCACGGGCTTTCGGGCAGAGGCGCGCCGGGCGCTGCCAAGTCCAGAGCAGCTGCCGGCGGGCCGGCCGGCCGGCTGCCATTTTACGGCCGCTTGGCCGGCCGACCGGCCCTGCGCCACGGAAGCGGGCGAGGGGCGGGGCGGGGGTCTCACCTGGCCTTGAGCTCCTTGAACTCCTCGCGGACCTTGGTGAGCTCCAGCTGGAGCCGCGCGCGCTCCTTGGCCACCGAGTCGAGCGTCTTGCGCGCGTCGCCCAGCTCGGCCTCGTAGGCCGCCTTGATGCCGACCACCTCGCGGCTGACCTCCTCCTCCGACTCGGTGATGCGCAGCCGCAGCCCCGCGTTCTCCGACTCCAGCGAGCGCACCTTGTCGATGTAGACGGCCAGCCGGTCGTTCAGCTCCTGCAGGTCCTCCTTCTCCTGCAGGCGGGTGATGCGCGCGGGCGAGAGCGGCGTCGAGGTGGCCCCGCTGCGGGGGCCGCGCTTCTGCCCGGCGGGGGTCTCCATGATGGCGGCGGCGGTAGCGGGCGGGCGAGGCGGGGCTGGCGCGGCTCTCCGGCTGACGGCGGCGCGTCTGAGTCACTCCCGGCCTGGCCGCCGCCTCAAATACCCCCGCGAGGAGCGCGGGGCGGGCTGGACGGCACCGGCTCCGCCCCTCCCAAGGACGCTGCCCAACCGGGCGCCGCCGAGCCCCCGAAGCTCCGGCCCGCCGGCGGAAGAGCAGCGGGGCGGTCCGGGAGAGGCGGAGGGGGCACTGGGCTGCCCCCCCCGGATGTGCCCTCTGGCCGGGAATGCTGGGAGTTGTCGTTCCCTGCGCGGCGCCTGCCGGGTCGGCTATCAGCGGCTGATTTGGCCGGGCTCCATCGGAGGGACCCCCACCCCCTTTCCCAGAGGACAAGTCCCACCGCCCTGCCTGGCTCTTTCGGGCCGAGGCAGCCCAGCCCGCTCAAGCCCGGGCTTCCGGTGCGGCATAAGCCATGGTTTATGGTTCAACCACCCTTGGATTCTCCGGGTGTGCTCACCGGGCGTGTCTGCGGGGCGGGGCGAGAGGATGGGCCGGTGGCCGGGAAGACGCGCTTGAAGCACTACCTGGTTTTTTTAAGGCTATGGAAGCCGAGCTTCAGTTGCAACTGCCTGGCTGCCATTTTGACTTTTTTGCCCATACCCGGGAGAAGCCCCCTTCCTGTGCCATCAGGCTGATGACACTCAGCTGTACATCTCCACCACAAACCACCCCAATGAAGCCCTTGAAGTGATTCCCGGTGCCTTGAGGCTGGATGGGTCTGGATGGGGAGAAACAGGCTTCGACTCAACCCTTCCAAGACTGAGTGGCTGTGGCTGCCGGCATCCCGGTACAGCCAGTTAGTCCCATCACTAACTACTGGGGACGAGTCATTGACCCCCGCAGAGAAAGCTCGCAATTTAGGCATCCTTCTGGATGCACGACTGTCTTTAGAAGATCATATAACAGCCGTGGCCAGAGGAGCTTTCTATCAGGTTTGCCTGATTCGCCAATTGCGTCCCTTTCTAGACCGGGACTCCTTACGCACAGTCACTCAAGCCCTCGTCATTTCCCGACTTGACTACTGCAATGCTCTCTACATGGGGCTCCCCTTGAAGTGCACCCGGAAGCTTCAACTGGTCCAGAATGCGGCCGCACGAGTAATTATGGGAGCAACATGGCGCTCACATGTAACACCTCTTCTATGCGAGCTGCACTGGCTCCTGGTGGCCTTCCAAGTGCGCTTCAAGGTGTTGGTTCTTACCTTTAAAGTGCTCCATGGCTTAGGACCTGAGTGCTTACGAGACCACCTACTGCAACCGATAACCTCCCACCCACCAATACGCTCTCACAGAGTAGGCCTACCCATAGTACCATCATTAAAACAATGTCATCTAGTAGTTCCAAGGGAGAGAGCCTTCTCTGTGGGGGCACCTACCCTTTGGAACAAAATACCCCCTGGAATACGAATAATCCCAGATCTTCGCACTTTCCGACGTGCCCTGAAGACCTTTCTATTTCAACAAGCAGGGCTAGCATAAACACCTAAATTCTATGCCAAGGTCTTAGCAGATACACCAAGTTGACTCAATTTATTATTTACTGTTTATATGTTTATATATATATAAATATATGTATATGAAATCTTAATCTGTTCACCGCCCTGAGTCCTTCGGGAGAAGGGCAGTATAGAAATCCAATCAAGCAATCAAGCAATCAATAAACAAACAAACAAACAAACAAACCAGAAGCAAAGAGACACTTTCCTGTTGAGGGGTTTGTTGCCCTGAATTCTCTTGCTTTCCGCACCTTCTGCAAGACAGAAACCCCCCCCTCTTGGGATCCTCTGGGGGGTGAGTAGAGGGTCTTCTGGGGCACCCGGGGACCCTGAAGGCCTCCCCCCCCCTTTGAAGGGGGAAACAGGAACTGGAGCCACCCAGTCTTTGCCCAGCCTCCCTTTTCTCTTGCCTGGGGAGCTAATGAGTGACAGCCCATGAGTGATGCCTGCCAGTCACAATTGAGCTTCCCCCCTTTGCTACCAGGAGTGCATCAAGGGGTCCTGAGAGGTGACAGGCAGGCCATCTGGGGGTCACACATCACTCAACACTCACTGCATATTTGGGGTTTTGCGGAATGCAGGCCCTGCTGGACATCAGCCATCAAAAGGCTCATCTGGGGCATTTGGTCACAACTAGCCTGAACTTGGGATCTTGCAACATTCTGGAATTACAAGGCTGCCATTTGCATCCTTCCCAGCCAGCTTCTGACAGTCATTGAGGGAATCCAGGTTCACTTAACAACGGTTTGATTTAAGGACCATGGTGTTTTGCTTAACGGGTGTGGCAAAAATGTCATAAAATTAGACATAACTCATTTAATGACCGCCCTGCTTAACAGAAGTACAAGTCCCAACTGTGGTCATAACTCAAGGACAAACTACTCATAATTACATATATGTTTATAAATGTTCAATAAATAAATATCAATTTCAAAAGTATCAATCTTCCTAACTTAAAGCCTCACCACACTGTCCAAATTAACATCTTTCCCACCCTTTCAACCAAAATTGCACTCAAGGAGTCTAGAGGCACATTTCACAAGCCCATTTCCCCATCCCTTTTGACGGAGCTACCCCCAGGAACAGCAGGAGTCCCTTCCTTCCTTCCTTCCTTCCTTCCTTCCTTCCTTCCTTCCTTCCT
>WNWU01000146.1:263963-288012 GCA_012654045.1 Ptyas mucosa
CCTTCCTTCCTTCCTTCCTTCCTTCCTTCCTTCCTTCCTTCCTTCCTTCCTTCTAACCATCAGCCTTTGCCTCACTTCGGTTTCAGCCCAAAATGGGTTCATTTTCTTTAGCCCTGTTCGCTTTGCTGAAGATATCTTGTTCCATGACTTGCCACACATTTTGGTGGAAAATCACCCTGGATTTTCTTTGTTTCTTTGCATTTTTCCAATGTCCTGCATTCTTTGCAGCTCTTTTCCTCTTACTGTAAGATATATATATCTTTCATTTCCCTTCTTTGCCTTGTTCATTCCATTATATGCTCTTTTTTCTCATCCACGGGATCTTTCACTTCATCCCCCTCCCACACTTTATTTTTCATCCATTCTGCAACCTTGTTCTTTTCATTCTGTCCCGAACAGCTTCCATGCCCCTCCCCCTCCACTTTTCTTCCCAAAGGCCCACTGTCAGGTCCCAGATATTTCTACAGGGAGGGATGTTTGGAGAGGCAAGACCTTACACCCACTTTCCACACGTACTCTGTTGGGAGACTAGACACTTTAGAGAACTGGCTGGGAAACAAATTGCAGTAACAACTAAAATAATTTATATTATAATACATTTTAATTTCAAACCCCTACTTTTTCTCCCTTGCAATATTCAAATTTCATTCCTTTCCTTCCATATCTAGTTTTTCCCACGATTCATTTGTGACTCTATCACAAAATAGCCTTCCCAGTTTCAAATCTCCTCCCGCCCTTCTCTAATTCTCTCTATTACTAGAACCAAGCAGGCCGATCCTGCATTTGAGTCCCACTCACTCCTTGCCATAAGAACAAGGTGTAGTGGCGATGGCATCAGGTGAGAAACCAAGGGACAGTGTTCTAGTTCTGCCTTGGCCGTAAAAGCCGGCTGGGTGACGTTGGGCATCTCCATCACCAGGAGATGGTGAGTTCTAATCCCACTTCTGGTATGAAAGCCAGCTGGGTCCCTCTCTCAGGCCAGTCCACCTCACAGGCTGGTTTTTCTGAGAAAAATAGGAAGGAGTATTTATGTATGCTTGCTGCCTTGAGTTACTTATAAAATAATAAATGTAGGATAAAAATAAATGAACCGAATTGTTAAAGCTCCTTTTTGAAAAGGGCAGAGCTGCTTCTGATTCCATCTAGCAGGCAGCGTCTCATTCTTAGCTCTCCAAATGTCACAGTTACTTTTTCCTTCTTCTATTGTAATCCTCATCCACTTGTCCTCGATCCATTTCTCCCGGATTAGATTCATTCAGAGGGGTGGACAATCTCCCCCAAACTTACCTCTGGTTCTTCCATTATGACTGTTCATTGGAGGCCTTTACAACACACAACCAGGACCCATTGATGCCCACCTTCACACAGAATGACAGGGTACAAAGGGCCTTATGAGGTCTTCTAGCCCAACCCCCTTCTCAAGCAGGGGAGAGAAAAGAAGAGAAGTGACTCCAGAGTGAATTGTGGCTACTTTGAAGGCTCTCCATGCCCACCTTGTGCCTGGCCACTCAGCCTATTGGCACTCCCGGGGCACCTGTTTAAAGCAACTACATGAGCCTCCCCGGAGATGCAGCTCCTTTTGCAGCTCAAAGCGCATCCTTCCAGCTGAGGTGGGCGGGGATTCATGTCTTTCCAGCACTTTGCCTCATTCTAGTCAGAGACGCAGCGGCTGCTAAGAATGTCTGAGGGTCTCTGAGGAGACGTGTCTCTCCTTGAGGGGACAAGCCAACCCCACTCATGCCAACAGAAGAGGAGGCCTGCTGCAGATCCCGTCTGCTAAGGAAGTGAAGCAGAGGAGATCAAGGAGAGGCTTTGTACTGTGGAACACTCTGCCACTGAAGGGGAGAACTGCCCCCTCCCCTTTGGCCTTCTGGAAGGTCTGGTTTTGCTGGCTTGTCCTGGGCCCCAAGTGGGGTGCTCACCCCAGGAGGGGGCTGATGGGGTAAGAAGACCTGATCCCCGTCTCGTCTGTCCCTTCCTCTTGTAGGTGTGGTTTTAGTGCATCTTTTAATATTTTAATCTGTATAGCTTTAATGGTTTAATTTTTAATTTTTTTTTTACTTGTTTACTAGACCTGTAAGCTGCCCAGAGTCACCTTGTAGGAGAGATGGGTAGCGTAGAAATGTAATCAATAAATAAATATCTTGCAGTGTAGGGATGTGGGCTGGTTATGCTGCTCTATGACCATGATAAAGATTTTATTTGGTTTGATTTGATGTAAACTGGTGGTGGGATTGTGCTCAAGGTTTTAAGACCTTGAGAGTTTGGGCTGTAACAGGCAATCATGGAACACCCCAGAGGTAGGTTTCAGCTGGTTCTGACCAGTTCTGGAGAACCAGTAGCGGAAATTTTGAGTAGTTTGGAGAACCAGTAAATACCACCTCTGACTGGCCCCGCCCCCTTCTAGTCTCTGTCTCCCGAGTCCCCAAAATGGGGATTTTGCAGTATCCTCCTCCTGCCACGCCCACCAAGCCATACCCACAGAACTGGTAGTAAAAAAATTTGAAACCCACCATTGGAACACCCCCCCCCCCCTTGGAGACAAATTTAGCAGTGCAAATCACAGGTGTTGGGGCGGGGGGGGGCTGCGGTGTCTAATGCTTGTGCAGTATAATCCTGGAAACAGGTGGTTTGATACTGGCACAAAGTGTGAGGACTGAGAGACTTCAGGATGCATAGCCCTGCAGAGCAAGCAGGTGAAGAGGCTGCCTCATTAAACAATTAACATTTAAAACTAATATCCTATGTGTTTTACACAGACATGCACAAATACCCCATTAAAATACTGAACTGATTAAAGGTAAAAGCTGCCCAGAACAACAGACTTGGAAGTGACCTTGGAAATCTTCTAGTCCAACCCTCTGCTCAAGCAAGAGACCCTAACATTACAGACAAATGGCTGTCCGCTTTCTTCTTAAAAGCGTCCAGTGTTGGAGCACCCACAACTTCTGGTGGAAAGCTGTTCCACTGGCTAATTGTTCTCACTGTCAGGAAATTCCTCCTTAGTTCTAGGTTGGTTCTCTCCTTGAGTAGTCTCCATCCATTTCATTGCTTTGTTTTGAAACGAGATGAGTGGCAAATAAATTTAATAAATGCATACATGAGAAATAAATAAACTGTACTTTTGGCAAGATTAAAAGAGTTGCAGGCAGAGGTGCCAGTCGGCTTGGATTCCTTCTGCCCTCTGTCTTTTTACTTGCCAGAAACTTTTTTCCAAAATCCTGTGGGAGGGGATGCAATGGGGGCCCCTCCTCCCTGGCAGGCGGGAGGTGGGCTCCTGGCTCTGTCTCCTGCTCCTTCTCTGGCTGGGATAGGCCAGCCTGGCTCTCCAGGAGACCAAACATCCTCACAACCTCATGGAAAAACGAAGCCAGGAGTGGTTTCCCAGCACCAGAGGAGTGACTCACTCGGTGGCCCTGGCAACACATACGCACATGCAAACACAGACAGACACACATGCGCACACCCGGAGCCTTCGACCAGCAGCATGCCTCTCCCAGACTCGGCCAGGGTGAGTCACCCTGAAGGTTACAAGTTCTCTCCCCTCAGCTGCAGCCCCCTTCAACGCAGCCCCTGCAGTTTTCCCAAAAACCCTCCCGCTCCACAGAGCCATGCAGCAGCAGCCGTGCCACCGCTTCAAGCCAGCGTAGCTGCTGGGCTGCAGCTTCCTTTGGGCCGCAATTCACAGCGGAGAAGCAGCTCCTTTGTGGGCTCTCCTGAAAAGAAAGTCTTCAGGTAGTCCTGGACTTATGGCCACAGTTGGCTCCAGAATATCTGTTGCTAATCCAGGCTGTTAAGTGAGTTTTATGACCTCTTGCCATGGTTGTTAAGTGAATCAATGCATTGTTAAGTGAATGACACGGTCGTGATTCATTAGTCCTCATTAGAGATGGAAAAAAAAGACCAAATCTTCTGGTCCCCTCTGGAGAAATTCTAAGCCAGCACAGTTGTTTGCCTTTCTGTTTCGCCTATTCATAGTTTTTAATTTAACACTGAAATTTTGTAGTAATGTGAGAGTTATTGTTGCAAAACAAGTAGACCAAAGAAGTTTGAAAGCATTTGGATTCCTGGCAGCCTTTTGTCCTGTCGCTGCTTCCCTTCAATCAAGTTGGAAGATTTGGGGAATGAGCTCTGGTGCTCGTCTCTGTACTGGAAAAAGTCAAGCTATTTCACCAAGGCACCCAAAGGCCAGACAAGGAGTAATGGATGAAACTGAACAAGGAGAGATTTAACCTAGAAATAAGGAGAAATTTCCTGACAGAACAATTGATCAGTGGAATGGCGTGTCTCCAGACATTGTAGATGCTCCATCACTGGAGGTTTTAAAAACCATTTGTCTGAATGGTATGGTGTTGTGCTTGAGCAGGGGTTGGACTAGATGACCTCCAAGGCCTGCCCAACTCTGTTATTCTGTTAAGCCAACAATGGGCCAGCACAGCCGGGCCAAGCCCCAACCGCTCCCTTTTTTCCCTGATGAATTGCAGGGTCCTGGCCCTGGAAAAGGCCCAGACACTGGCTTGGTTCTCATAGGGCCGGGGCTTCAAGAGTGTAGTGTGTAGCCATCATCTTGACTTTTTTGACCCCTCTCCAGACACCCCTGGGTGGCAGATTTTTCCCATCGGCCAAGATGAGTGCATTTACCTTTTGTGTGTCTTTGTGGGGAAGTGTCAGCTTCGTGAGGTGTTTCACAGCTGTAGAAGTGTTAGCTCTAATTTTATTTCCTTTTATTGCATTAACGAACTCTTGCAAGTCTCAAAGTGCATCTCTCCTACGCAGCCCAATGAATTAGGGAAGGTCCCTTCAGAGACTTTTGTGGTTTCTTCTGCAAACTCAGCTGCCGCTTATCCCGCCATCTGCCAAGGTCATCTCTATGAACTGCTCCAGGAAAAAACACACACACACACACAGAGGTGGGGAAGAATTTTCCCTGCATGAATTACCTGGGAGCTTCAATGGCGTCAGCTTCTTCTCTGCCAGTGGTGATCGGCTGATTTTCCCACCCTGCATGGGGGAGGGGTGTCTGTGGTGGGCAGGTGATATAAGGAGGAGCATCATGATGTTACTCTGGTGCAACTCGTGCAAGTGACACAACCGGCTGCATTTGGTCAAGAGGTCGGAGATGTCTCTGTGATGCCCTGATTACGTCCCTGCTCACCTGCCTCCCAAGCAGAGGTGGTATTCAGCAGGTTCTGATCAGTTCCGGAGAACTGGTAGCGGAAATTTTGAGTAGTTCAGAGAACCGGTAGTAATTATTCTGACTGGTCACGCCCCCATCTAGTCTCTGCCTCCCGAGTCCCAGCTGATCAGGAGGAAATGGGGATTTTGCAGTATCCTTCCCCTGCCATGCCCACCAAGCCACACTCACAGAACCGGTAGTAAAAAAAATTGAAACCCACCACTGCTCCCGAGGCTCGCCTCTTAATGCCTGCCATACGGAAGCGTACAGTAACGACACTAGCAAAAGTAGAAGGGAGTCCTCAACTTACAACAGTTCATTTAATGACTGTTTGAAGTTGCAACGGCACTGAAAAAAGTGACTTAGGACCATTTTTCACACTTAAGACGCTTGCAGTGTCCCCGGGTCACGTGATCCCCTTTTGCGACCTTCTGACACACAAAGTCAATGGGGAAGCCAGATTCACTTAACAACCAGGTTACTAATCACAACTGCAGTGATTCACTTAACAACTATGGCAAGAAAGGTCATAAAAGGGGATAAAACTCACTAAACTGTCTCACTTAGCAACAGAAAATGTTGGTTCAGTTGTGGTCATAAATGGAGGACTGCCTGTATAATGCTAACAGTACTAAATATGGAGTGGCAGAATTGCGCCCCTCTAGAGAGCAGTGGGGTTCTGTAGCTGGGCTTCCCTTGCAGGTGCCCACTGGTCTCCCCTTCAGGGGTCTCCCCTCGGCTCTTGCTCTCCTGATGTTGCTCTCTTCTCAGAGTAAGATCCATGTTGGATCTCTTGGGCCACTAAGGATCCTTTCTGATCCAAGGTAGTGGAGCATCTTCTCGGATTGCACCCCAGAAGCTGTTGAGCAGATGAGAAGGCCGGGTTTGGGCCAAGGGCTCCCCCTGGTCTTCTTTTCAGGAGAAAACCAACCCATCAGAAACCCCTTCCTTCGGGGATAGGAGAGGTGTGTAAAGAGTTCTACGTCATACTAAGCTGGGCACGTGGTGTGGATGCACCATTGTGGTTTGAGACCATGTTTTACATGAACAATGCCTATCATGGCTTATCTGGCCAGTTACAGTTAAGCAAGTCGTGGTTTAATGTTGCTATAAGTCCAGGTATATCGCAGAAATTAGCTGCACTTCCAAGGGGAGGGGGAGGGGGAGGAATAACGTTTCCTAGCTGGGCAATGGAATGTCTGCAGGAAAACAACCACACTCAGAGAGTTCCACGGACCCCACACGCCTCCCACCCCCCACCTCCACTCTGCAAACCCTACTCCCTTTTAGCACTGATGATGTTATCTAGCCGAGTCATGAAATGTCTGCAGGAAAACAAGCCAGCCCAGAGAGCACTGAGGACCCCTCATGTCAACCCTGAGCTCAAAGATCCTTTTCTATCGGGAACACACTATTGGCCATTAAACACAACCTTTGCCATGTATGGCCTGGCAGTTTCCTCCTGCAACTTTCTCGTGTCTGGATGATGCAATAGTGTAAAATTGTAGGCTGTGCAGCCTTGAATCAAAGGAGGCTTGTTACAACTTGTGCAAGCATTTTGAGGGCCTGAAGCCTCACTTAAAAGGGACATGGGGAACAAAACGAGGGAGCCTGAGAGTTGGAAGATTTGAGGAGATCAGGAACATTCAAGGAATTGGTAAAAAAGGATAAATGCTGGGAGGGGGAGGGGGAGGGGGAGGGGGAGGGAGGGATCTGAGCTGTGGCTAGACTTGCCCAAAGCCACCGGCCAAATTTCCAGGCTGCTTAACACAAAACAGACTTCAGCCCTGGAATTCTCTGGTTTCCAGCAAAGGGAAGGAAGGCTTTTAACCAATGCAAGAAGAAACCCTGGAACAGTTATTCTTAGAAAATAAGAAAAGCTAAGCAGGAGAATAAATGAAAAAGGGAAGGAAACGAACAGCACAGTTGTAGTAGAAAAAGTAGAGTCCCCTCCAGATGTCTAACAGCTGCTTTCCAACTTTCTTCCATGTAAATTGACCTCTTCTCTGCATCCTGAGTGTGTCAGACTTTTGCAAACAGCTCCAGGTCGTGAGATGTGGGAAGAGGATGTCATGCTGCAGGGCGGGTTCTAGACTGGAGTTTGCAAAGAACAGTTGTTTGCATCGATTGGTAACATTCACCGCACAAGTAAGGGAAGCTTCATCTGCACATGTGGCGTGCAGAATCTAGTAGTGCACGAAACAACCACCACCAAAAGGTTGGAGGGGGGGCACTGAGATAGAAAGTGGAGTTGGTGAAGACATGCAGGGAAGTGAAGGTGTAGGTTTCATTAGGAATGAAAGGCTAAAGTGCATATCAGAAATATGAATGAGTGACATCCAGGCTCTTACAGCTGCTTATGAAGGTAGGCATCAATGGGTCCTGGTTGTGTGCTGTGAAGGCCTCCAATAAGTCCAATAAGGTAACAGAAGAACCAGAGAAGTGTCTGGGGGGAATTGTGCACCCGCCTGATGAACGCACTCTAGGAGAAATGGATTGAGAACCAGTGGATGGGAATTCCAAGAGAGTTAGGAAGAAGCGACTGTGACATTTGGAGAGTAAGAATGAAGGAGATGCTGCTAGAAGATCCAATCAGAAGCAGCTCTGCCTTTTTCAAAGAGGGCTTTGTTTATTTCTATCCCACCTTTATTACTTTATAAGTAACTCAAGGTGGCAAGCATATATAAATATTCCTTCCTCCTCCTATTTTCCCATAACAGCCCCATGAAATGGGTTTGTCAAGCGCCAGGGAAATCAGAAGATCCAGGCGGTTCAAATAGGTGTACAGGTTGATTTCTAGTTCAAGCTCTCGACAAGAATCTGGACTCATAACGGTCAAAACAAACTGGCGGCAGATAAGTGTCAATGGAACTCAAGGTGGACCGGACTTAGGTCTCTTGTGGGTGCAAAGGGACTCAAGACTGATGACTCGCTTGACCTCTGCCTCCCTTGGGCTCAGCCTGGCCATCTCCTACAGGGTTGGGCTGAGAGAGAGTGACTGACCCCAGCTGGCTTTCCCGTCTCAGGTGGGACTAGAACTCACTGTCTCCTGGTTTCTTGCCTGATGCCTTCCCCCCCTGCACCAAACTAGCTCTTAGGGGAAAGAATGCATAAGAGCCAAACTCAGGATTGACCTGCTTGGTTCTGGTGAAGGACTGAGAGAATTAAAGAGCAGAAGGGAAAGGGGGGGGGGAGAAACTTTGAACTGTACAGATTGTTTTTTATAGAGTGATGAATGGTTGGTGGGAAAAACTGGACATGGAAGGAAAGGAATGAAATAAGAATGAAAGCGGAATGATTGCATGGCTGGCTGAGGAACTCAATTTGATTCAAAGATGGAATGTTCTGCTAACTACAGATAAGAAAGAGTCTCGAGTTCCCAAAAGCAGCAGTTGGTGGTCAGTACTGACCCTCTGGCCAGAAGGGAGCAGCTCCCAAAGAAAGAAGATGCCCCTTTTCTTTCTACTTGGAAACCGTTTCTAGACTTTGCACTTATAACAGAAGGAAATTAAAGTTTGACTTTGGGAATTGCTGATTAGATAAGTCTGTTGTTGCAGGAACGGCTAATATATTTAGTATGTAAAAGTAAAAAATGGAGGCTTTACCTTACTATTTTTATTCTATTGCACTGGGAAAAAAATTAATGCCTTTTTCCCCCATTCCCAACTTTTTTTTCTTTCCATCTTTTCTCTTCCCCATTTCTCTGTTGTTTTATTTTCATTTGTAGTTTACAACATGTTTCCAGGCAGACCATGCTGAAGGTGCCTCCATGGTTTGAGACTTTTTGGGACCCTCCTGTCAAAAATAAAGCCCAAACCCAAAATTATACAGTATTTCATATGTTTTTCTTAATTTTCTTCACATTTTTGTAGGGAATAGTACATAATATATTGTATGTATTCTTTTGTAGTAATAATCAGTATTTGCTGATTAATTCTAATGTCTGTCAGACATATCAGTGTTACTAAATTTGAGTATTCATGCTAGACCTATGCCTATCCATTACAAATAAGATTGTCACTTTAATGTTTAAATGTTGTATCTTGCCTTGTCTGTTTTTTTTATTATTAGAAGGCAGGAAAATAACCAACTTCTAATTCATTATTCTTTTTGATAAATATACATACACCTAGAATTAAGGAGAAATTTCCTGGCAGTGAGAACAATTAACCAGTGGAACGCCTTGCCTCTGGAAGTTGTTGGTGCTCCAACCGAGGAGGTTTTTAAGAGACTGGACAGCAACTGTCTGGGATGGCATAAGGTGGTCTGCTTGAGCAGGGGTTAGACTAGACAACCTCCGAGTTCCCTTCCAACCCTGTTATTCTATTTTATGTGTTTGTGTGCATACGTATAGACATATGAAATATATTATATTCTTATTTTATTAGTTATTGTATTGTTATACACAAAAATACACATGGGCCCTTTGCACTATGTATCTTGTGCCTAACAAAAAGTTGATGCTGGGCACCAGACCGGTATTAAAAGAAATGGTTGCATTCAGCTGACTATATAGAGGCAGAAACTGGTAACAGCAGCAACTGAAATTGTGGAAGAGAAGAAAGGGCCCTGGGCACCAGGGCATCTACCTTGAGAGTGGGTAGAAACAGGCTGGCCATTCCCCAACACCCGCCCACCCACACCCACACCCACACCCGGATAGCGTTCCTGAAGCAGTGAAGCCTCTGCGCTTGGGTCTCGCTTCCCCCACCCCAATCAGATAATTTTTGCAGCACTGACATTTCTATGTACACAAAGCCTCTCGCCACAATATTTCTGTTTCCTTCACTTTCTCTGCCTTGCAAATGTGTTGGGTTTGGTTTATTGAATCTGGGATCATGTTTCAAATGTGTAAGAAAGTTAGACCATGTTTCCCCAACCGGCTGTCTTTTTTATTTGCAAAGAAAGACCGTTTTGGGTTTGCAAAGTTAAAATTCCCCTCCCCTCCCAAAAAAATACAAAGCCCACCCAAATCACTGCAAATACCATTAAAAATCATAAACGTATTAAAACCACTAAAAAGATAATTTTGGGAGACTCCAGTTCGTCTTTCTAAAAGTGCAACCCTTTAGCAAGCTCCCCACCAACCTTCACCCCACAATGCCAACCCAGTGGGGCCTGCGGGCATCCTCTCTCCCCCCGGACGCAGAGCTGGCAAGGCCGGAGGGAGCCGGGATGCGTTGGCGCGGCTCTCACCTCCTGGGTCCAAATTGCCCTCAGCCGGACCCACCTGGGATGGTCGCTGGGATGGGCACGGAGGGAGGGGAGGGGGAGGAAAGGCGAGACCAGACACGGGAGCCCTGAGGAGAGGGACTTAACCCACAGGCGCCGGGAACACGAAGGATCCCCTGCCCAGCCCTGCGGCCCGGCTTGCGGTGGGCGCCCGGGGGCCTGCAGCCCGTGGGGCGGGGAGGCGGCGCCGCTTGCCGGTGTCCCCCAGACCCCGCAAAGGGACGGCGCCGCCTTCCGCGAGGGTGTTTATAGCAGCCGCACCAATGCCGAGAACCGGCCCGGCTCCGATAGGGACTGCCCTGCTTGGCTTAGGCGATCGAGGCTGCCCCGGCTTCCCCCGAGCGGGGGTCGCAATCCGCCCCTCCCGATGAAAGGCACCGGGGGAAGTGAAGCCGTTTAAGACAAAAACCTCCGAGATACTTATTTCTATTCGGGCTTTTAAAAGGGAGGGGGAGCAATGGAGTGGGGGAGGTCAGCTGCAAGGAACTTCATTTCATTTAGTGTCAATCTTGAACATGGCTGTGCTGGAAACAGAAACAAACATGAAACTTTGATTTTGGCTTTTGATGATTACATTGGATTGTTGTTATAGAAATCGCTAGTGTTTGCTATACAGATAAAGCAAAAAAGTTGAGGCTTTAATTTGTATTTTATTGCACCAAAAAGTTGGAAGTCACGTTTTTTTGTTTCTTCCCTTCTTATTTCACTCCTTTTTCCCCTTTCTATTTCCCTTTTTATCCCCCTATTATCTATTTGCATTTTAAATTATAAGTAAGCTTCAATAAGTTATAAATTTAAATTTATATAATTTAAAATTGAATAAAATACATTATAATAAACTTTAATAACAGCTTAAAAATCCTTTACACAATGGCAAGATTGAAGTTGCAGTGGTGTGTGTGATGCACTTTGCCTTGTGTGAGCCTCACAACAGCCCTGGGAATAGAACTGGCGACCACAACCAAGCCCCTTTTTGATCTGCTCCCCATGGGGAGGCCCATAAAAGGCTTGGATGGTGAGAGGGTGGCCACTATCTTGACTTTGTGGATCCCTTCCCTGCAGACGCCCCCCCCCCCCAATACACCCCTGCACGTTACTTGGTAATCATGGCTTCATGGTTCAAACACAGAGGACACCTGGGCAGACTGTGAAAGACCATCTTCAAAACTGGACTTTGGCAACACAATGGCTGCCAATGGCTGTGGTTTCCCACCTGGAAGCTGAGCAGCCCCTGAGTGGAATTCAGGGGGGTCCAAAAAGAGCCAGCAGGAAGGTTGGGGAAACAAGCAGTCACACCCTCTTGTGTACACAAACCACACCTGAATGCAAACAAAGGTAGATAAAGGGAAATCCAATATGCCTTGCAGCAATTTTAGGCAAAGCCCTCCAGGATTGCAGTTTCTGGGGAGGGGGAGGGGGGCCGTCACCTCCCTGGCCTGTGGCCAGCCCCTGCAGAGGAAGACCTCTTCTTTTTGCAAGGGGGAGATGTTGGGGAGCAAAGAGGTCAAAGCCATTTGCTGAAATTAGTTTCCTCCCTGCAGGTGCTGTGTGGGGCTGGCCCTGGCAGAGAGATGCTGCCTAGGGGCCCAGTCCGCGGCTGCACAGTGGACAGAGCTTCAGGATGGACCTTCTCTAAGTTCTTGGGCTGTAAAGGAGCCAGCTGGAGAGCTGGACTTTCAGACTGGCAAGATTCTGAAAATGCCCCTTGGTCACCAAAGAGCTTATCCAGCCGTGGCGTGTCCATCTGGTGTGCTTGGAAGGGTTGACAGGAGGTGGCCGAGGGTTGGAGAGCCAGGGCTGAAGGGCTGAAGGGTTATATGAGCCAGGGCTGAAGGGTGGGCTCATGCTCCTGCGCCACAGCAGGCCTCCCTGCATCTCTTCGCAGGGCTGGGCATGGGGTCTTCCAGGCTTTCATGCTGGGGACTTTTTAACCGCCATGCTTTGGGAGAGAAATTCAAAGTGGTTCAGGTGTTCCTGGCTGCCAAGCCGTCATGGGCTTAATCCCTGGTCACCTCAGCCCCACGCCAGAGGGCAGGTGGTCTGAAGATGGAGACATTGATGCCAGCCTCCTGCCATGGTCAGATCACTTTCTACTCAAGCTGCTGTGACCCCCCATCTCTAACCACTCTTAAGATGGCCTGACCTAGGACCTGGTGGCCCTCTAGACAGATCCCCTAATGCAGGTGATTTCCCCAGTGATCTTCCAGGCAGCTCTGCAAAACATCTGGTCACCTGCTGGAAGGTGCAGGTGGATGAAACTGCTTCTGAGTGGCCTTTCTCCAGCCACCAGCCCTGAGTCCAAAGAAACGTATGTATAAGTAGTCCTCGACTTACAACCATTCATCTAGCGGCCATTTGAAGTTAGAATGGGATTGAAACAAGTGGTTTACAGCTGGTCTTAGCGTTCCAGTGATGAAAATTCGGGCAATGGGCGCTTGTTGCATCCTGGGGTTACCTGATCGCCATTTGCAGCCTTCCCAGCTGGCTTCCAAGAAGCTAAGCCAATGGGGAAGCCAGATTCACTTAATGACCACATGATTCACTTAACAGCTGTAGTGATTTGCTGAACAACCGTGGCAAAAAAAGGTCCTAACATTGGGCGTGACTCACTTAAAGACCACCTTGCTGAGTCCTGATCCCATTTGTAGTCATTTGTAATCTAAGTCAAGGACTGCCTCTGTTTGAGGGCTCTGAATCCTCAGCAGGTTCAAGACCCGCTAAGGGGGAGGTTCTAATGCTGCATGTCTGTCTAAGTCCGGCGAGAGGAAGAGGAAGAGCTGCTCTATCCTGAACTGGCCCTGGGACCTTCTCCATTGCCCTCCAGGCTCTCAGTGCAGGTTTCCGAAGCAGCCCCTTCTTCCGGCTTTCTTCTTCTGAACGGGCCCTGTTCCTTCCTGCTTTCCTCCGCCTTGTAGCCTTCAGCCAGGCAAAGGGTGGGAAAATGTGGACTTTCGGCCAGAGAGGTTTAAAACAAACGGTTGGAGCAAGTCCAGCGGATCAAATCTCCTTCCAGCAAAAAAAGCTATGGTTCAATCCAGGCACAGAATCTTCTTTAGAATAGAATAGAGCTGGAAGGGACCTTGGAGGTCCTCTAATCCAACCCCCTGCTCAAGCAGGGGACCCTATATCATTTCAGTCAAATGGCTGCCCTGTCTCTTCCTAAAATCCTCCAGTGATGGAGCACCCACAATTTCTGGTGGCAAGCTGTTCCACTGGTTAATTGTTCATTCTTTCAAGGAGGAAGAGACATTTGGCCTCTAAGATGCGGTCTTGCCTTTTCCTGCTTTTAGGAATGGGGGTTCCTTGTTTCTTTTTTTTTTTTCTCATCAAGAGACAACCCACCATTTCTCCCTAGTTTTGGACCATCGTGGCAGTTTCGGCCTCATGGTTTGGCCAGAGAGTGGGTCAGCCAGGGAAACCCTTGGGAATAAGATGGAGATGGAGATCGGGGACCACAAAGTCCTACATAAATATCCCATCGAGTGGGATGCTCCGGTCAGCAGCAAATGCCAATCAAGTCCTCTCTGCATGTTTGAAGTGTCTTCTTGAGAGCCATGTTCCCCACTGGGTGTGAGGTGGGGTCTAATTTAGGCACAAATCCCGTTTTTCCCAGCGCAGGGCACTCGAGCATCCTGGCTCTCTTTTGTCTGACTTCTGCATGGCAGGAGGTGTTCCTGAGGGCCGGCAAACTTCAGCCTGGACCTGTGGGAAAATCTGGTAAATCAGATCCAACTTCCTAAAGTTTGCCTCCCAGAGTTGTGGGTGCTCCATCACTGGAGGTTTTCAAGAATAGACTGGACAACCGTTTGAGCAGAATGGTATCTCCTGCCTTGAGCAAAGGGTTGGACTAGAACAGGGGTGTCAAACTCAAGGCCCGTGGGCTGAATGTGGGCTGTGGGGTGCTTAGATCTGGCCCGCAGGACCAGCCTGGAAATAGCAAACGACCAGCCCACAGTGACTCTGCTAGCAAAATCGGGGCATGGTGGGGGGGGGGGGGTGCACGGTCCCAGGGGTGAAATCCAGCACCCCTGGAGAACCAGTAGTGGAAATTTTAAATAGTTCGGAGAACCAGCAAATACCACCTCTGACTGGCCCCAGAGTGGGGTGGGAATGGGGATTTTGCAGTATCTTTCCCTTGCCATGCCCACCAAGCCACTCCCACCAAGCTACGCCCACAGAACCGGTAGTAAAAATATTTGAATTTCACCACTGTGTGGGCCCCCCCCCGTGCCCCATTTTTGCCCTGGACGGCTTCCTGTAGCACTCTGCCAGCCAAAACAGGGTGCGGGGGCCTCCAGAAGCCTCCCCCAGCCCATTGCTGGCTGAAATTGAGCCTCCATGGGCCAGATTCGGCCCTCTGAGGCTCCGTTTGGCCCTCCCGTGGCCTATTACAGGCCGAAATGGAGGCCTCCGAGGTCAAACACAACCCTGATGCGGCCCTCAATGAAATTGAGTTTGACACCCCTGGACTAGAAAACCTCCAAAGTCCCTTCCAGCCCTATAATTCTATGTTCTGTGAGGGATTCTTGGTGCTCTCTGAGCATTGATGTTACCTATTTGAGTCATGAAATGTCTGCACAAAAACAAGCAAGCTCAGAGAACTTCGTGTCAACCCTGAGCTACAAATATTGTCCTTATGTTCTGGGAAACAAGCCTTTTCAAGCAATGGGACGGGGGGGGGCAGGGAGGGCACCCCTGGCTTGGGGGTCCAGTGCCTGCAAAGGGGGTCTCCTCCTGTTCAATTTCCGTGGATCAGCAGAGGGTTAAAAATAAAGAACATGCAGACACACACACATGCACACCCACAGAGCCTCCCTTTCCCCTCCCTGCCAGCTGAGGCGTCTCTTTGAGGTGGTTTCCTTAGTGACATCAGGGAAACCCCAAAGCCTCTGTGGTCTGACAAGCGCATCACATGCTTCCCCCCCAGTGGCAGCATCAGCAGCATCATGCGCTGGGGAAGCAGCGAAGAGGCGACTGGTCAGCACAGCCGGCCTCTGGCACTCAGAGGCAGCTCAGCCAGCCCTTGTCCAAAGGGGAACACACACACACACACACACACACACACACCCTTTGAGTTGCTGGAGACCTGTCCGAACGACGCCCACCCTCCCACAACTGGGAAAATCCATCAGGACAGGACATCCCTGGGGGAGGTTAAAATGCCAAGATGGCAGCCCCCATTCATGTCCTGCCTTGCCATCTTGAGCTTTTTAACCTCCCTCTCCCCCAAATGCTCCTGCTTTGGGATATGAACTCGAGGAGGCTTCTGGAGGGGGAAAGCTTCCTCCCTTTTGGAGCTGATTTAAAGTCTATTCTCCACCCCCACTCCCACCCCCAAAAAATCTCTAGGTTGCTGGGAGAAACTTTTGTAACAGGCTCCCTCAGTGATCTGGCTGTGTGGCTGGGAAACTGGATGAGCTTGTTCTAGAACAGAGATCTCAAACTCCATTTCATTGAGGGCTGCATCAGGATTGTGTTTGACCTCGGGGGGGCCTGGGGGGGCATGGCCACGTCACTTGTGTTGGGGGCACCTGTGGTGGCCCCGGCGGGGCTGGAGGATCCTCCCTCCCTCCCTCCTTCCCTCCCATCTTTCTCCTGCCTGCCTTCCTTCCTTCCTTCTGTAGAAAATATACACCCACATTTCTCATAGAAGAATGAAATATTCTAGAAAATATTAAAAAGGCAGAATATTATACGTAAGCATGCTCTTGGACCTTTGTTAATAACCCCAGAAAGACTGGTGCCAACCTATCTACAAGACAAAAGGCTAGGCCAGCTTATCTACAAAACAAAAGACCTTCACCCTCAGGACATTATAGGATTAGCCCTCACTCAAGATCCAACCTAAGACAAAGACATTAAGCCATAATAGGAATTGCCCAAAGCCCCTTCATTACATCACCCAGCAAGATTCAACCAAGCCTGGGTCTCAAGACAATCTACAAAGTTACCCCTGCATGGCCTCATGAGAGTCTGACAACCAATCAAAACCAAGTTCAAAGGCCAAGAGAGGGTGTAAATCTTTCTCTCTCTCTCTCTCTCTCTCTCTCTCTCTCTCTCTCTCTCTGTTGGCCAAACCCTAACCCTAACCTCAAACCATGTGGTCTTGTTTACCATTAAAACCATCCTTCCAAACAGTCTCCATGTTCCCTGTGTCTTTCTCCCCACTTGGAATTGAACCCAGATGGACATTTCTTCCAACTTTTTCTTCCTTTCTTTTTCTTCCTTTTTCATACTCCTCTCTTCTTCCTTTCCCTCTTTCCTTATTTTTCCTCCCTTGCTCTCTTTCCCTCTTTCCTTATTTTTCTTTGTCTTTCCTCTTTCCCTTTCTCCTTTCCTGTCCCTTCTTGGATGCTTAAATGCAAAAGGGGAAACATTTCTCCTTTTGTTTTGTTTTACTTTTAGTTTGTTTTGCTAGCCCTCTGCCAGCGAAAACAGAGCTGGTGGAGGCCACGCATAGCCACCCCCCCCAGGCCTCATTTTCGGCTGCGACGGCTTCCTGCAGTCCTCTGCCAGCGAAAATGGAGCCTGTTTTCACTGGCAGAGGGTTGCAGGAGGCCGTCGTGGTTGAAAACGGAGCCCAGGGGGCTGCATGCGGCTCTCCCGGGCTGTTTTCACTAGCAGAGGCACTGTGGGCCGATCCTTCACTGTTTCGAGATCTGGCCCATGGGCCTTGAGTTTGACAGCCCTGTCCTAGAAGTTTACAGGAGGGGAGGGAGGGGAGGGGAGGTGCTGACTGGCAAATTCTGGAAATTGAAGTCCACACATCTTAAAATTGCCGAGCTTGAGAAATGCTGCTCCCAGCCCTTGAGTCCCCCTTGATGAGTCTGGACCAGCTATTAACCTAATGATTTCTGTCAAACAGCCCCCACCCCCCCATGATTGTTTATAAGATGCGGTGACTCATGCAAACTAAAAAAACTAACCAGGTTCAATTCATCAAAGCTAGATACGCTATGCCAACACAGCTTAGCTCTATTTCTCACCCTTCCTGTGGAAGTCCCAGATTACGGTGGTTCTCATGCAAACCAGGAATGTCTGAAGTGTCTCCCTTTTCCACCCTCCATCGGGACTCAAAGCCCTCAGGCCAGACAAGGGTCACTGGGCCAATTTTGGGGGGAGGCGGCTTCGGAAAAAAGGGTTGGAGAAATCCAGCTGCAGAGAATTCCTTGAATTGATGGTTATTTTTCAAGATGAGAATTCTGTTTTTCTCATTTGCACTGGGTTTTACTGAGACTCCATCCCCTGCCTTCTCAAGGGTGCCACGGAAATCAGACATCCATGAAGTCAAGTTTGACAGTCCTTCACAACAACCCTGTGAGGTGAGCCACCCTTATTTCTGCAGTAATTTCTGGAACAAAGGGACTGGGCCAGGGTGAACTTTCAGACAAGGCCTCCCAGCTGCTTTGAGAACCCTGCCCCATCCCCCCCAAGTGGGGTCCCCTGGGAGACACCCTCCCCCCCAGTTCCGCTCTGCCACAAAGCAGAAGACCTGCACCCCCACCCCAGATAGTCAGAGCAGGAGCCCATCTGGACAAGGTCTCTCCTCTGTGGCTCTTTATCAGACGAACACATTTAATTACAAGGCAGAATCTGCGGCTTTCCAGCCCCCCTTGATTGCTCTTTTAATCACTCACTCGGGTTAATTTCCCTACATGCTGATCGATTCCAGTCTCCTTATTAGCATATGCAAATGATATGCAAACTTCGAAGCGCAAAAGAGAGTGAGGCTGCCATCTAGTGGTGAAATGTGCTTTCCAGGCCATCCTGGTGCCTCCGCCCCACAAAATCAAATGATCTCCCATCAGACTGAATGTGATTTGGGTGAGTTGTATGAACCCCTCAGTCTGGATGAGGGACTTTGAGCAAGAGCCAAAGTTATCTCTAAGTAATACAAAGGAGCCTTGGATAGTACAGTGGTCTAAAGCCCTGTTATTAACATCAGCTGCCTGCAATTATTGCAGGTTCGAATTTCACCAAGGCTCAAGGTTGACTCAGCCTTCCATCCTTTCTAAGGGAGGTAAAATGAGGACCCAGATTGTGGGGGCAATAAGCTGACTTTGTATAAAATATACAAAAGTATGAAGGCTATTGCTTAGCGCATTGTAAGCCGCCCTGAGTCTCCGGAGAAGGGCGGCATATAAATCAAATTAAAAAAAAAAAAAAGAGTGGTTGAATTAATTGACTGACTGACTGACTGACTGACTGATTAAATGCTTAACAGGCTTACTCTTCATGTATTGAATAACTTTCTGTCGTGCCTGTGACCTACCTTGTGCAGCCCTGAATGACTTTAGGTTTCTTCAAAAAGTTTTCAAAGTGGCAGCTTAGCGTAATTCCCCCATGCCAACACTCTTTCACAAGGCCCCGGAGGCCTGGCTTTGCCAAGGGCCCTGGGGAACCCAGAGTGGGGTGGAGGGGAGACTATCAGGTGGCTGATCGGGTGAGTGATTGTTGTTCCCAGGAGGGTGGGGTGTCATTGCTTTTTATTTTTTTATATTAGGTTTTAATCTTTGTAAGCCACCCAGAGTCACCGAGAGTGAGTTGGGCTGCCCTATAAATTTTCTTAAATGAATAAAATAATTTGATTGATGGGTTTTCTCATGGGTTTTAACATTAATTGGCTTCCTGTTATAATTTTACTTATTGATCCGTTCATTCACCAACTTTCTATTCACTTGATTCCAAGATCCCTGTGAACCCCTCTTTCTTTTTAGAGGATCGCCTGGGGGCTTCGGTTTCTGCATGAAGGCTGAGCCCCCAGAGGGGGCGGGGGGAGCTGAATAGTGAGACTCTGCAGGGGTGTTTTCCAGCTCAAGGGTGGCTTTTCCAGGCCTTTTGGCTTGTCTGGGGCTTCAGCAGAATCCAGGGAGCAGCTTCCAGGCCCTGCTCTGTCCCGCACGGGAGCCCCTTTGTTGGTGCCTCTGGAAGCCTGGGGTGAGGACTCAGAGCCCCTCCAGATGGTGCTACCAAGTTATACAGGTAGTCCTTGCCTTACGACCATAATTGAGCCCAAAATTTCTATTGTTGAGATATTTGTTAATAGAATTTTGCCTCATTTTACTATCTTTCTTACCACAATTGTTAAGTGAATCACTGCAATTGTTAAATTAGTAACACGGTTGCTAAGTGAGTATAGGTTCCCTGTTCGCTTTGCTTGTTAGAAGGTCACAAAAGGGGATCACGTGATCCCAGGACACTGCAAGTGTCATACTTATCAGTTGCTAAGCATCTGAATTTTGATCACGTGACCATAAGGATGCAACATTGGTCATAAGTGTGAAAAACTGTCATAAGTCACTTTTTCTGTACTGTTGTAACTTTGAACGGTCACTAAACAAACTGTTGTAAATCAAGGACTACCTGTAGTTGTTATTGTGCAGAAGGTGTAATGGTGTCTGAGAAAGACTTTGAGAGAAGAGGTAAAGAGACGTTCCCTAAAGAACAGTCCGAGAAGAGACTGCACAGCCCTTGGCTGCACAACGGGGGTAGAAAGAAGCTGGGGACGACCTTCCTTAAAGGCTACTCAGGGGCCAGAGAAGGTGGGAGGTGTGCTGAGGTGTCAGCCTGCCTGTGCCTTCTCTCGGCGTCTGGCCCACCGCCCTGGAGCTCAGTCAAGGTGGTGTGCCCCCCCAGCCCACTCCCCTCCACGCAGGCTTCCCTGTCTGGTGAGCATCTTTACGAGTTTCCAGGCTATCTGTCTGCCAGTCTTAAGGCCCATTAAAATGCTCAGAAATGCCAAGAAGGTCCCATAGGACCATGGGGGGCCAAAAGAGAGATGCCAACAATTCACATTTATTTTTA
This sequence comes from Ptyas mucosa, assembly GCA_012654045.1. Classification (NCBI taxonomy): domain Eukaryota; kingdom Metazoa; phylum Chordata; class Lepidosauria; order Squamata; family Colubridae; genus Ptyas; species Ptyas mucosa. The sequence goes on from WNWU01000146.1 coordinate 284,176, forward strand.
TTTTTTATTTTATAAAATTTGTATGCCGCCCTATCTCCAAGGACTCAGGGCGGCTCACAACGACAATCGACCAAGCAACTGTTAAAAACAACAAACACACATAAAAAATATCAAAAAAGTATTTTTAAAAATTAAAATATACTACCCCATCAGTCCAGGCCGGGGGACATAAATAGCCAGGTTTTCAATTCACGGCGGAAGGTATGAAGGTCAGGGGCCAACCGGAGCCCCAAAGGAAGTTGATTCCAAAGGGTGGGGGCGCTCACAGAGAAGGCTCTATCCCTGGGGGTCGCCAGCCAACATTGTCTAGCTGACGGCACCCTAAGTAGGCCCTCTCTGTGAGAGCGTACAGGGCAATGGGAAGTTGACGCTGGTTGCAGGTAGTCGGACAAATAATCTGGACCTAAGCCATGAAGGGCTTTATAGGTTAACACCAGCACCTTGAATCTCACCCGGAGGGCAACCGGCAATCAATGCAAGCCACGCAGGAGTGGTGTAACATGGGAGTATCGGGTGCCTCCCGCAACAACCCGCGCGGCCGCATTCTGCACCAGCTGAAGCCTCCGGGTGGTCTTCACGGGCAGCCCCAGGTAGAGAGCATTGCAGTAGTCGATCCGGGAGGTGACTAGCGCATGAGTGACTGTGTGTAGGGCATCTTGGTCCAAGTATGGGCGCAACTGGCGCACCAGGCGAACCTGGGCAATCGCCCCCCTGGCCACGGCCGTGATATGATCCTCTAGACTCAGCCGTGAATCCAAGAGGATGCCCAAGTTGCGCGCCCTGTCTATGGGAGGCAACACCTCGCCCCCAATAGACAGAGTTGGAACCTCTTGCTCGGCCCGAGATGCCGGTATCCACAGCCACTCGGTCTTGGCCGGGTTCTTCTTTCTTTCTTTCTTTCTTTATTAGATTTATATACCGCCCTACTCCTGAAGGACTCAGGGCGGTGAACAGGCACAGAATAAAATACATATATACAAAGGTTAAAACATAAATAAAACCAAATTAAATAGTTTAGCCCAAGACAATTAAAATCCCAATAATTTAAAAGCAGATTAAAAATTTTAATTTAAAAGAATTTAAAAGAAAAGGGGAAAAGTTTAGGCCAGGTCGGCTTGCTGAAATAGGAGAGTCTTAAGCGCACGGCGGAAAGTGCGCAGATCCGGGATCCTCCGTATCTCCGGGGGGAGCTCGTTCCAGATAGTGGGTGCCCCCACAGAGAAGGCCCTCCCCCTGGGGGCCACCAGCCGACACTGTTTGGCCGACGGCATCCAGAGGAACCCTTCTCTATGAGAGTGTACCGGTCGGTGGGAGGCTGTTTGTGGTAGTAGGCGGTCCCGTAAATACCCAGGTCCTAAGCCATGGAGCGCTCTAAAGGTGGTAACCAAAATCTTGAAGCGCACCCGGAAGACCACCAGGAGCCAGTGCAGCTCGCGCAGGAGAGGTGTCACACGGGAGCGCCATGTCGCTCCCATCACCACCCGTGCGGCCCCCAAAGAGGGGAGACTGCAGGACTCCCTTCCTTGGGACCTTCGTGGCTTTCTCTTAGGCAACAGGTCCAGGGCGGCTGAATTCACACAAGATGTTTATTCAGCATTAATGTGACCATTGTTTTCTCAACCTCATTTTCTGAGTTGGCACAATGTCCTGAAACAAAAAATTGATCACACCCTAGGGCAGGGGGGGTCCAGCCTTGACAACTTTCAACTTGTAGACTACAACTCCCAGAATTCTGAGTTGAAGTCCACAGATCTTAACGTTACCCAGCTTGGACACCCCTGCTCTAGACAATGGAGTGATGCAAACACCGTTGCCATCCAGAGCTATCGATGTCTCTTTTACGTTTAATTCCTGTGGATTTCCCTCTGCTTTGTGGTTCCCCAAACCCTGCTCCACAGCCCTCTGGTTAGCCCCCTTGCCTGCCCTCCAGAGCAGAACGGGCTCCACCAAAGCATGCATGCAATAACCAGCATGCCCGATTTGGGCCCCTGCGTGCCAGTTGCCCACTCTTTGTTTCCAAGGGCTGCTCTGTGACTCCAGCTGGCATCGCCCTGGCGGCTGCCTTCCCAGCCACCTGGGCCTGGTGTTGAATGTCGCTCTTGCCACGTGGCTGGGAGTCTGAGCCACCCTGGCGCTGTCCCCAAGGAGGCCAGACGGCGCTCTGTTTCCATGGGGTAATCCCCATTCAGAGTCCGGTCCCACACAAAGCAGCTCTCAGAGTGTGTCCCCCCTCCCCCCGGGAAAGCTCCGGCTCTGCCTGAGGCAGGGAGAGAAAAGGAGGGCAGGATTGTGCCCCCAGCAGAGGCCATCCAGCTGGTGAAGAAGCTGCCGGAGATTCACACTCCCTTCAACATCCTAGCCAGCGTGACATTTATACACTCAGAAATATCCCCCGGCTCTCGCAGTTCAACTTCCTCCCTCCGAGGAAGAAGAAGCACACCAGAATCCCCTCTGCCCTGCCTCTTTCAGACAAAGCTGCTCCCTCTTTTTGTGGCAGACACAAGTTTGATTGGATTTCAGCCGGTGGAACTCCTAGCAACAAGGAGCAAAGAGCTTCCGCCAGGCTTACAGGAGTTCTCCCTCTTCCCAGGGGGCGGGAAACCTGTGGCACTCTGGATTTATTTATGGGTTATTGATCAAACCTGCACACGACCCAACTCCCAGCAACTCTGGGAACCTGCCAAAGTTAACACACACACACACACACACACACACACACAGAGAGAGAGCAATAAAACCATGTTGTAGGATGTAGCAGGACTACCTGACATCCCCAGGGTTCCAGATCAGCAGCATTGCATGCTGGGAGTTGTGGTTCAGCCGAGTCTAGCAGGCCTACATCTGCTGGAGGAGATAACAAGCTTGAAGCCTGAGTTGGTTTTCACTCCAAGCTACAACTGACGGGTTTAGGGGGGAGTGGAAAGAGTCGGCTGTTGGCTTTCTGCCCACAAGTCAGCCTGAAATGTTTTCACAGAACTGGCATAAAGAGAGAGCAGGAAGAAGAGGGCACCCCGTTTTGCCAATCTGGGAGGCCAAATTCCCTTCCTCCCCACCGTGATTGTCCCGGGTGACGGGGGGGGCGCCCTGGGGCTTGTGAAGGTCTCTCTCTTCGCTGCCCCCTAAGAGCCCGGCCCCAGCTCCTTGCAAACTCTGCCTCGTGTCTCCCCAGTGCCATCCCAGTCAGTCCTGTTTGGTTCCCCCCATCATGCAAGGGATGGGTGATTTGAATCACTTGAGGGGTGCCAGATTTATTTTCAAATAAACCAACTGTTCGTTTCTGAAATGGTGTGCGCGTGTATCAAACATCTGGACAAACTCTGCCTCGCTCCTGGGCTTGGTCTGCAAAAAAGGAGAGGCAGGGGTGTGCAAGTTATTTTATTTTATGTCAGGTGAACATCATGGTGACATTTATGGATTAAGCATGGTTTACTAAATAAACCAAGATTAGTTGAACTGTCATAACATATTAAGCCATAAATCATGGTTTCCAATCTCAATCGCTAGATTCATATAACATTAAAACCAAACCAATTATTTTTTGAATTTGTGGATCCAAATCAATATTCTTATCCTCTGCCTAAATTCAAGGAAATTACACTGAAATAACATCTGTGTGGTACATTACTCTAGTGAAAATGATATATATATACAGTCATGGCCGTAAATGTTGGCACCCCTGAAATTTTTCCAGAAAATGAAAAATTTCTCACAGAAAAGTATTGCAGTAACACATGTTTTGCTATACACATGTTTATTCCCTTTGTGTGTATTGGAACAAAACCAAAAAAGGGAGGAAAAAAAGCAAATTGGACATAATGTCACACAAAACTCCAAAAA
>WNWU01000146.1:293012-306871 GCA_012654045.1 Ptyas mucosa
GGTTTTACCTACGTAAGTTGTGTTGTTCTGCAGCCCTGGTTTGTGAACAACACAACTTACGTAGGTAAAACCTGGCTAGATAGAAAAGCATATATATATATATGTATATATATATATACCCATACCCATACCCATATACATACATACATACATACATACATACATACATACATATATATATACAGACATATATATATTGCTCAATCCACATTTATGAAATTTATACATTGCCTCAATGCATAAATTTCATAACGCAGTGTGTACCCCGTGTGGCTTCTTCATTTCAGTTGAGCAATATGTCGATCAGTGCAATGTACAAATCCTAGAGAGGCAGTTCAGACATAATGCTAAATTGTTATTTGCTGTATTGCAGCAAATTTTCATAAAGATTAATTTGTTCAGATTAATTTGCTTAGGAAAAGGAAGGACTTTGGTCTCCTTTCAAAGAAAGTCCATTTTATTTGCTCAGTGACTGTATTCACACAACACGCAAAGACAAATGGTGGTTTGTTTGGTGCAGCTACGCCAACAGTCTGCAAATCCTGGTTATAGGTTATATGTTCTGTCAGCACACCCAACTGTGGTTTATTCCCTTGGTTAAGCAAAACAAAGATCAATCAGGTTGTGTGAACGCTACCACTAACTACCTTTCAGAAGCTGGAAGACAATCTCTTTAGAGAAAACTTTCTGTGCAAAATTCTCCTTGTCTCAGTCAATAAGCCTCTTAAAAACATTTTAAGCCATGTTTATGCTGCTGGTGGTTTTTTTCCTGCTGTTTGTGTTTTATATTTTTTAAGTTTTAGCCTTCCTTTTACAGGTGGCCCTCAACTTACAACCACAACTGAACCCAAACTTTCTGTTACTAAGTGAAACATTAGTTGTGAATTTTGCCCCATTAATGCCCTTTCTTATCACCGTTGTTAAGTGAATCACCGCAGTTATTAAGTTAATAACATGGTTGTTAAGTGAATCTGGCTTCCCCATTATTCTGCTTGTCAGAAAATCACAAAAGGAGATCACATGACCCGGGATACTACTTTAGTTAGTTTAGTTTAGTTTATTTAATTTATATACCGCCCTACTGTGAGGCCACTTATCATCTGGAGGTGCCTCTGAACAATATGATATGATATCTGCCTCCCATGGATTTCTATGGCTTCCTGATTTGCCTCCTGATTTGCCTAAGATGCAGCCGCTGGAGTCTTTGGAGTCTTTCTTGGCCTGCGGGCTTGCAGATTGGTGGTTGTCATCAATTGTAGAGGATATATTCCGGACTTCAAGTCTTGCATGGAGCCGGACGATGACTGCAGTTCCTGGCCCTTCCCAGCTTTTGTGAGAGGGCGGCTGGTGTTGACATCTGGCCTCGAAACGGCTCAAGACTCCATCCTCTGCTGTGAGAGAGCAGTGGAGTTTATTGACTTGGAATTGACTGGATACCCCTTTCCAGATTTTAGACTATCTTGATTAACCCCCAGGCCCTGGATTTTCCCCCTGATTGATTAATTAATTTAATTAGATGTATTCGCCAACAGAACTTCTTATTCTGCGCGACTCCCCCCTCTCGCAGGTGTGGCCCTCCACTTTATCAAGGGCCTACCTTTATGACGGGCTTTCGTGCCCCGAGAGGTGGCATGTCGCAAAAAGGGGATTGAGGGGTTTTCTAGGGAAACTTTTTGATAGATTTTTAAGGGATTTTAAGGGGTTGGGGGATTCTGTGGATTTGGGGGTTAACGCGCGGGGGGGAGGGGTCTGGTCCAGCTGTCAGTTGGGCCACAGAAGGTGCGGATTCCTGGGGTAAGGGGAACATTAGAGTCCATTCTGTTGAGGGCTTTTCTATCAATACGCTGAGTGGGAGGGGCAGACATGGCAGGAGCAGGGGGCTGTATCATGTGGTGTGGACGCGCACTCGCTATCTTCGAGTGGTGGCACGCCCCGGTCCCCATAGCCCTTCTTGCGCCCCAGGCTGCTCAGACTCTCAGGGCCCGAGCCTTTGGCTGTTGTTGTATAATGCCAGGTCCGTGGTAAATAAAGCCCCCCTAATTTGCCATCTCATTCAGGAGGGGGGAGCGGACCTGGCAGGTATCACGGAGACCTGGTTGGGCCAGGAAGGGGGAGTTCCCCTCGTAGATATGTGCCCACCAGGCTTCCGTGCATTCCATCAGCCGAGAGCTCAGGGCAGGGGCGGGGGGGTGGCGGTTATTATAAAGGAAGGTCTTGATCCGAGGGAGACCACTGTTCCACTGATAGCCGGATGTGAGTCCCTTTTTGTGAAGTGGGGCCGTGGAGTACAGCTGGGCTTGTTGATCACGTACCTGGCTCCCTGCCACATGGCAACGGCCCTGCCCGAACTGCTCAACGTCATAGCCGAGGTGGCATTGAATACCCCCAGACTCCTAGTCATGGGGGAAATCAACCTGCCATCTATTGGTGAAACGTCTGAGGTGGCTCGGGAGTTCATGGCTTCCATGACGGCCATGGACCTTACTCAGTTAATTCATGACCCTACTCACACGGGTGGACACACTCTGGACTTAGTTTTTGTCTCTGGTCAGTGGTCGAGTGGCCTTGATACAGGGGATATAGTCATTGAACCTTTGTCATGGTTTGACCACTCGCTCCTTCGACTGGACTTTCTAACCGCTGCACCCCGCTGCAGGGAGGAGGGACCGACTAGGTGGTTCCGCCCCAGGCACCTGATGGATCCTGATAGGTTCCAGATGGAGCTTGGGCCATTTCCTGAGACTCTGGCTCATGACTTGGCTGAAGACTTGGTGGCCGCCTGGGACAGTGCGGCCGCCGGGGCTTTGGACCGCGTCGTGCCTTTGCGGCCTCTGACCTGGCACCGAACTCACCTAGCTCCTTGGTTCTCCGAGGAGCTGAGGGAGATGAAGCGCCGGAAAAGACGCCTGGAGAGCGGTTGGAGGACCAGCCGCTACAAATCTGACCGAACACCGGTGAGGTCTCATATTAAGACCTACCTAGTGGCGATAAAAGCGGCGAAATCTAGCTATTTTGCCACTCTTATCACGTCATCAGATAATTGCCCAGCCGCCCTGTTTAGGGTGACCTGCTACCTCCTCCATCTGGAAGTGCGGGATGATCCCTTGCAGGGTTGACCTGAGGATTTTGTGCACTAGCTGTATGAGAAGATCACTCAGATTCGGGAAGGTCTGGCCTCTGACTGGGTAAGTCCGGACAAGATGATTGAGGCTGGTCTTGAGAGTGTTAGCTGGGAGGAGTTTGATCCTGTGGCTCCCGAGGACGTGGACAGGATTCTGGGACGACTGAACGCGACCACATGTTTATTGGACCCGTGTCCCTCCTGTTTGGTACTGGCTTCCCGGGAGGTTACACGAGGCTGGCTCCAGAGGATTGTTAATGCTTCCTTGTTATGTTTTATCTCGGCTGTGCACCGCCCTGAGTCCCGCAGGAGAAGGGCGGTATAAAAATTTAATAAAATAAATAAATACTCCCGAGGAACTCAGAGCAGTGAACAGCCATAAATAAAACACATTAAATATAACATTTAAAAACAGATTAAAATCCAATTAAATAATTTTGGCCGTGAACGATTTTTAAAATCCCAATAATTTAAAACCAGTTAAAATTTGTATTATTTTTAAAGAGGAGAAATTAAGCCAGGCCAGCCTGGTGAAATAAATAGGTCTTAAGAGTGCGACGGAACGTGTGTAGGTCCGGGATCCTCCGTATCTCCAGGGGAAGCTCATTCCAGATAGTAGGTGCTCCCACAGAGAAGGCCCTCCCCCTGGGGGCCGCCAGTCGACATTGTTTGGCCGACGGCACCCGGAGGAGCCCCTCTCTATGAGAGCATACCGGCCGGTGGGAGGCCACTGGTGGCAGCAGGCGGTCTTGTAGATAACCAGGTCCTAAGCCATGGAACGCTCTAAAGGTGGTAACCAAGACCTTGAAGCGCACCCGGAACACCACTGGGAGCCAGTGCAGCTCGCGCAGGAGCGGTTTCACACGGGAACACCATGTCGCTCCCATAACCACCCGCGTGGCCGCACTTTGCGCCAGTTGGAGCCTCCGGGTGCTCCTCAAGGGGAGCCCCATGTAGAGAGCATTGCAGTAGTCCAGGCGGGAAGTGACGAGGGCATGAGTGACTGTGTGTAAAGAGTCCTGATCGAGAAAGGGACGCAACTGGCGTATCAGGCGAACCTGATAGAAAATCCCCCTGGTCACAGCCATCAAATGCTCTTCTAAAGACAGCCGTGAATCCAGGAGGATGCCCAAGTTGCGAGCCCTCTCCGTGGGGGCCAGTGATTTGCCCCCAGTAGTCAGTGATGGCACCAACTGACTATATCGGGACGTCGGAAACCACGGCCACTCGGTCTTGGATGGGTTGAGTCTGAGCCTGTTGCCCCCCATCCAGATCCGTACGGCCTCCAGGCACCGGGACATCACTTCAAGGACATCGTTGGGGTGGTCCAGGGTAGAGATGTACAACTGAGTATCATCAGCATACTGATGATACTTCACCCCAAAACCACAGATGATCTCACCCAGCGGCTTCACATAAATGTTGAACAGAAGGGGCGAGAGGACCGACCCCTGTGGTACCCCACAAATGAGGCGCCTCGGGGTCAACCTCTGCCCCCCTGCCAACACAGACTGCCACCGATCGGAGAGAAAGGAGGAGAACCACCGCAACACGGTGCCTCCCACCCCTAACTCTTCCAATCAGCGCAACATGATACCATGGTTGATGGTATCAAAAGCCGCTGAGAGATCTAATAGGACCAGGACAGAGGAGCAACCTCTGTCCCGAGCCCTCCAGAGATCATCTATCAATGCAACCAATGCCGTTTCTGTGCTGTACCCAGGCCTGAAGCCAGACTGGAACGGATCCAGATATACTGTTTCATCCAGGTACTGGGGGAGCTGTTGCGCAACCACACTCTCAACAACCTTCACCACAAAGCGAAGGTTGGAGACCGGACGATAATTAGATAACATTGCCGGGTCCAGGGAAGGCTTCTTGGGGAGAGGCCTCACCACCGCCTCTTTCAAGGTGGCAGGGAAGTCACCCTCACTCAATGAAGCATTTATAATCCCCTGGAGCCAGCCTCGCGTCACCTCCCGAGAAGCCAGCACTAACCAGGAGGGACACAGGTCCAAAAAACATGTGGCCGCGTTCAGTCCACCCAGAATCCTGTCCACATCCTCAGGAGCCACAGGATCAAACTCATCCCAGATAACATTCACAGGACTCGCCCCCTAAGACCACCCAGTCGGAGTCCAGATCTTCTCGAATCTGAGTGATTTTGTCATGCAGATACTACAATTGTCATAAATATGAGTCAGTTGCCAAGACTCTGAATTTTGATCATGTGACCATGGGAATACTGCAACAGTCATACGTGTGAAAAAATGGTCATGTCACTTTTTTCAATGCTGTTGTAACTTTGAACAGTCACTAAATGAATTGTTGTAAGTCAAGGACTACCTGTGTTAGCTATTTGTTGTAGCTGCCTTCAACTCTTTGGGCAACGAATCAGATACAAACCTCTGCATCACGGGTGTGGAAGTTGCTGCGCCACGGTGCCGCACCTGAAGTTTCACGACATTTCCCCCCATTCACAGAGCTGGGGTGGGCGTGGCCTGCGCGTGGCTTATCTGGCTCATGAGCTGCTCTACATCAACATCTGAAGCAGTACCAGATCGCAAAACCAGCCGGGATCACACTGGAAGTTGATTTGCAAATCCCAGCTTGGGCAAACTGAGGTTTTTCTTCTATGTTGGTGTTTCCTTTCCAGACTGAGCCATGTGGGAGAGCCAGTTTTCAAAACCTAACAATTGAGCTCAGGATCTGCAGGGTCGAGTCAGGGAAGTGCCTGATGCTGGGGGCTCCAGGGAGGCTCAGGTGGTCCCTCTCTGTGGCTCTTCAAAGCAGCCGTGTTCAAAGTCAGGTCCAGAGAAGCGGCTGCCTTGAGGAGTTGCAGACAGAAACTCTGTGAGCATCCTTGCAGGCTCCAAAGCCCCGCCTGCTCCCCAATGCAAAGGGGCCCTCTAGTGAGACACACTCTGCATTCACACGTTTCAGAAGGAAGAGTCGCCCAAATCACAAAATTTAAGAGCGGGAGATCAAACAGGCCAGCCCCTGCCCAGGAGACAGCTTTCCTCTGGTGTCTGTTTGCAAGCATGCATAGGTCCAAAGATGGCTTCTTCATTCAGATGCACTCAGCACTCTGCCACCATCCCTTTGGAGTGGGAGAGGACTCTGGCTACCCTCCCTCCCTCCCTCCCTCCCTCCCTTTTCACTGTTTGTATTAGAAAATTCCCATCTATTTCATAGTCAACTTCACAATGCTCACTACTACAGAAACTTGGGTACCTTTCTAACAAGACCCTGTTTCTCAGTTCTGGTGATTTTACAGTATCAGCGGAGTTCTATCCGTTATCCTTTCAACGTGCGAGGAGCCTGTCTGGTGTTTACACTTTGTTTTCTCTGCCTGGTTCCACCCCTGGCACCATGCAACCCTCCGGGGGCACCCTGGTGTTGGTCTCTTAATAAGCTGTCTTTGCGCCAGACTCCCAGGAGGGCAGGGTCTGTCTGTGAGTATGCAAAGGGCTCCTGAGGTCCTCAGGTGAGGTCAGGAAGGAATCGGCTCATTTACTTCTAATGCCAAAAACATAATTGTAAGTGCCAGGATGGCAAGAGCCCTTCTCTAGCCTCCAGCCCCTCCCCTTCCCCTTCCCTTTCTGAGACTCCTGCTCCTTCCCCTGGACCCCCACCAGCCCCTCAGCATCCCTGGGTGGGGAGAGAGATGGGTTCTCCCTGGCACCAGGAGCGACCCAAAAGCCAGGCCTGGCGCCTGAGTCCTTTGCATCTAGGCTCCCTGTGCCCGGTCCTCCTGGCTCCTCACGAGCAGGCCCGATGCCCCTACCCCACCCCACCCGATGCTGCTCTTCTCCTTGCCCTGAGCACCAGCACCCCCAGCCCTGGCCACTGCATCCCTGCTGGACTCCTCTTCCTGCCTGGCTCCATTGGGATTAGAGAATTAAAGAGCTGGGGTTTTAAACTTCCCACAATGCTCCGCCAGCTGCAGCTGAGCATTACTCCAAGCTCCAGGGCATTCTGGGGAAGGTGAGAGGTGGGTCGTCTTCCTTTGGCAGTCCAGCAGACCTGGCAAGGAGAACAGGCCAGGCAGCCTGGCATGGCAGCTTTACAGCCAGTCCTGCAGGAACACACCTGTAGCCTTCCCACTGGCAAGAGGCAAATGAGAGAGACGCTCCGTGATGGGAGAGGGAAGAGGACGAGGGCACACCCAGCTCTGGGTCTTGGGGAAGTGGGTCCTATTTGGTGCCAGGGATCCACTTCTAACCTCCTTCCCAGGGCAGCAAGCTAAGGGGCAAAGCTGGCTCTCTGGCCCAGAACTAGCCTGACTCTGCTGTTGCCTGTAGGCAGAGAACCCGGAAACTCAGTGGGCCCAGATCAGATGGGAAGTGGCAAAGTAGCCTTGGCCAGCCAGTAGGGGGGAGGGCAACCCTTGTCCCTAAACCTACCCTGGATTGATTTGCAGCAGGCTGACCGCTTGATCCAACGTGCACCAGCAAGAATAGAAAACTACTCTTGAGCCAGAAGTAGAAAACCAACACAAGGCTTCACTTGTCATGATTTTGGAATAGAGGAGAATCTCTGTGGCTCCCAATTGTGAGGTCCTTGGTGCTCTCTGAACTTGGTTGTTGCAGACATTTCGTTACCCAACTAGGTAACATCATCTGTGCTCCTGGGTGTGGGTTTTCCTCCCTGTTTACCTACAGTAGCCCTGCCAGTGTTGGTGGGTATGTTTTCTCCTTGATAATTCCTTGATTAGGGCATTCTTTTTTTTCTTGATGTTTGTCTGGTGTGAATCCCAGCTTATCTGGGCATTGCCTGCTGGAGGCAGAATGGCACAACTTGCCACAGCAAACTCGCCACAGGACAACACTCTGTTGGACAATTCAATAATTCAATGTAATTATTTAAAATAATTTTTAAAATATTTTAATTTTTGTCATTCATTTGTCCCTCCTTTGGCATCCTTTCTTTAATGATTCTATCCTACCATTTCTTCAATATTAATTTAATTCTTGTCCTGTGGTGAGTTATCATAGACCCTACTGAGGGGATCCTTCTTAGCTTGTTTATTATCTCTTGATTTATCATCTATTTTATATTATAATCTTTTTCTTTGTTTTAGCTTCAAAATGTTGCTGAACTCTGGCTTTAACTGCTGGTAAGCACCGTATCTACGAGTCTTCCCGTTTCAGAAGTAAAACTGACGAAGGGCATCTTCACCACCCGTTCAGCTTACGATGCCCTGAGACTCTTTCCCCATCAACTTGGGGTGTCTGCAGGAAGTGGGCCAGAAAGATGGGGGCCACCACCCTGCAGCTAAAGCCCCACCCCTTTTAAACACGCCTCTTTTTGAAGTCAGCCATGACTCCCACCCTCCCTTCTCTGATCCCTCCCCGGCTTCTCGGTGTCCTGTGAAGAAGGCCAGAGGTGCCTTGTTCAGGTAATGGTGAAAGGCTGAGATCCCATGGCTGGACATGCTTGCACAACTTCCAATGCTCACGCAGCCATTGTGACCAGTCCTGAAGGCCTCACAGTTCGGAGTTGCTCAAAATAATAATGTTGGGATTAAAAAAAAACCTTTTCAGTGCAAGCAGGAAAGAACTGGTGGGGGAGGGGGGGCAGCGTTAGACTGTCTGGAATTGCAGCCACCTTCTGCCCACCTCCCATTTTTCAAAGGAGGGAGCTTGCCTGAGGCCACCAAGAACATGTGGGTGGTGGCCAAAAGAGTAGACTTTGCTAAATTCAAGTCAAAACTGAACTCCTTCTGTCAAAATCTGTGGAGCTGAAGGGAAAAAAAGAAACTTGTTCAAGTCTGCAGGGCAATCGGTAAGGATTGAAACAGGTAAAGGTGCTTCTGAAAACCCAGCTGGAAGCAGATACCGTTTGAACATGGCCAACTCTAAGTAGTTACGACCACAATTGAGCTCAAAATTTCTGTTGTTAAGTGAGACAGTTAAGTGAATTCTGTCCCATTTTACAACCTTTCTTGCCACAGTTGTTAAGTGAATAACTGCAGCTGTTAAGGGAGTAACACAGTTGTTAAGTGAATCAGGTTTCCAATTGACTGTGCTTGTTTGCAAAACCTGGGGTCACATGATCTCGGGACACTGTGACCATCATAAATATGAACCAGTTGCCAAGTATCTGAATTTTGATCACTTGCCCAATGGGGCTGCAATGGTCGTAAGTGTGAAAAATGATCCTGTCACTTTTTTCATTGCCGTTGCAACTTCGACTGGTCACTAAATGAATAGTTGTACGTTGAAGGCTACCTGTATGGTCAACTTCTCCCCTTGTCCACTTCTAAGGAGTCCCTGAAATATCCGGAATCACTCCCTCTTTTGCGAGGCCATGAATGGTGATTGCCTTATTTTCAATCTCTGCCTTTACTTTCTTTCTCTTCGTCATGTGCCAGTCGACCGCAATTCTCAAATTAACACCCAGGGTCTCAAATGAGAAACTCATTGGCTCAGGAAAATGGCCCCGGTTGCTCTCCCAGCCACTCCTGTTGCGCATTGGAACCATCTTGTGAACAACCAACCGTGGAATAGCCGACTTCAGAAGCGCAGGTGGGAACGCGAGAGGAATGCTTTCCAGAGAGGTGGGAAGTCACGACCGACTGCCAGAGGTTCCACATTTGTTCCAGCAGAAGTGCCAGGACAGAGCCCATCTTTAAGATGGCTGGCTTCATGCATGGCTGGTGCCAAGGGTGCTGGGGTAGGGAACATTTTTCTTCTGCCCCAAAGTTCTTGGCAGGCCTCAAGGATCTGCTGTGGCACTGCCCAGCCCTCCCTGGTGGCATGGCGAGGGAATCTTGTGAGGGTGATGGAAGACACTTGCCGGGCAGGCGCCAGAGAATTGCTACGCCTGGTTCCCCCTGCCTTTTCCTCCCTCCCCCACCCGTCACTTGCAGAGGAAGAAGCCTGCCAGCAGCAGCCCCCTGAGCATCTCCCCGGGGTCTTCCTCCTTCCCTCTGCCCCTCCCTCCTGATCCCCTTGCCCCACTCCTCCCTCCCCTCCCCTCCCCTCCCCTCCCCTCCCCTCCATGAGCTCATGTAATGGATGGCGGTGGTGGGAGAGACATCTGTTTTGATTCAAAGTGGGGCTGGAGCCTTCCAAGAACAAAAGCCTTCCCAGCTCTCACTCGGAGAAGAAAAGGCATTCCTCACCACCACCACCCCAGATTTGGGAAGAGGACTCAGTCCAACACTGCTTCCTTTCTTCTCCCCCCCCCACTCTGCCCGCCTTGCTGATGATAAAAGGGCAAGAGGATGGGCCCTGAGTCTGGGGTCCCTGGCTTTGTGGCCTTCAGCATTTCCAACCCAGAGCAGCACCTGGGGTCCCTGCCACAGAGAGCCGCAAGTCTGCACAAGCCTGTTCTGCTCACCTCCGCACTTTTGCTGTGGAGAACTGGGCTGCCATGGAACAGTGGTCAGACTTGGTCAGAGCTGAGTGGCGGGAAGGGGAGGGGGACTCGCTTTCCCAGGTCGCAACCGTCTCTTCCTTCTTCTGGTGGGCAGAAGGTAGCAGCATGAAAAAGGCTCCCTTTGTTCAACCAAATCACAGAGTTGTCCAAAGCCATGCAGCTTTGAAGCCCACCAATCACCAGGGCAGAGTCTTGGAGAGGCTGGTGACAGGTTGGAGTTGACCTCCTCTGATTTCTTCACTCAGTGTTTCTCAACAACTTTAAGCTGTCTGGACTTCAAGGCCCAGAATTCCTCAGCCAGCACGGGAGTTGGAGTCTCTACATATAAAGCATGCTGGCTGGGGAATTCTGGGAGCTGGACTCCACTCAAGGTGAAGCTCCTGAGGTTGAGAAACTCTGTTGCTTGTGTCCATGCCGTCTGACCCTCTTCTTTCTTTTTGAAGAATTGATCAAACTTCTTTTGGAGACTAAACCACCATGGTTAAGTCAGGGTTACCCTAAAGAACGCTTTTCCAGCCTGGTTGGTCTGGAATTTCAGGCCTATCATTCCTGGAGGACCCCAGTTGCAGGAAGATGGCTTAGAGCGAAGCCAGCTCTGCTACCAACTCCCAGGCCCCAGGCAGAGGAGGGCCCTTCCCAGCCAGGAGACAGCAAGGGGGCTCCGGCCCTGGACTTGCAGGGGCTGCTGGGCCAGAGTATTGGGGCTTCCAGACTGCAGTGGGAGCAAGGGGGAAGGGGAATCCTTAGAAAAATTATGAATCTGGGCCTGGGAGATCCAGAGGCCAGCAAGAAGGCCCATTTCCCCAATGAATTGAAGGGGATCCAAGGGAATCCCCCCCCCCACCCCTGCATACACACACAAATGGAGAAGGGCTAAAACTACATTTTATTTTATGGATATTTTACAAGTAGGTGTATTCCTTTTTCACAAGCTTAATCCCTAAAAACAGCAGTTGGAAAAAAGTGAAGTTGAGAAAGCCCTCTATGACGCTGATGGTGATCCCCGTCAGACTCGAGAAAAGCTCAGGTGTGGCTCTCTCACTCTCTCTAGTCCCCGGGTTCATTTCTATAAGGCTAAATTATGGCGGGGGGACCCTCCGGTGACAGGACCAGCCAGGGGCAGTCCAGTTTCAAGTCACAAGGCCACAAGGGGAGGGAGGCAGGCAGATTTTGGAACCTGCCACAGAAATTGGTGGCTCAGTGCCATGGCATCATGGAGCCCCTTGACCACTCGGTCCAGAATGCAAAGGAGCCTGCTAGCCCCTTTGCCGATCCACGGGGTTTATGACAAGGCAGGAGCTCCTTGTATGAACATGGGTCAGACTAGCAATAATCCATCCCAGGAGGTTGGTCTGTTTATTTATTCATCAAACAAATATATATTCCCCCCCCCCCGCCCAACTCAGGCACAGGTGACGCTGGGCAGCTTAACTATGTAGAACAGAGACTTTGTGGCACCTGAAACCCTTCAAAAGTTTTATTACAGCCTTTGGTGAACCACTGCTCGGTTCATACCCCAAATGACAAGGAAATGTGTGCCTGGTGGCAGGAATGAGGGTGGCAGAGAGTGGCAAGGCAGAATGGAGGGGTCGAGACGGTGCTAATTACTTTATGAATGCTCTCCATTCACAAAGGAAAGGCTGCCTGATAACAGTCTCTGATGTTTCCGCTTTCTGTGCTGCTGAACACAAGATAGGCCGCTCTCTCCTAAGACGAATTTAATGGGCATTGCTAGTAAATGATACTCTCTCTCTCTCTCTCTCACACACACACACACAGAAAAAGAGAAAGAGAGTCACAGATGATCAGGTGTAGAAGATCCTGATGTTGACTGGGATGCAGTCAGATCCTTAATGGTGTTGCCGGTGTAGACATGGGATAAAATTAGCATCGCTGGCTGCACTTTTGACTCAGAATAACAAACGGTCACAATGTGGAATATGACAAAGGGCAACCACCAAAACCTGATCGAGCAGGGATTGTTCTTAAGTGGTTGTTGAACAGAAGGACAGATTTCAGGGCAAAATTCCGGAACTACCATCCAAAATAACTGCAATTGTTTTTCTGAACCGCAGGATCAGTTTCACTTAACAATTGGCTTCTGGTCCAAGGATATTCGTCCTTAAAAATGCTCCATGCCTTCATTAATAGCTATACAAGTTTGTCCGAGGCTTCGGCATGGTTTCCAGGATGTGAATACGTTAAACTGGGTTGCTTCCGCCAAGGGGCTTCTAGGCTCAGGCCAGCCTTACGGACCCTCCAGGGCGCAAAAGAGGCTCACCCAGCTCGGGGCCCGAGACTCGCGGCTGGAGGGCCTGCAGATCCCTGCTGGGCAGAGCCCAGCTTCCCAGGGGCCAGCCCTCCCTTCCCCTGGGGCTCTGGACGCCAAGAGACCCCGCCATCTCCCGGCGACTTCACTTCGGGCCCTCCGGCGGTTTTGTCCCCGGCAACCCGTCCCGAGGCGCCTCTCTCGTCCACCGCGTTCCAGTCCGAGCGCGGAGCGAGGCCGGAGCAACCGAAGGCTTCCCGGGCTTCCTCCGCGAGTCGTGCGAGCCCTGAGCCAAGCAGGCCACCGCCACGCCCAGGACGCGGGGGGCCGCACCTGCCCCGCGCTGCCAGGACGGAGCGGCCCCGGTGGGGTCGCCCTGCGAGCCATGGCCCCGGTGGGTCGGGGATGGGGGGGCTCCTGCCGGAGAGAGGCGGCTCGGGTGGCCGGGAGAGGCTCGCAGCCCCGGCGCCCACGCCCGCCCCTCGCCGCCTTCTGCAGCGCTGCCTGCCGGCCCCGCCAGCCGCCGCCTCGCGCCCGGAGCGCGAAAAGGGGGTGTGTGTGCCGCCTGGGAAACTACATCCCCCATCAGCCTCCGGGCCTCTTCGCCAGGCTCGGCTTCGAGCTGCAGCCAGGGAATTGGAAACAAAAGAAGCCCTCGGCATCCCCCGCCCGCCCGCTCCTCCCGCGGCCGGAGCCCTTCCTCGCCCCGGACTCCGGCTCGGCGGGCCTTGCCGGCTGGCTGGTGGGCGGCCAAGGCGGCGGACTCGGGCGCTCCTCGGTTCTGCCGGGTCTCCCCGCCCCTCCGCGCTTCTGCTGCGCGCTCTCGCTCGCCTCTCTCCCGGTCTCCATCTCCACACCCCCTTCGCTGCCAGGCGGGGTCTGGGAGAGCAGCGACAGCAGAAAGCAGGAAAGGGAAGAAGGAAAGAAGGAAGAAAAGAAAGAAGGCGAAGGAAGGAAGGGAGGGAGGGAGGGAGGGAAGGAGACAGAGAGAGAGAGAAAGAAAGAGAGAGAGAGAGAGAAAGAAAGAAAGAAGAAGAAGAAAGAAAGAAAGAAAGAAAGAAAGAAAGAAAGAAAGAAAGAAAG
>WNWU01000146.1:307271-326379 GCA_012654045.1 Ptyas mucosa
AGCAGCCCCCGCCGCCCACCGCCCCCAAAGGCTCCTCGGGGGCGACCATCCCGCCGCCGCCCCCGCCGCCGCCGCCGCCGCCCGGAGCCCCCGAGGCCGGCAAGCTCTGCGTGCTCTACAAGGAAGCCGACCTGCGGCTGAAGAGCAGCTCCAACACCACCGAGTGCGTCCCGGTGCCCAGCTCCGAGCACGTGGCCGAGATCGTGGGCAGGCAAGGTGAGCCGGGCCGCCGAGGGGACGGACGGACGGACGGGAGGGAAGGAGGGAGGGAGGCCGCCCGCCATGCCCATTGTCTCCGCCGCCCGCGCTCGCCCGCTCCCCTTCCCGGCGCTGCCTCGGCCGAGGAGGGCCACTCCCCCTCGCCCGCCGCGCTCGCTCGCTCGCTCGCGCCGCCGCCCGCCGCCCGCCCGGTCCCGCGGCGCCCTTTGTCCCGCGGCGCCCGCTCCCCTCGGCCGCGCTCCCGCCTTCCTGCCTTTGTGCTCGGGCCGGCCGGCGCCGGCGGCGGCTGCACTTGTCTCCTGGGCGCCCCCGGCCCTTTGCTCCTCCAACCCGCCCGGCCCCTCGGCCGACCCTCCCCGACGCGCCCACCTCCTGCTCGGACGGCCCCGCCGAGGCGCCTTGGGCTCCCTCGGTTGGTGCCGGGGCGGAGGGCGGGAAGGGCCAGGCTGCCCTCCCCAAGTGGAGCGGGCCCCCTCCGCGCAGGTGACTGATGGGCACTGCAGGGGAGGCGCGGGGCCGGGGCCTTCGGAGCAAGGCCCGCCGGGCGGGGAGCGGAGGCGGGGGGTCCCCCTCTTCGCCGTTGAGCCAGCCGCTCCTGCCGCTGGAGGAGAGGCCGGAAAGTTGCGCTCCCTTTGTCTGCCTGGCGGTGCCCAGATGTGGCTCGGGAAGCGGCCGCCCAGCCACGGCGAGCGGGAAGGGGCGGCGGGGGAGAAAGCGATGCGCGGCTTCGGCGCTCAGCTTGCCCAGAAACCCGCCGCTTACTTTTAATTGTGTGCAGCGCCCCCCCCCCCCAGCCCGCCCTTTGTGGCCGTAAACCTCCCGCTCGGAGTCGTGAGAATGGACGCGCGGCGCTTCTCAATGGGCCGCCGCTGCTGGGGAGACGGCGGGGAAGGCTGAGAAAATCCCTTCTTTTGTTGGGAGCCTTTCTGGGAGCGAAAGGGGGTGTGGTTCTCCTCGGACTCTCGCGCGGCGGCGGCGGCGGCGGCTGACGGGGGGGAGCCGGGAAGGAGGCGAGCGCTGGACCGGCAGAGGCTTCGGGAGAAGCCGAATGGAGTCGAACTCGGGCAGGGGGACCTCGGAACCTCCGGACCGCCCGCCTCGGCCTTCCCTCGTCCCCGGCGCTCCGTTCTGGCGGCCGCTGAGGGGCTGCCGAAGTCGCCTCCATCCCCGGGCTCTTCCAGCGCTTCTTTGTCGTCCGGTGTAGGCGGGGAGGGGGGGCTCGGGGTGCCCCGCCCTCCAGAAAAGAGTGCCCGCCGCTGCTGAAGTCCCATTCTTTAAAGGGGGGGGGGGAGGTAACGGCGATGATGAAGAAACATGATTTCCCCTCCATGCGAGGCGAGGAACGGCTTGGAAATAGGTTGCAGCTCCATATTGATAATGCGCCAGGAAGAAAGGGGGGGGGTCTTTGCTGGGCTCTGGGCAGAAGTGGGAAACTGGGGTTCAGGATGGGGGTCTTGCTGTGGTGGAAAAGGAACTTGGGTGAAGTTGGAAAGGTCTGACTTTTGAATCCAGAAGTCCCAGTTAGAACAATGGAACCGGAGGTGGGTTTTCTGCTACAAAAGCTAGGCGGCTTTGAGGCCCACCAGCTGTGCTCCTGCAGCAGAGAGGACCCTTCCCGCCCCCTCCAAGGAGCACCTTTCTGAGGCCTCACAGCAAATCTGGTTATAAATCCTCCAGAAAAGGGGGGATTATAAAGATCTGCCTGTGCCCTAAAATCACTGAAGAGTTCATTCACAGGCTCTGAAAAAGAAAGAAAGAAAGGGGACAGAGAAGCGCCCCTGACATTCTGGGGTGTGTGTGTGCGCGTGCATGCGTGTGCCTCCTGCCCCTCCCCTTGTTTCCCCCCCCTGTCCAGGCTGGCCCACCAACCCAAATCCCCCTCTGTCCAAGCCCTCCAGTGCCACGGCAGTGGTGCAGGCAAAGCCCTCGGAAGGTGCATTGCAGCGGAAGCCGCTCTGCTCTTTGTTTAATTAGGCTGGGTTCTTGAGAGGGGCTGGAAAGGGTCCCCGCTTGTATTATTTTCACGATATTTTAAGTCGTGTTTTAAGCCCTCTCCAAAATGGAATTGTGTGCGTGACTACAAAAGAAGCTCCTTTTCCGTAGGCTGCGTTACCTGCTGACCCAAAGGGGCTGTTTGTGATCCACAGGCAGACAGCGGGGCTGGCAGGAAAGAATGGGTTCTTGGGGGGGGGGGGCGCAGATAAATCCCTCCCACCATTTGCAACTCATATAAATACGTGTCTCGGCTGCATTCTGAGTGCGACGGTGTCCTCGTTGCTTCTTGTTTGCTTTTTTCATTTTCGTGGAATGAGGGGGCTATTTTGCATGACCCCCAAACCAGAGAACCCCTGACAAGGCCTAGCATCTCCTTGGCTGCTTCTGAAAGGGTCTCCCGCTGCCTCCAGGCAACAAAGAGGGTTCTCTGCCCCATTGTTCCCCGAGGGGCCTGGCGGTGGGGCTTTGGGGAAAATGCCTTCTCTGGAAGGCAGACGGCATGGCTTCCGTCTGGGCCCCACTTCATTTACCTTGCTTGAGTTTGGGGAAATGGCAGAAAATGGTCCTCTTTCATGGCCTTCGCAAACAAATAAAAGGATATGCTGAGAAGCTCAGCTTTGCAAATGTATTGTGGTTGAAGCCAATGAAAAGAAACTGGTCTCTCTTGGATAAGTGACATTCGGTTCTGCTTGCCCTTTTTCAATACATGGCTGTAAATAGATGTGTCCGTCCCCCCGTGATTCATGGGAGGGTCACTCCTGGGGAACCAAGTCCTATTTCCCAGTTGGCTTTCTCCAGATTTTGAAGGGATCCAGAGAAGGGGGAGGGAGAGGAGGGGATGGGACTTAACTTGAGCGCAAGAAAACCTGGGAAGAAATAAAGACAGAAGCTTTCGGCTTGCTTACAAACAAGCATTTGTGAAAGCAGCCCCGGTTTAAATCTAATCTTCTTCATGGGAGTAAGTTCTTTCCTCCATCAGCAAGGCAAAGGCAGTGAGAAGGTGTGCTATGAGGAAGGTCAGCTGCCTGTGCACAAGAGCCCATTAAAGACTCGGTTGTCTCCCTGAAGGCTTGTGAGCGGGCATTCTCTCCTGTGCCCCACCCCCACCCACCCACCCACCCCGGGCTGGAGGAACTAAACGGAGGGCCTCCAACCCCAACAGCGGAAAATGGAGTTCAGCTTCCAAAAAGTGGCTTTAGTGGGAAACACCTGTCATTTTCTCATGCAACTGGATTTACATGGAGAGGTGTGGAAAAGTGGATCCAGTTGATGGGAAAGGTAGCCTAAGAACCACCAATTTCCTTGAACCGATTTGCATTCTGTGTCTCTGAAAAGCCACTTAGAGTGGAGGGGAACAATCTGGGCTCTTCCGCTGCAGTTTGCGAAGGACGCAGGATAGCTTTGTATTCGAAGTGCAAGCATCTGCCCAGCTCTCCATTTCTTTCGTTATTATTTAATTATTAATCTTGCTTCTACTTTCCTCCATCCTAACGGCTCGCCGATAGAGCAGGAAATTTGCTACCAGAAGAAGAAGGGGAAAAAAGAGAAAAATAATAGCCAATTGAGACATGCAACGTTTCAACCTTGGTTTCGCTGAGCCAATGGTGGAGTTCAGGATATGGCGTGGTGATGAGGATTTTGCGCTGATCCCAGGGGATCCGGGTTCAGATTCTCTCTCAGCCTTAGGAGCCCCCTGGGCAAATTGAGGCCCCACACTTCCTCTGCTGCTGTGGGAGGGAGGGATGTACCCCTTGGGGGTCACGGTGGAAAAGAGGGGCAGATACCTGCCAGCCAATTCAATAAATAAAACATGGAGCCCTTGCACAGCGTGGAGCCACCAAATTCTTTGGGCTGAGCCCGTCACGTGGCCTTTTGTTAACCTGCATTCAGGGTTGAGCGTGTTGTGTGAACCCAGCTGCATCTGGTCAGTAGCTACTAAGAAGGGGCAGCTGGATGCTCAGTGCTTGACAATGCTCCTGGGAACAGGCCCAGGCTCAGCCTTGGGGGGCTTCCAGATCAGGCTCTTGGGTGGAAATCCCCCCCCCCCTTCCTGGGACTTTGCATAATTTTTCCTTGCAATTCTCCCACCTTCCTTCTTTTGGGGAAAACAAAATGTGCTGAGGAAGAAAAGAAGGCCCACAATGCCTTTTGATGAGTGGCTGCAGGAGCCATCTGGCTGGGAACCCCCTTGGCCAGATCTCTAGGGGGGAATAATGAGTGTGGCATCCCTCCACCACACGCCCTTCTCTTGGGGCTGGGGATGATGGGTGCAGCAGAGTGGCCTTCATGGAAGGCCAGAAGGGCAGCTGAAACTTGCATTTCCAAAAGCTTGTTCTGGCTCTCCTTGGATTGTCTGGATCCCCTTGTGTTGAACCCAGAGGAGATCCCGCTGAGGACAGGTATGGTGCCCCTTTGATAGCAAGGTCTGCTCTCAGGTGGGGCCCATTGTGGGACCTTCACCTGCGTATGGGAGGCCCCATCGGGCTCAAGGGAGGGGCTTCCCAATAGCTGCTAAAGCTCAAGAAGACTGATTAACCTGACAGGAGAATGAACCACCATGGAACCACAGCTGCATCCACAGAACCTTCTCTTCAGCAGGCTGGAGTTGAGGGGCCTCACCTGATGGGGAGCATCCTCTGTGCTGCAGCTGCCCTCCTGGCTGGGGTGGGGGATATAATTGAGGTGAAGTTGAGGATGGGGATAGAGATGAAGATGACGGAGAAGATGGAGATGATGGATGGAGATGTATTATGATGGTGGAGATGGAGAGGGTGGAATGAAGGGAGATGGAGATGATGATGGAGGGGGATGGGGATAAAAATGATGAGATGGTAGAGATAAAGATGATGGAAATGGAGTTGATGGAGAGATGGAGACAAATGGAGATGAAGATGGATGGAGGTGATGGAGACAAGGATGATGGAGATGGGGGGCAGATCCACCCATTGTCCTGAAGGGCTATAAATTAACACAAAAGATTCTTTGTCAGCCCCGCTTAATAGTCCAGGCCTGAAGGTGACAATGCTGTTAATATGGAGAGAGTTTTCCCATGTAATAATAAAATTAATTGGGAGCCACCAGAGGAGTGAGGATTACCTCCCAGTCACGGGCACAGGGCTGGCAGGCCAATTCTGAGAAACTGGGTGGCTTAGTTGAAGCTCTTGGCCTCCCAGATGCTGTTTCATCCCGGATGGATTTTGGATCCCCTCACAGGCCTGCAACAAAGGCCGAATTTTGCCCCTGCGACCCGCCACTCTTCCCTTGTACTACCCAGATGCACATACTGCTCCAAAGCAGCTGCAGTTCTCATACTATTAAGTGGTTGCGGAGGCTTTTCCAGGGCAGGGAGGACCGATGGCGACTGAACAGGAGGGTACCCTGGGCTTGGAGCTCTTTTCCAGAAGTTGAGGGGCTGGACACGAACCAACATCCACCTCTTGGCATTTGTAATTCCTGAGCGAGTGGATGAGGTAGTCTCAGTGATTACAAAATGGAAGTGGTGAGTCAGATGTTCAAATAATCATCACAGACAGAAGCTGCATTTTCCCAAACTCAGGCGATGACTTTATTTATGAGATCAGAATCTTTCTCAACCTTGGCAACTTAAAGATGTGTGGACTTCATCTCCCAGAATCCCATCTGCCTTTCTGGCCTTTTTTCCAAGTGTTCCAAGCGCACCTTGTCCCCAAATCTTTGGGGCAGCTTTCCCTTGCCCCCATTTCCCTTGAAACAGAAATCTGATAAGGCAAACTGGGCCAGAAAACAACCTTCGCACAACCAGCTAATGTAGAGTCCCAGTTTCCCAAAATGCAATACACAGATGGTCCTTGACATACAACTTTGTTTAGTGATCGTTCAAAGTTACAACAGCACTGCAAAAAGTGACCAGTTTTCACATTTACGACTGTTGCAGCCAAGATCCTCCTGGTCACGTCATCAAAATTTAGACGCTTAGCAATTAACTCATATTTATGACAGTCGCTATGTCTCCTTTCACGACCTTTGGACAAGCAAAGTCAATGGGGAAGCCAGATTCACTTAACAACCATGTTACTAACTTAACAACTGCAGTGATTCACTTAAGAGCTGTGACAAGAAAGGTTGACAAATGGGGCAAAATTCAGTTAACAAGTATCATTTAGCAGCAGAGATTTTGAGCTGGTTCCTTGATAACCGAAGGGATCTAGTGTACAAAGCAGGCGTTACTCAACCCCCGTTTAGCCTTGTCCTTGAGATCCACAAAGGAGTTGTGCCAACTTGGGTGATACCTCGGTTTCCTCCTATCCACACCCTGCCCTTGTTCAAGGCTTGCCAAGGCTTCCTGCCCACCTGTCCAAGAGGCGGGTAAGGGAAAGGGAAGAGCTGAGAGAGCACCGGCTCCTCTGCCCTGGGGGGAGGAGGAGAGAGTGGGGTGAAGATTGCAGTCTCCGTGGTGGTTCCCTGTGGGTGGGAGGGGCCCCTGCCTTGCCAACCTGCAGGGAGGGGCACTTTGTGACCAGGAAAGGATTCAGCATTTGAAGATTGGTGCCCCCAGGTGTGCTGAGTCTCCTTCCACATCTGTATGTACCAACAATATTCTTCCTTGGAACCTGCGCTGAGGGCTACTTTGGAGCAAGGCAGGGTGACCCCCTCAGCCAAGCTAGGCCTCTGTGCCACTCTGGCTCTTCAGGTTGCCACACCTCAATTAACCCTTCCCGGGCCTTTCTTCCGCCCACCTTGCCACCCCCTGCATTCAAGAGTCTTCTGTAGTGCCAGCTCCTCCTCCTTTGGGGCTGCCTTCAACCCAGTCTGGATTTCAATCTGCGGCACCGGTTCTGACTCTGCTGGTTGAGTTTTTGTCCTGGGGCCCAACTCACAGGCCTCCCCCAGCCAGGAACTGCTGCCTTCACATGAGCCACTCCGCTCAAACAAGGACACCGGCTCCTGGCTAAAAGAGGACGGCACTCTTCACAGAACCGGATGAAGCCCACCTGTCAACCTTGCTAGGGCCCGTCCTGTGAACTGGGCCCTGCAGTCAGGTCTCTGAGAGGCTTCCTCCATCTCCTTCCAGTCTCTTGCCGGGTTCCCTTTCCTGCAACAGAGACATGAATCCAGCTTCAATCACAGCAGAAGCAGCCCTGAAAACTGGGATGGCAGAGCGGAGCTGTCCAGGGGGCTGGTTCAGGCCTGAGATGGGGGTGCAGGGTGGGAGATGGTGGCCCTGTCTGTAGAGCAGCCCAGCAGGAAGACCCCAGCAAAGGCTGCGCGCCTGTGCCTGCTACCTCTGCCGTTGGAGGAGGCCGAGGACCAGGCCTGTCTCTTCCGCCTTTCCTTGGCAGTTACTGCTGAGCTGGCAGCCGCCATCAGGCCGGTGTTCCCCATGGATGGGGGGCTGGCTGTGATTTCTTAGGGCTGTGGAAGAACTAAGGAGGCATTTCCTGACAGAACAATTAACCAGTGGAACGGCTTCCCTCCAGAAGTTGTGGGTGCTACAACACTGGAGGTTTTCAAGGAGCGACTGGGCAGCCATTTGTCCAGAATGGTATAGTGTGTTCTGCTTGAGCAGGGGTTGGACTAGAAGACCTCAATTGTCCCTTCTGACTCTGTTATTCTGCATCCTGTAGACAGAAGAGCTCTTTAAACAGGGAAGAGAAGTTCAGGATTGGGACCCAGAGCAGGAAGGCTGGGGGGGGGGGGGGGCGGAGCTGTTCGGTGTTGAATGGATCCTCCTGGCCAGGAAGGCAGATGCTCCGTGGGGAGCGAGGGCCAGGCTGAGGCATGCAGTGCTGCTGAGTGGGGCTACTGGTGACAACTGAAGGGGGGTGTAGGGGGGCCTGAGTCCTGCAGAGGTCTGCAGCCCCGCCCCTTTCCTGCAGTCTCCGGATGCTGAAAGTTGGCAGCTAAACTGCCCAGTTTGGCGGGGAAGCTTTGTGCTGTATGCAGCAATGAGCCAAACCAGGTATGCGAGATGGTAGGTTCTCTGCCCCCCCTGCCCTCCCCCCACGTCAACCTGGCCCTGTGGCCTGCCTTAAAGGAAAGGGAGGTCAATGCAACTGCAGCTGAGATTTGGGGTGAAGAACAATGGAGCTGCGGGTTTCTTGGCTCCTCGGACCCCTGGAATGAAATACTTTTGGGGCTTTGCAAAGAGGGACGGTTGGAAGCAGCTGATGGGCTGAGTCAATAGCCTCTCGGAGGCAACGGCCCCCATGTTTATCATGCAAATGTTTTACAAATTGGCCGCTCTGCCCCCTGAGACTGTTGGCTTCCTTCAGAGGTGAAGGGCAGGATCCTGCCTAGATCTGGACATGCCCTCAGAATTGTGTTTCTGTATCTGAAAGAACCACATTCTGCAGTCTGGCAGCATGAAGGCAATGGGAAGAAGACTTGCTAGTTCCATTTTGCCAGTGTTAATGGTCCATTTCTGGTGACGGGGAGGCCGTTGGCCACTACCGGTTTCTGACAGCAGTCCTGGCTCTTGCAATCTCGCGTATGTTGAAGTGTAAGCACCAGGGCCAAAAGTGTGGCTGTTCGCGGGGAAGATTCAGAAACGTAGGAGCCCAATTCTGCCTCCAAAGCTCCAGAATTAAAGCCTTCAGACACAAAAGGCTTTGTGTTTTAGGGTTAGTGGGAGCCAAGCAGAGCCTTCCTGTCGAAGGGGTTCCTTGCTATCCGCCCAGTGGATCTTGGTCAAGACATGCAAAGGGGTCCAGGATCACAGCATTGGGTCTGCCCCAGGGAGAGTTCCGGCTGTGAATTTGGGGCACCTGATCTGTTGGCCTCCCTTGCCAGCAGGTACCTGTCTCAGGACACCTTCTACTGCTTCTGCCTCCTGCGTGAGCCCCCTTCCCTGCTTCCCATCTCACCCCCTGCCTCCTGAGAGCATCCTGAAAAGATCTCTCAAAGCCCAGCTGGGTGGGGCAGCCCCCAATTGCTCACAATTCTTGGAGAGAGCCAGCCAGCCCGCCCTACTGGGGTGATGGTGCCAATTTTAGGTAGAAAAGGCAGCAGGGTGGGGGCCCACTCCTGATGACTGGCTGGCTTACTCCAGGACATGGGTTTTGGAAAATAAATCTTCGCTTATTTAAAAAAAAAAGGTTGCATTTAACATTGCAATCGTCATTCCCCAGCACAAAGGCACTCTCTTCTGTACAGATATCAGAAAAGAATATCGATGATTAGTCCAATCCGATCTGTATTATGAGCCAGATTTAAGACATCTGATTCTGGGCTGCATCGGACCCAATAGAGAAAGTTTGACTCCTCGTGAGTAATGTTCCTGGAAAGGGAGGCCAGGGAGCCCTCCTCAGGACCTTCCTGGGGCTACCTCACTTCGAGGTTTGCTGCACGTTGATGCACAAAAGTTTTCAGTGCAAAATTGTATGGCTAAAATAAAAAAAATTAAAAATGTCTTTGTGATGGTAAGCTTTACACTACACACTTACAAGCTCAGGGTTTCTCAACCTCAGTCATTTAGAGAGATCCAAGATATATGGACTCCAATTCCCAGCATTCCAGTGGCTAGGGAAGTCTGGGAGTCGGAGTTCACACATTTTAAGGTTGCTGAGGTTGAGAAATCCTGAGCTAGATCACAATTAGTTTGTTAGTGAACTGACAGTTTTAGCCTGTTTGGCCCTGAGACCTCAGTGCCTCCTCCTCCTCCTCCTCCTCTCACTTTGCAGAGAGCCTCTGGCACTCACTTCAGTCTCTTGCCTTTGTGCTCTCTACAAAGGAATATCTTTATGCCTTTTCTACAAGCCATGGATTACAAGTGGGGTGTTCCTGTGTAAACATTTCTGTTCTTACACTCAGGATCACCCACCACTTTACGCAGCTCCATCACTTTCCGTACTCTCACAATCACAGCCTCCTTAAAGGAGTAAGAAAACGCAAGAGAAGGCTTCCTTGCCAGACGGATTGGGGCCAGTTGGTAAAATAGTTGTAGCTGCCTGCTTGGTGCCATTGGTGTGTTTGCCAGTTGTGGCTTAGCTGCACCTGGGAGAATTTTAATTCCGAGGTTCTGTGTGTTCTTAAGGGTGATAAACATGGATTATAGTAGGCAGAACCAGAGGAAATTAGGGTTCCTGACGCTGTGCAGAGATCCTACAAGGGGCATTTTGTGAAGGGGGGGCATCACGTGGGCTTTTTCGGCTCCTCTTCCTCCAGGTTATGATCTGCAGAAGAGCTTGTCTTTTGGGGGGGGGAGGGTTGGTGCATCTGTGTTCAAGATCTCTTAAATCTCCTCTTTGGTTAGTTGAGATGAAACCCGCCCTCCTGGCACCCCATCTTTTTACACCTTCAGCCAAAGGAAATTTGGACAAATCCTGAGCGCCAAGGATTTGCTGATGGGGACTTCCTGTTCTGGCCTTTGAGGTGCTTCTCCATTCGTTGTGCTTGCTCAGGATGACTTATGGCCTTGATTTGCTTAACAACTTTTCAAAGTTGTGATGGATTCCCCCTCCCAAAGGTCTTTGTGGCCTTACTTTTCACCAGGTTCCAAAGTTCCAATGGCCATTCACCCCACCCACCCACCCCCGCAGTCACTTGACTGCATTTTGCAGGCTTGGTAACCAACCTGCATTTAGACATTTGCAGCACCCCATGGTTATTTGACCATGATCTATGACATTTTTTGTCAAAAAGTGGCCTTCTAGTTTTCAGCAAAAACGTCCCAGAGTGAACAATGGCTGACTTAACGAGCACTACAAAAATGGTTGTAAAATTGGATTGGTTACATGCATGACCTGCTTTACAACGGTCGCAGATTATGCTGTCATGGGCAGGCTCCGTCAGTTCCTTTACAAGCAGCGTAAGGCTCTGAGTAGCTTCTGTGCCCTGCTTGAGAAGGTACCCGAAATGGTGCCCTCCCAGGCAGCCCCTGGTAGAACAGCCTCATGGCTCACGCCGCTCCAGCAGGCTGGCTGTGGGGTTGGCCCTGGTGGTCTGGCCGGCTGGGCGAGATGGGCTAACTTCCATTTAGTAAAGGAGCTCATCCTGAAAACTGGGAACGAAGCCTTGGGCTACTCCCAGGGGTCTTGAGCCTGGATGAAGCATCCTTGCTGAGAACAGGGCCCCCCTCAAAGCAGAGACTGCTGCTAGGGATTCCCCCTTCCCAGCCCTTCGGAGAAGGAGCTGCCAGTCTCTTCAAACTTCCACCAGCTCCCCTGAGCTGCAGGATGCGGGGGGGGGGGGCAGATGGAGTCCCTCCTGCCGAAAAGCAGATCCCTTCAAGAGTCTTGCAGGACAGATGCCCCCCACCAACCTTCTTGCTGGACTCGCGGGTCCACCTGCTGCTCCTTCCACTTTGGGGCCCACCTCCAGGCACACAGGCACCCCCCCAACCCAACCCGGCTCCTGTTTTTGCTGGCTCTCCCCTCTGCGTCCCCCCACCACCACCAAGAGGCTGGTGCAAATGACATTTGTTCTTGGTTAAGCTTCTGGCTTGATTTAGATTCCCTCCATCTGCTGCCTGCCTGGGCTCCCCCTTCCTTTGTCTCCGCGTCTGCATGACCCCTTTGTTGCTGTCAGCTCCATCTTTCCGCGGCTCCTGCCAGCACCGCTACGACCCTCTTCTCCCAGATTTTGGGGGGGGGGGCAACCTTTGCAGAACCAGCAAGCTAAGAAAGGCAGCATCCCCAGAGGGATTTTGTCTCAAAAATGGTCCCCAGATGCTAGCAAATTGCGAAAGCCAGTTGAACAAGGAGGGCTGGACCAATCCCTGGGAAAGAGGAAGCGAGAGTGTGCACGAAGCCCCTCTCTCTGAACCCTAAAGCAGCCACCTCTTCTCCCAGGTCTTTACGTCTGTTTTGCGATGTGAAGCAGCTGTAGATGCTCACCTGCATGGAGGCGGCCCAAGGCAGCTTCCGAAGCAGCTGGGCTAGACCAGAGTGGGTGCGAAGGAAGCAGCCTGGAGGGTTGGCAGGAGCCATTCAGCCCTGCTGCAAATACACAGCCAATGAGGAAGGTTAATCTCTGGCGGACAGGAGACTCTGCGACACACACACACACACACACACGCCAGTGATGCCCTTCTGGCTACCCTGAGCTGGGATTCCAGAAAAGCCTTGCTGGGTGTGTGTGCGAGGGATGAGTGTGGAATGTTTGGGGGTCTTGCAGGGCTGGGGGAGCACTGCGATGGGCAGGGGGGTATTGATGAGTGGGGTGAGAAGGTAGGAATTTCATCATGGCTGGGACCAGCAGAGGAAGGCAGGATGGGAAGTTGAGGATGGGCTATTCAGGAGGAAGATGGGTCTGGTAGTTTCTTTCCGGTCCTCAGCCCTCATCCTGGAGGGCAGGGTGTCCGATCCTCAGTGGCCCTCAATTCCGGCTGTTGTCTTAGGATGCCAAATGGAATGAACCGCCTCACTGGCTACTTATTGTGGATGAGGCAGCCAACCTGATGGGCATAAGTGAGACCTTATGGCAGAGTGGCAGGAAAGAGTGTGCCCAGTTACTGCCCGGGATCTTTCCTTATTAATTGCAAACACACACACACACACATACACACCCTATCAGAACTGGTGGACAATTTGGGTTCTTCTTGGCTTCTGTTCTGTTTCAATAAGAAGAATTTTGCACAAATCTGTCCTCCAGAGACTTTTCCAACAGTCACTCCTGCCCTGGTCACCTTGGGCATGGGCTAAGGCAATGTGCTTTACGCATGGCTTCCCTTGAAGACTTCTTGGAAGCTGCAACTAGTCCCAAATAACGTTCTGCCCGTTGTGTTGCCATCAAAAGCTTGCTGGAGCAATTCAAGCTACTGATTATCAACTACAAAGCCTTCGTGGCAGGAGATCTACTAACCCTAACCTTAACCCTACCCAAGGGATCATTGGTCTTCCCTGGTTTCTCCTGAGCCTGGGCACAATTGGCACAGACCCGGTGCCTTCCCTTGGGCCAGTGTTTCTCCACCCAAGCAACTTTAAGATGGATGGACTTCATGCTGGGTGAGGAATTCTGGGAGTTGAAGTCCAGCTGTCTTAAAATTGCTGGGGTTGAGTAACAGTACCTGAGGCAATGTCTCCTGATGGGCCCTGGGAAGTATGCCGCCTTTGTGCCGGCAACAGCCCTCTGAAATGCTTTCCCCACAAGGTACCCCTCGGTCCTGCCCTGCCCCCCAAAATCTTTACAAAGGCTGTTTGGTTCTTTTTCAAGAATGTTTTCCTTCCAGACATTTGGATTCGTAATTGTGCTTTATGATTATTTTTACTGAATATCACCCAGAGTCAGAGTTGCAGAGTTAGGCATTGTTATAAATGGAATGGAACAGAATGGAAGAGGAAAATAGGAGAATAGAATTGAATATAATAGAATCGCCTTTGAAGAGATAGGCAACATATAACTTTGATAAAGAAGAATAGAATAGAATATGGAACATAGCAGAAAAGAACAGAGAATATAGAACAAAATAGAACTTAGAACAGAACAGAATAGGAGGTAGTCCTCAATTTGTGACTGTCACTTAGCAATTTTTCACATTTACAACCGTTTCCAGCATCCCATGGTCAGATGAAGTGATCCATGATGTTTTTGAAAAAAACTGGCATATACTGCTGGTTTCTAGCATGGTTGGCTGGGGAATTCTGGGAGTTGAAGTCCATCCATCTTAAAGTGGCCAACTTTGAGAAACAGTGTCCTAGGTGAATGGTATCTAGTCTGAGTTCAAACACATCCAGAGAATGGGTGTGGGTGTGGGTGTGATTGTGAAACTGCTCTTAATATTAGAAAGGAGGAGGAGGAGCTGCTGCCTTCCCATTTTAGCCCCCTTCTGTGCCATTTTTCCTCAGTGAGAGGAAGATACCTGTTTTCCTCAGTGTCGTAAGATACCTGTTTCCTCTGCATCCTTCAGATCTGGGTCCAGCTACTAAGTATTCTTTCTCCTTTGTTTCTTCTCTCCTTTCAAAGGTTGCAAAATCAAAGCTCTGAGAGCCAAGACCAATACTTACATCAAGACCCCGGTCCGCGGTGAAGAGCCTGTCTTCATGGTGACTGGGCGACGGGAGGACGTTGCCATGGCCAGGCGGGAAATCATTTCGGCTGCTGAGCATTTCTCCATGATCCGTGCTTCCCGCAACAAGGCCGGCCCCGCCTTTGGCAGTGCCCCCACCTTGCCTGGCCAGGTCACCATCCGGGTCCGGGTCCCCTACCGTGTGGTGGGCTTAGTTGTGGGCCCCAAAGGAGCCACCATCAAGCGGATCCAACAGCAGACCAACACCTACATCATCACGCCCAGCCGCGACCGAGACCCTGTCTTTGAGATCACGGGGGCCCCCGGCAACGTGGAACGAGCCCGGGAGGAAATTGAAACTCACATCGCTGTCAGGACAGGCAAAATCCTAGAATACAACAACGAGAACGACTTCCTGTCCAGCAGTCCTGACTCAGGCATGGAAAACCGCTACTCGGAGGCCTGGCGGGTCCACACTCCAGCCCCGGGTTGCAAACCCCTCTCTACCTTCCGCCAGAATAGCCTCGGGTGCATCGGCGACTGCTCCTTGGACCCTGCCTATGAGACGCCCCGGCTGAACGACCAAAATGATTTCAATTACAGTTACCTCTTCCCTAACTACGGGGTCAACAAGCAAGATCTATATTACGGGGTCCCCGAGTCGGGAGCCCCTCTGTGGGCTGGCCAGGAAAACACCAATCCGGTTTCTGTGCTCTTCTCCAAACAGCGCTCGGGCAATGCCGGCACCCTCCACCCCAATTCGCACCGCTCCCCCTCGTCATCTATCCAAGAGCCTCCCCTCTCCGGGCTTCCGAGACGGTCTCAGGGGGAGCCCCTGCAAGGGTTCTCTAAATTGGGTGCTTCCGCGACCAGCCGGACATCCCTCTCGAGCAGCCGGGAGTGCATGGTGTGCTTCGAAAGCGAGGTAACGGCGGCCCTGGTGCCCTGCGGCCACAACCTCTTCTGCATGGAGTGTGCCGTGCGGATCTGCGAGCGGACCGACCCCGAGTGCCCGGTCTGCCATGCGGCAGCGACTCAGGCCATTAGGATATTTTCTTAAAACCAGCAGCAGCCGCGGAAACCCTGAGAAACAGGAAGATGAGCGAGTGAGAGAGAAGACGGATGGAAGGACATCTGAAGCAGGAACAAACACAGGAGAGAAACGAACATTAATTTAAAGAGGAAAGAAACTATTTTAGGAGCAATGTATGTTATTTTTAAAGAAAATGATGGTGGCGATGATGATGATGACGGATACGATTTAAGTGGAGAACCTATAAATATTTGGGCAGGAGATTTGATATGCAGTGGTTGGCGGTGCTGATTTTCTTTCTCAAGATGGGCTGGGGGGGGCTGGAGGGGGGGCTGGCCATCCGGTGGATCTGTGGCACCTCCTGGTGACCGAGAAACTTCTCCTTGGGGGCTGCTGCTCCTCTTCTCCCCAACAACCCAGCTCTGGTGGCGGTCACAACATGGCCGGAAGGTCTTGGCCGGCCTGGCAGACAACAGCTTTGGAAAGAACTCAATCAGAAGGACAGGAGAAAGGAATAAATGAGAGAGAAGTCTCTGGGAATATGATCAAACGAGGGCACAACTGCATTACCTCAACATTTAAAAAGAAAAAAAAAGAAGCAGCTAAAGACCTTTATATTCTCTGTTTCCTGTATTTTTTTTCTAAGAAAAGAAGTTTAATGAAAATGAATAATATTTGGGCCAGGGAAATGAGGAGAGGGGTCAGAAGAAGCCCTGGGTGAATCCTCCTGGCTACTTTAACCTTTTCGTTTGGAGTCTTCTGAGCCACCGCAAAGGGTTTTGAACATTGATCTTTCTTTTTCTATTCAAGCAGGGATTCATCTAATAAGAATCAGGAGTCACTAACAGGGTATTTCCAAAAAAGAACAAAAATCCCACATGCAAATCAACCCTTCCAAATTTCGGGTGAGGGTTGACCTCCATAAGCGTGCATTTCGTGATGCAATTTCAAAGACACATCCATGCAGAAGAGAAGTATTTTTCCCCCTTTTTTCTCACTTGAGTTTAACAACAGTTTCACATGAAAACCTAAGAAAATGATCACGCAATACTGGCAACAAAGCCCCATTTTAATCCACAACCCAACCCAATGCAAAAACAAAAAACCACACACCAGTAACTATTCAAATTAACATGTTCATATATAATTTTGTTATCTAACTGGACCAAAACTTTTGTTACTCAAAATCAAGTAAAAAGATTTAAAAAAAGAAAGAGTATTTCCTTATGGACCAAAACCTCTTTTCACTGTCCTCATCTGGATTTTCCTGAGGTTATCTAGTTTTATATATTCTATTTTTTTCAGAATGAAGCAGACACGTGCTCAAAAAAAAAGGAAAAAAAGAGAAAAAAACACCCTAATATTGAATTGCCTTGCAGAACATCCTTAATCATTTCAAGACATTTGACTGCTTCTTTTGCCTCTCAGATACTTGGTCCAACTTCTGGGATAGAGGCAGCTGCTGCACTGGTCTCCCTGTGAATTCACATCCAGCCACGTCACTTGGGTAGATTTATTCAACTTGCTACCTGGATGCCAAACTGCAAAGGGGTGGAACAAAATGACACACACACACACAAACACACATACATATTCCTTTTGTGCCCATTTCCTTTGCTTAAACTTCTTGGACTCCTTTCCAGAATTCCTTTGCAGGACCTTTGCAAGCTCAGAGATGGTTTGAGAAGATTCTGGTTTGGGTTTTGCTTTGTGCATTTTATGGAAGACTTTTGTTTCATCACCCTGTAGCATTCTTGGGGGAAATTCCTTCTTTTTCTCTGTCCCAAATATCACCCTCTGACCTCTGTTGATTTGTCCCAGGCCCTCACGGACGGTGCCAGGCCCACCACCTGCAGCCA
Organism: Ptyas mucosa; assembly: GCA_012654045.1. Classification (NCBI taxonomy): domain Eukaryota; kingdom Metazoa; phylum Chordata; class Lepidosauria; order Squamata; family Colubridae; genus Ptyas; species Ptyas mucosa. The sequence continues at coordinate 324,301 of WNWU01000146.1, forward strand.
AGGCTACCCCTTTCTGGTGTAGCCGATCCCTGCCTCGGGAAGAAGCTCACAGCTATGCATGTACCCCACGCTTCCTCCCTTGGCCACAGAAGACGCCCCACTGTGACCCACGGGACGCCTGCCCCCTCCAGCTTCAGAGATTCTGACACCTACCCCGACTTCTCACGATGCCAAATCCCATCTCAAGCCATGCTTTCTCAGCACAGAGAATACCCGCAGCCCTGACTTTTGGCCAACCTGGCCAACCTTGGGCCAAATGTGTCATCTGGCCAGGATCTGTTTTTGGAGGGAGGACCTGGGGAGGAAGGGCCATGGCGGCGGCGGCTGTTCTTCTTTATGATGAGAACACCCAGGTCTTGTCCAGGAGTGGAAAGAACGGGGCCGAGCTGAAGCATGCCCACTCACTCGCTCTGAGATTCTGCATGCAAAGACAATGTAGAGTGAACGGGGACCTGTCAGCTTCACCTGGGCCTTTGCACCTGTCCTGCAAGGCTTCAATCTGCACTGCAGCTTCATCTGAACACAATGACATCCCGATGAGTGGCATTTCATTCCTATGCCACTCTTGCCAGTTTTGTACCCGGAGCAGCCTCCTTGCGTGCAACTCCCCTCTTGTATGCACCGATGTCTCTAGGGTTGCTCCCCTCCTCACCCGGCCAGAACCGAGCAGCCCCACCCAGGCGTTCAGCAGCACGAAAATGTTTTCTGGCCAACCAAGGAATCGGAGAAGGACCACGAGGGGGGTTCCATGGGCCCTGAGTCAGCAAAGGCTCCGGGCTGCTCCCTGTCCGTCTGCAGCTGCCCGGATGCACTGCCCCACCTGCAGGGGAGGGTGAGAAGGTGCCCCATCCCAGCACACCAGCCAAGCCATTTTCTATGCATTCCTTTCGGGAGCCAGAAAGACTGAGCAATTCCCTGGCTTCATGGGGCTTTTTTCACCGCAAACCCCTCATGTATACCACAAATTCTGACAGTCTCCTTTCACATCTATTCTACTGGGATGGATAGATAGATAGATAGATAGATAGATAGATAGATAGATAGATGTATATCTGTATATATATATATATATATATATATATATATATATATATATATATATTCATATTCATTCAGATATGTCTATTCCAGGAGAAGACAAAAGAAAGGTGGGGCAGGGTCACCAAGCAACTCAGTCCTTTCTGGGGGCAGGGGATGGGGGGAGGCAGGTCTCCACTTCTGTTGATGTAGATAAAAGGGGGGGGTGTTGAAGTTTGGGGGCAAGGCAGGAAGTGATGCTGGGGCTCCCCAAGGGGTTCTTGGGGTTAGATGTTCTTGGCAGAGTGTAGTCTGTTTCGTAATTCACGTGAGAACATTTTGGGTCAATGTTGGGTTACTTTATGCTGGCGAGCAGTTGTAATCAATATCTGGCCCTTATACAGGGCTCAGGGGGCATGGAAGGACCGTGTGCCAAGAAGGGCAGGTGAATTAGCCCCTTTCCTCCCATTCCCCCCTGTTATCTCCTGAGTAAGATGGAAAGTTGAAACAACCTTTCCACCATATTCACCCATGATGAATATATTAGAATATGTCCCATTCTAAAGAATAGATGTGAATATAAAATCCACCTGATTAAAACTGGAAGGGTAAGGAACCAGGCTGGTCTTGTCCTTCTCAATGTTTAAAAAAAGAATAACATTTTTTTTCATCCCAATAATCTTTTATTATATATGTATATGTGTGTGTGTATATATATATACATATACATATATATATACATATACATATATATATATATATATATATATATATATATATATATATATATTTTAACACCTCTAGTTTAATAGCAGTATTTTAACTCCCATCTTTATGCGTGTGTGTGTGTGTGTGTGTGTGTGTGTATACAAGTTTTGGTGTATTCGGGTCTTTTCCCGTGTAAGATTGAGATGACGAGTGGGACCTTGTCAAAATGTCACCAAGATACTCTCAATCTTACACAGGAAAAGACCCGAATACACCAAAACTTGCATACCTGTGAAAATCTACAAAAACATATATATATATATATATATATATATATATATATATATATATATA